>JAWNNL010000646.1:600000-1046755 GCA_035045005.1 Liodrosophila aerea | reverse complement strand
CAACTGGTGGCGGTAAGTGTGTGACATGATTGGACGGATCGTTGGAGCAGTAAACTCACCTTCCCCTCACTCTTCCACAGCACTATGAGGCAGATGCGGATGGCCTGTGTACGCAGCTCATTGAGTGCTTACCCAAGTTGGGCAAACAGGAGTTCTGCATCAATTCGAAGGAATTTGTGGACAAGGGTTGGGTCATACCCGAGACGGAACTGCAGCTGCGCGAGAGCATTGGCAAGGGGGAGTTCGGGGATGTCATGCTGGGCATATTGCGCAACGAGAAGGTCGCCGTCAAAATGCTCAAGGATGAGGGCGCTGTGCAAAAGTTCTTGGCCGAAGCCTCGGTCATGACGTGAGTGTCAATCAAACCATTACCCATCATACACATCACACTAAAGTCTTCCTCTTCTCGTTCCTCTGCAGCACGCTGGAGCATGAGAATCTGGTCAAGTTCATTGGCCTCGTGTTTACCAGCAAGCATCTGTACTTGGTGACGGAATACATGAGCAAAGGATCGCTGGTTGATTATTTGCGTTCACGTGGACGACAGCACATAACCAAAAAGGATCAAATCAATTTCGCCTTGTACGTTAGCAATTATTATCTATTAGTTAACTTAATTAATCGGTTGTGTTGTGCCTTTGCAGCGACACTGCTTCTGGCATGGAGTATCTGGAGGCCAAGAAGGTTGTGCATCGCGACTTGGCTGCGCGTAATGTGCTCATCTCGGAGGACTGTGTGGCCAAAGTGTCTGACTTTGGTCTGGCACGCGAGGAATGCTACAATCTCGATGTTGGCAAGCTGCCCATCAAATGGACAGCGCCCGAGGCGCTCAAGAATGGCGTAAGTGTGGAGGAAGCTGTGGAGTGACTATGGAGCGGACTAACAGCAGATGAACTAGCCTTAAAACATTTATGGACATTTGCATATGATTTAGCAATCCCTGCAGTCGGAGTAGAACTTAGTCTCAATCTCAAATCCTTAGCTAACGCCCTAATAAGCTCTACTCATTTATAATGTATATATAATATGTTCTTGTAGTAGAAAATTTGTATCAGTTGAGCTACTGAGTCCCAGGGAAGTTTATTATTACTATTAGTAGTGGAAATTATACCAGAGAGACCCTCTTACTTTCTCCAAACAACTCTAGGAGGATTAGCGTTTGACCTCCGACAGAATTTAGAAGAATTAGATCTATATGTATATCTGACACAATGCTGAAAGTTAGTTAATCTACTTATATAATCTACTCTTTGCCGTCAATAATGAATTCGATTTTCTGCACACTTTTAGCGTTTCTCCAACAAATCGGACATGTGGAGCTTTGGCATACTGCTATGGGAGATCTATTCATTCGGGCGTGTGCCTTATCCCAGAATTGTGAGTATAGTGTAGCTGAGTACTCTAGACGGTTTACTAATTCGAACTCCATTGTAGCCTTTGGCTGATGTGGTAAAGCATGTGGAAGTGGGCTATAAGATGGAAGCACCCGAGGGCTGTCCGGCGGAGATCTATGAGATGATGCGCCAGGCGTGGGATCTGAATCCAGCGAAACGGCCAACATTCGCGGAGCTGAAAGTGAAACTGCAGCAGCTGAACAATGCCACGGCGTGAGAGGCGAATGTGACAAATAACTGAGGGAATGGGAAATTGTTACAGCAGAGAGAATGCCAAAAGGAATGCAGTGTGGATGCAGAGAGGATGTGCTTCATTCAACCACAGGACACACTTGAACGCAACAATTTTTCGTACCAATAACTTTATACATAACATAAACGCGTATATATATACATATATAGGCGTGCAACTAATTTACAACAAGAGCAACAACAATTTATTTACATATATAATTTATGCGATAAGTTTTTTGTAAGCTTAAGGCGGAGTTTATGTATGGATGGAAGGAAGGAAGGAAACCCAACACAATCAAGCAATGTTAGTGAGTTTTGCCCCGCCCCCCAGGCAAAGCGATCTACATATAAACATATATATATACTACAATAAACTACCATTTAACGATATATATATATATAATTCATATACAACCTGTACGAATCGTACTGCAATTGATTATCCAACTGAATTCGGCAAAGAGCAACTATTAAGATAACGAAAACTACTTATACTACTACTATAAATTATAATTATTAGTTGTGTTAACTGTAGTCCGCTCACCCCTTCACAAATGTACACATTTCTTTCTCTATCTCTACTCCCTATATACATATGCATATATATATATATAGTATATAGTTTCTGTATGTTTTATGTTATAGAATACGCATACATATGAGCGCCCAGTTGCCCATAGCTGGGGGCCTTTCAGTAACAACAAAAAGTAATTGTTTATAGTTCGATTCATTATTATATATATACATATATATAATATACATACACATAATTAATTTTTTACGCAAAGTTTTCTGTTTGTAGCACAAGCGAGGACAGCAACAATCAAATTGTACAACAAGTTGCTGCCACAACATAACAATAACAAAATTACAAATTAAAACTGCAAATTAGTTAAATTTAGTTACATTTTACTTATAATCTACATTTGTGTCTAATCAAAAATGAGAGAAAATCCAAAAAAAAAACACGTAAATTAAAGAAAATTGACTTAAACCTATCGAAAAGAAAATCAGCTCCTGGCTGTGTGTCCTTAACAGAGAGAGAGAGAGAGAGAGAGAGAGTAAAAGAAAAACACTTGTGAAAATATGCATTACACTGAGAGAAAGATAGATGAAGCATAAATATTCTACTACGTATATTAAAGCATAAACAACTCTAAATACTTAGCATATGTGGCATGATTAATGTTCAATAAACATAATTAATAATACAATTAAATTATTGCGCGTACATCTATGTAAAATCCTTCCCAATCCACGTTTCTTCTGTTTGACGAATCTCTATGAACTTCACATTTTCTATATATGATACGAGATACTATATGCCGCTTTAACGAGAGATCAGAGAGAGAATTGTAATTTATTTATAACAATTACGCATATTTAACTTACGTAACATTTTTATGTTTTTATTTTTGTGTTTCTTTCCCCATAAGAAACTTGTACAATTTGCTTTAACACTTTACACCTATTTTTATAATATTTTATGTACACACACACACACACACACACACACCCACACACTGCTACACGTCCACATTAATTTACAATTAATTTAATATTAAAGTTATTACATTTTTAAAACGAAACTTAAGTAAAATTTTAAACACACGTGAAAAAAAACAATTTTGTCAAACAAATTCTAAGTTAACGAAAACGAAAAAGAGGAAAAAGATTATGATCAATTTCAACACAAAAGCAAATCGCACGAACACTTAATACACGAAATGGAAATGCGACGAAACGAGTTTCCAGATTGAGCAAGGATATATAAAAACTTTTAATAAAAGTAAAAAGAAAATTATTGAAAATTCAATCAGATGTTTTTCTTCTTCACGTATAGTCTGAATTGGAGGAAAAGTTATTTCTTAACATTTATTTAATACTTGTGTTTATTATCTTTTTCCCTATATGCAAACTATACTCAGATCAGCATTGTGTGGTAGCAACCAGCTGCTGTAAGCTGTGCTCTTTCAGCCGATTCCCTCGCTGTTATATCACCCACTTTCGGCCATTTATCGATAACTGCCGACAGAAGACTAGAGTTGTGTGGAATCGTCCAGAACATTAGCAGCCATTGGACGTTGAGGAGAGTTCCAAGTGTTATGCGTTCGATATGACTGCATGATTCGTTTGTTCACTACAAATTGAACGGCAGAACTAATTCCTTAAAGTGAACTGTAAATCACAACTCTAATACACAGATTGATAAATGAACATGCCTGCTACCGACAGGAATCCCTGTACGTCGCCGTGGACATACATACATACCCGCAATCGCCAATCACGCATACGCACTGCGCTTCTCCCCCTACCCATACCCCACACTTAGTACAGAAAATGGATTACCTAATATCTCCGGCAATTCCTCTCCAAACATTTTAACTATACATATAGAAATATATTTACATGCACTAAAAAATACTCACACATACTGGTGTATTTTAGGAGTAGTGCCTTTATTTTAAGTTAATTCAGTTAATGTTTTTGTTAACAATTACCCAAATCATATTCAAGACCGTCCATCTTTGGCAACCACAAATACACGATGACAATTAGACCAAAGCTTTGGGAGAGGGAACCTTGTATCCAGATGTATGCCAACAGGTAGTTGACGTTGAGAACATAGCTCGGGCTGTTCGCTGAACAAGTTGGATACTTTGAGTGCCAACTCTGTGGTAAGACCAAAGAAATGTAGCAAGTTCAACTCATGCAGCTTGGGGCAGGATTGGATCAAACGAACCACAGCATCATTGGTGATTTCAGAGGAACTGTCCACTAGGGTGATTTGACGTAGATCCTGCAGATTCCCCAACTGAACCAGCGCACTGTCGTCTACGTTTATATAGCTTCCGGTATTCAATTCCAGAACCTGCAGTGCCCCAAGTTTCGAAATTTGTAACAGATCCGTGGCGTTTAGCTCCGTCTCGCCCCAGAATATGTAGATGTGTCAACTGCTGCGATTTGTGGTCGACCAGTCGAGTGAGCAAAGTGCTGCTGGATGTCAAGTTCCACACAGTTAATGCTCTTAGCTTTGGCAGCTGTGCCACATACGCCAGGTCCTGCTGATCCCTCTCTAGCTGCCGCCCTCGGGTAAATATCGTGAGCACTTCCAATGAGTCGCAACAGTGGTCATCAAACAATTGCTGGAAAAGATTTGTGGCATCCTTTCTCACATTTATGGATAGTTCCTTGAGTTTGGGTAAGGATTTGCAGATTTTTGGCAACGTGTAGCTCCCCACACTGTCACAAGATTGAATATCGAGCGATTCAATTGACTTTGGCAACCCATACAAAGCAGTTCCAGGCAGATCACAATCGGAACTCAGCTTAAGAGTTTTCAACTTCGTTAGATGACGCAAAGAAGTTAGCCTATAATTAGAGCGTCCAATACCGAATAGCGTCAAATCCTGCAACTCCAACAGTTGGGAGAACAGCATGTCCAGCTGACGCATTGATAAGGTACGTGCATCCAAATGTAGTAATTGCAGATTGGGACAGTAAGCGGCCAGATATTCATACAAACGATCGAAGTAACGACTGCACATTATACCCTTGGCTTCCCTGATGAAAGGTCCACAGAGCATTAGAAAATCTCTAATCTGCCACAAGCTCATCCGAGCGAACATTTCGAAATCAATAGACTTGTACAATGGTAAACTCCGCTTGCAGATGCGTGCTAGATTCATTTGATCTTCAAGCGATAGAAGGCGGTAGATACGTTCCAGGCAATCATTGTTTAGTTGCATTAGGAGCGTGTCGGCATCCAACCCCTTCACAGCATCAGGTTGACCCCAACTGTAGTACGCTTCCACTTTGATAGAGTAACCTTTCACCTTATGTTCCTTGCTCATCAGAACAGTAGTAGCATCCCATGGGAACTCGAACAAAACGTTTCCAATTTGTGTGGATGAGTTGCGCTTCTCAAATAACTCACACTTTACCACACGACCAAACCCGGATAGGTACTTGGAGAGGTCCTCCAATTCTATTTGTTCTGGTACACGAAGAAAGAGCTTCTTGACTTGAACATTATCTTCCGTGAAGGCGATTTCAAATTTCTTTAAATGTATTTCATAACTCATCTTTGCACAGAAAAGGAAATTTAAAATAGCAATACTGAGTCAAAATATCGATAAACAACTCTGAGGCCTAAGCTCTAAGAATAAGCTGAAAACAATTCTGATGTCAAACTCTTAATGTCTTCTTATCTTTTGATTTTCTTAGAGCTGTGCAGAATGAACTAGTCACTTTCTTTAGGCTTTTTCCCATTTTCTATCGATTCGCGCATTTGTTGGCATTTTTTAGCACCAATTATGCTGAAAAGAACGTTCAGTGTGTAGAATCTTTTTATTGTTATAGAAAATGAAACGCCTTCACTGGAATAAAACAAGACACTGGGACTTCCCACTAAACATATGAAATACTACTGAACGATATGACAACTGAACGAGAACTATGGACCGATAGACATTAAAACGTCTTCACTGAAAACAAAACTAGACACTGGGACTTCCCACTAAACTTATGGCTGAACGATATGACAATTGAACGAGAACTATTGAACGATTAAAACTAATCGATAACTCCCCAATTGTTCGATAGCGAGCAAATTTATGTATACATTTTTATTTTCAATTTGTTTTCAACACGATTTTAGTTGCTAGTTACAATATATAGATAAATATTTTAGAAAATAAATATGCGATCTAAAACAAATGTACAAAATACGACCACCTGAACCGCCTAAATCTATATATGTATATATATGTCTGTCTGTGTACTGTTTTCGAGTTAATCTCAAGCTTATTTTAATTTCCTTTCTGCCATTTACTTCTGCAATCGCCGAGTGGCACGTCGTATTGGACGACCTTCGGTTGTGCCCGGCGCAAACGCATTGCCGGCGTTGTGTTGCTGCGGTGAAGCAACAGGGGAAGCTGCTGCTGCTGTTGCTGCTGTGAAATTAAATATGCCATTGCTTGCTGCTGCTGGTGCGGCGGAAATTGTTGCCGTTACTGTGGGACTGCCAAAGATATTGCTGGGAGCAGCAGTGCCACCAGCGCCACCAAATCCAAATGGTTTAGCCATGTTGCTGCTGTTACTGTGATGGTTGTTGCTGCTGCCGGCACCAAAGTTAAATGTGGCATTGTTATTGTTGGCAGCAACATTGCTATTACTGCTGCTGCTGCCGCCAAATGCAAATGTGCTGGCTTTAGCGGGTTGCTGCTGCTGTAGACCAGCAACAGCGCTGGCGAATAGATTGCCGCCCATTGCCGGTGTTGCTGTTACATTGCTGGGCGTGGCACTGCCACCAAATGTAAATGGTTTTGCTGCTCCTGCTGCTGCTGTTATTGTTGCTCCTGCTGCTGCAAATCCACCAAATGTTGCTGCTGTTGTTGCTGGCGTTGCGTTGCTCCCAAAACTAAACGTGGGCTTTACAACGCCCGTTGTTGTTGATGCTGCTGCTGCTGGCGTTGCTGCTGCTCCAAATATATTGCTCGTTTCATTTTTTCGAGCCAAAGAGGCAAAGGAGAAACCGCCAGCAGGCTGTTGTTGCTGTTGCTCTGGTGTTGCTACCGCTGTTGCTGGTGTCTGCTGCTGTTACTGCTGAACTGTAGCAGCGATGCCGCCAAATGTAAATGGCTTAGTTGTTGCAGTCATGTTGTTGCTGCTGCTGCTGTTGTTGCTGCTGTTGCCACCGAAGATGGACATTGCTGGTTTGCTTCCTCCATTGAAGTTAAATGCGTTTGTTGCTGCTGTTGGTGCTGCTGCTGTTACTGCTCCAGCTGTATTGAAACCGAAGCCCGGAGTCACAGTTGCAACTGTTGTTGCTGCTGTTGTTTTTGAGGTATCGCTCGCAGTAAAGCCAAACACATTGCTGCCGGCACTATGCTGCTGGGTACTGTAAAAGGCGTTGCCTTTGCACATCTACTACATATATTAAAGCATAAACAACTCTAAATACTTAGCATATGTGGCATGATTAATGTTCAATAAACATAATTAATAATACAATTAAATTATTGCGCGTACATCTATGTAAAATCCTTCCCTATCCACGTTTCTTCTGTTTGACGAATCTCTATGAACTTCACATTTTCTATATATGATACGAGATACTATATGCCGCTTTAACGAGAGATCAGAGAGAGAATTGTAATTTATTTATATCAATTACGCATATTTAACTTACGTAACATTTTTATGTTTTTATTTTTGTGTTTCTTTCCCCATAAGAAACTTGTACAATTTTGCTTTAACACTTTACACCTATTTTTATAATATTTTATGTACACACACACACACACACACACACACTGCTACACGTCCACATTAATTTACAATTAATTTAATATTAAAGTTATTACATTTTTAAAACGAAACTTAAGTAAAATTTTAAACACACGTGAAAAGAAAACAATTTTGTCAAACAAATTCTAAGTTAACGAAAACGAAAAAGAGGAAAAAGATTATGATCAATTTCAACACAAAAGCAAATCGCACGAACACTTAATACACGAAATGGAAATGCGACGAAACGAGTTTCCAGATTGAGCAAGGATATATAAAAACTTTTAATAAAAGTAAAAAGAAAATTATTGAAAATTCAATCAGATGTTTTTCTTCTTCACGTATAGTCTGAACTGGAGGAAAAGTAATTTCTTAACATTTATTTAATACTTGTGTTTATCTTTGTTCCTATATGCAAACTATACTCAGATCAGCATTGTGTGGTAGCAACCAGCTGCTGTAAGCTGTGCTCTTTCAGCCAATTCACTCGCTGTTATATCACCCACTTTCGGTAATTTATCGATAACTGCCGACAGAAGACTAGAGTTGGGTGGAATCGTCCAGAACATTAAGCATTGAACCATTTTTGTTTGTACGTTTGATTGGAGAGTTCCAAGTGTTATGCGTTCGATATGACTGCATGATTCGTTTGTTCACTACAAATTGAACGGCAGAACTAATTCCTTAAATTGAACTGTAAGTCACACCTCTAATACACAGATTGATATATGAACATACACTTATACACAATAACAAATACTCACACATTCATACTTACATACCCGCAATCGCCAATCACGCATACGCACTGCGGTTCTCCCCTACCCATACCCCACACTTAGTACAGAATTACCTAATATCTCCGGCGACTCCTTTCCAAACATTTTAAGAATACATATAGAAATATTTTTACATGCACTAAAAAATACTCACACATACTGATGTATTTTAGGAGTAATGTCTTTATTTTTCAGTTAATTCAGTTAATGTTTTAGTTAACAATTACGCAAATCATATTCAAGACCGTCCATCTTTGGCAACTACAAATACACGATGACAATTACTCCAAAGCTTTCGAAGAGGTAGATTCATATCCAGATATATGCCAACAGGTAGTTGACGTTGAGAACATAGCTTGGGCTGTTTGATGAACAAGTTGGATACTTTGAGTGCCAACTCTGTGGTTAGACAAGTGCCATTTGGCAAGTTCAACTCATGCAGCTTGGGGCAGGATTGGATCAACCGAACCACATCATCATTGGTGATGTGAAGGGACTTCTCGAGGGCGATTTGACGTAGATCCTTCAGATTGCCCAACTGATCCAGCACACTGCCGTCTACGTTTTTATCGATAGCCAATTTCAGAACCTGCAGTGCCCCAAGTTTCGAAATTTGTAGCCATTCCGTGGCGTTTAGGTTTGTAAAGCCCAGCATATGTAGATGTGTCAACTGCTGCGATTTGTGGTCGACCAGTCCAGTGAACAAGCTGCTGCTAGATAGCAAGTTCATCGTAGTTAATGCTCTTAGCTTTGGCAGCTTGGCCACATACGCCAGGTCCTGACCCTCATCCCGCCAGAAGACATTGGCATCTATCGTGAGCACTTCCAATGAGTCGCAACAGTGGTCATCAAACAATTGCTGGAAAAGATTTGTGGCATCCTTTCTCACAGGTATGAATAGTTCCTTGAGTTTGGGTAAGGATTTGCAAATTTTTGGCCACATGTAGCACTCCACACTGTAATAATATTTAATATGGAGCGATTCAATTGACTTTGGCAACCCATACAAAGCAGTTCCAGGCAGCTTGGCAGATTTGGGCGAATTGGGACTCAGCCTAAGAGTTTTCAACTTCGTTAGATGACGCAAAAAAGTTAGTCTATAATCAACGTTTGATAGCGGTATTGATATACCGACTAGCGTCAAATCCTGCAACTCCAACAGTTGGGAGAACATGATGTCCAGCTTGCGCAATGGTAAGGTAAGTGTTTGCAAACTTAGTATTTGAAGATTGGGACAGTAAGCGGCCAGATATTCATACACACGATCCAAGTTACAACGGAATATATATTCATATGTATATATATACCCCGTGGCTTCCCTGATGAAAGGTCCACAGAGCATTAGAAAATCTCTAATCTGCCACAAGCTCCTCGTATCAAACCAGTCGAAATCAATGCTCTCGCGCAATGGTAAACTACGCTTGCAGATGAGTGCTAGATTCAATTGATCTTCCAGCGATAGAAGGCGGTAGATACGTTCCAGGCAATCATCGTTTAGTTGCATTAGGAGCGTGTCGGCATCCAACTTCTTCACAGCATCAGGTTGACCCCAACTGTAGTACGCTTCCACTTTGATAGAGTAACCTTTCACCTTATGTTCCTTGCGCATCAGAACAGTAGTAGCATCCCATGGGAACTCGAACAAAACGTTTCCAATTTGTGTGGATGAGTTGCGCTTCTCAAATAACTCACACTTTACCACACGACCAAACCCGGATAGGTACTTCGAGAGGTCCTCCAATTCTATTTGTTCTGGTACACGAAGAAAGAGCTTCTTCACTTGAACATTATCTTCCGAGTAGGCGATTTCGTGCCCTTCAAATTTCTTAAAATGTATTTTAATTCTCATCTTTGCACAGAAAAGGCAATTTAAAATAGCAATACTGAGTCAAAATATCGATAAACGACTCTAAGGCCTAATAGAGCTGCAAAACTATCGATGTGACTATCGATAGTATCGAGGTTTTCAAAATGGCCCGATATATCGATGTTGAATTTTTAACATCGATATATCGGATGATTCACTGCATGGTGACGCTTCAAGCTACGCGTAAGTGTTTGTTGAATTAAAAATGTGTAAAATTTCTTAAATTCATTTTTTTTTTTAAGTTTCTTACAGCAATAATATAATTGGCGGTTCTTTTATATATATAATATAAGTTTTTGTGCACATCAAGTACAAATCTATTGCGTTTTATGTGGCGTCCACACTGGGACTTGCATGTGCATTTTCTGTTACTTTTGGGAAATGTACATTCGTCTCCCTGCAAAATCTTATGGGAGCTAAGGATGGGAAAAAGTTGCATTCGTGTTGCATTCGTAAAAAATGCACATTCTCGTGATTACGATACATCGATACTAAAAATATACTAATAAATGCTGAAAAGCGCGTCAATATGGCGTCAAAATTAAATAAAATGGAGAGCGAAATGGTAAAAAAAATAGTTGAATTAAAAATAAAACAAACACTAAATATTATTACATTTATTTATTTTGATTTTCAAAAAAATAGGTACTTAATGCAGTACGTATGACCTCTGCACGGTCGTTATGGTTGCCAAACAGTATAGGCTCACAAGGCTGTTCTTTTTTAAATATTTTTTCGCCATCTAATGGATCCTTAAAGCTACTATTATTTATGTTAAAATAATAATTGCTGAATGTCCTTCTCCCAGAACGCACCAAGTCTTTCCTATATATGTATATATAAAATATGAGTAATAAGTAATTTTTTATATTTTTCATCATAATTACTACTTACGTATGTCCACAAAGCGCTCAATCCAACTAGATTGGCTCTTAGCCACTGGCATCGACAACAATCTTAAAACTAATTGCAGAACCTTCGGGGTAACGACATATCTCCGACGACATATCTCCGACCAGTACATTTTGCTGTCGGAGATGGCATAGCGACATATCTCCGACGACATATCTCCGACGCTCAAAAAGCGACATAACTCCGATCGGAGATATGTCGTTTTAAAACGACATATCTCCGACGCGGATCTCATCGGAGATATGTCGTTTGAAAACGTCAAAAGTTCGATCGGAGTTATGTCGCTTTTTGAGCGTCGGAGATATGTCGTTTTAAAACGACATATCTCCGATCGGACTTATGACGTTTTTAAACGACATAACTCCGACGCGGATCTCATCGGAGTTATGTATTTCATAAATATCTTAATTTAATTTTGGTAATTATCTATTAGTGGAGCCCCTTCCAAAAAAAAAAAAAAAAAACCATAGATAGGGGGTACTTCAACTAGCATTTGGGTATCAAAATTATGTTGGGGACGCTCTTAGTTTAGCCACAATAAATCTTTAAAGTTTTGTCTAATTCCCATACAAAATGTGCTTGGAAACCGTTGCTACGCAAACACGCGCACAATGACAAGCGCCTGTCTGTGTGATCGGTACAGTGGTCTGTGAAGCTTAAAATTGTTGTCAAATTGTGCTTAGCTTAAATACTATATATGTCGAAACTTTGCACACTTTGAATACATTTATGCGTGAAATATAAATAAAACAAACAGTTTACAATGTAAAATACTTAGTAATTAACGACTATTTAATATTAAGACGTACATTTTAGTTGCAATTCATTTTTGAAGATTAACCTTAATTCGATACACAATGCGCAAATTATGAATACACAAAATGCATGCTCCCGATCTAAGCGCCACAATGTCGTGACCAATAGTCGCGAAACGCATTTTTCGTTTCCTAAGAAGAAGAATATTATACAAATGGACTTAAAGTTTGATTAGGTAAAAGAAGAGTATTGTTATCAACATTAGGTAAAAAAGAAAGAGAAAATTTCTTGCCTGCGGCGCTACTTTGCATATTCTTCTTTCCTTTATAATTTGATATATAATATAATCTTAATATTGAAATAAAAAAAATAAAAAAAAAAGTTAATTACTACGTATTTTACGTTGTAAAATTTTTGATTTATTTATATAAAATTTCACGCATAAGTATATTTAAAGTGTGAAAAGTGAAAATATATAAAATATAAATAAATAGTAGACACAGTATTTACGCTAAGCAAAATTTGACAAAAATTTTAAGCTTCACAGACCACTGTACCGCGACGAGCACACAGACAGGCGCTTGAATTTTGTGTATTCATAATTTGTCAGTGTGCGTGTTTGCTAGCATTTTGTATGGGAATTAGGCCAAACTTTAAAGATTGGTTGTGGCTAAACTAAGAGCGTCCCCAACATAATTTTGATACCCAAATGCTAGTTGAAGTACCCCCTATCTATGGTTTTTTTTTTTTTTTTTTTTGGAAGGGGCTCCACTAATAGATAATTACCAAAATTAAATTAAGATATTTATGAAATACATAACTCCGATGAGATCCGCGTCGGAGTTATGTCGTTTAAAAACGTCATAAGTCCGATCGGAGATATGTCGTTTTAAAACGACATATCTCCGACGCTCAAAAAGCGACATAACTCCGATCGAACTTTTGACGTTTTCAAACGACATATCTCCGATGAGATCCGCGTCGGAGATATGTCGTTTTAAAACGACATATCTCCGATCGGAGTTATGTCGCTTTTTGAGCGTCGGAGATATGTCGTCGGAGATATGTCGCTATGCCTTATAATTGTTTTCCGCCAATAAAATTATCTCCAATAAAGAGTCCACTTCGGGTTTTTTACAATATAATTATTTTATTGGCAAATTGTGAAAAACACAAATCGAAGCTGACAAGTAACAGTTAGAAGTGACGAATGCGAATGCAACACAATGTGGACAGGCTTTTGCATTCCTCCGATAACGATAACTTTTTTAGCATTTTTTAGTGCAATGTGGAACCCGTATTAGACAAAGTCAACGCTGCTTCTGCGTCTCATGCTGTTTCTGCTTTGTGCGCTGTATCCGAGGAATCAGCTGATGACTCGTCCAGCAGAAATCGCAAGCGCAAAAAAAAATTAAATTTTGTTCTTTTATTTTTAAGAAATTAATAACATTATTTTACACAAACAAAATTAATGTTTGCCTTTTATATATTTTTTTAATACAGCATAACATGTATGGGATTTATCGCAATCCAAAATATTTTAAAAATTTTCGATGTTTTAACGATATATCGATGTTTTTTTTTTTAAAACATCGAGGATTTGAAACATCGAAGTTGAAAACTATCGATGTACCCACTATCGATAGTTTTGCAGCCCTAAGGCCTAAGCTCTTATGTAGTGTTGGGTTGCTCATGAGTGAGTGAACAAAACTGAGCTGCTCACTAAACTGAACAAGTGAACATGTTCTTCACCAATTGTTCACTTTTGCTCAGTTACTGAACAGCTCTTGTTCATTGCTCAGCTGCTCACCTGCTCTTACTCATTGCTCAGTTGCTAAGCTGCTCTTGCTAATTGCTCAGTTGCTGAGTTGCGGCAAGACATTGCGTGGCAAATTTGGCGTAAAACGCGAGCTGTAAGTAGAGAGTAATAAAGAATATTTTAGTAGCAAACAAAGGGAAAAAGAGAAGTGAGCTGCACCAATTGTTTAAAAAACCGCGAAGTGTGGTAACTGTGAAAACTGGCCAGGTGAATAAAAAGAAGTATATTATATATTATTATATAGCTTATATTTAGAGTGTGACACTGATGATGTTATGGAGATTGTATACATTATAAATAAATATTTTATTATTACAAATATATGTACGGCTTTGAGCATTAAGGAGGGAATAATAGTACAAAAAAAAAAAAGGTCAGCAGCACAGAAGACTAGGAAAAATTGTCAAAAAAAATGTCACCTGAGCAAGTGAGCGAAGTGAGCGAGTCGGCTCACCTCGAAAAAAAAAGAACAAGTGAACATGTTCACCGAAGTGAGCAGTATTTACCCAACACTACTCTTATGGTCTTCTTTACCCAATTTCCACAGCGGTCTTACGACTTTTTTTGGGGCTACGACTTTTTATGTGTTTCCATTGAACAAACGGTCGTAAGTCGCATGTCGAAATCAGCTGTTTTTGTTTACATTTAATTTGATTCGTGACTTACAGAATAAATTAAAATTTTTTGATTATGAAATGGAGAAAATGAGTATTGATTTAATTGCTCAGTCCCAGATAATGGTGGACATAAGTGAACTGGAGTGTATCGAAGAGGCACAGAGCATGGAATATGCCCACAAAAGCCATTTGGAACAAATGGCAAAAGTTGTTGCAGTTTTCAAAGCAGAATTATTGCCAAGAACTATTTGGATGCATGAACTAACAAATTGCGTCATTTATTAAATATATATATTGTCCACTGCAATAATATAAAATACAAACAAATCAATTATAATGATAAGAAAATTAAATATAATAAATAATAAACAAACAAACTTATTGTTTGTTTTTGTTTTTGAGCGTCGGAGATATGTCGTTTTAAAACGACATATCTCCGATCGGAGTTATGTCGCTTTTTGAGCGTCGGAGATATGTCGTCGGAGATATGTCGCTATGCCTTATAATTGTTTTCCGCCAATAAAATTATCTCCAATAAAGAGTCCACTTCGGGTTTTTTACAATATAATTATTTTATTGGCAAATTGTGAAAAACACAAATCGAAGCTGACAAGTAACAGTTAGAAGTGACGAATGCGAATGCAACACAATGTGGACAGGCTTTTGCATTCCTCCGATAACGATAACTTTTTTAGCATTTTTTAGTGCAATGTGGAACCCGTATTAGACAAAGTCAACGCTGCTTCTGCGTCTCATGCTGTTTCTGCTTTGTGCGCTGTATCCGAGGAATCAGCTGATGACTCGTCCAGCAGAAATCGCAAGCGCAAAAAAAAATTAAATTTTGTTCTTTTATTTTTAAGAAATTAATAACATTATTTTACACAAACAAAATTAATGTTTGCCTTTTATATATTTTTTTAATACAGCATAACATGTATGGGATTTATCGCAATCCAAAATATTTTAAAAATTTTCGATGTTTTAACGATATATCGATGTTTTTTTTTTTAAAACATCGAGGATTTGAAACATCGAAGTTGAAAACTATCGATGTACCCACTATCGATAGTTTTGCAGCCCTAAGGCTCATGAGTGAGTGAACAAAACTGAGCTGCTCACTAAACTGAACAAGTGAACATGTTCTTCACCAATTGTTCACTTTTGCTCAGTTACTGAACAGCTCTTGTTCATTGCTCAGCTGCTCACCTGCTCTTACTCATTGCTCAGTTGCTAAGCTGCTCTTGCTAATTGCTCAGTTGCTGAGTTGCGGCAAGACATTGCGTGGCAAATTTGGCGTAAAACGCGAGCTGTAAGTAGAGAGTAATAAAGAATATTTTAGTAGCAAACAAAGGGAAAAAGAGAAGTGAGCTGCACCAATTGTTTAAAAAACCGCGAAGTGTGGTAACTGTGAAAACTGGCCAGGTGAATAAAAAGAAGTATATTATATATTATTATATAGCTTATATTTAGAGTGTGACACTGATGATGTTATGGAGATTGTATACATTATAAATAAATATTTTATTATTACAAATATATGTACGGCTTTGAGCATTAAGGAGGGAATAATAGTACAAAAAAAAAAAAGGTCAGCAGCACAGAAGACTAGGAAAAATTGTCAAAAAAAATGTCACCTGAGCAAGTGAGCGAAGTGAGCGAGTCGGCTCACCTCGAAAAAAAAAGAACAAGTGAACATGTTCACCGAAGTGAGCAGTATTTACCCAACACTACTCTTATGGTCTTCTTTACCCAATTTCCACAGCGGTCTTACGACTTTTTTTGGGGCTACGACTTTTTATGTGTTTCCATTGAACAAACGGTCGTAAGTCGCATGTCGAAATCAGCTGTTTTTGTTTACATTTAATTTGATTCGTGACTTACAGAATAAATTAAAATTTTTTGATTATGAAATGGAGAAAATGAGTATTGATTTAATTGCTCAGTCCCAGATAATGGTGGACATAAGTGAACTGGAGTGTATCGAAGAGGCACAGAGCATGGAATATGCCCACAAAAGCCATTTGGAACAAATGGCAAAAGTTGTTGCAGTTTTCAAAGCAGAATTATTGCCAAGAACTATTTGGATGCATGAACTAACAAATTGCGTCATTTATTAAATATATATATTGTCCACTGCAATAATATAAAATACAAACAAATCAATTATAATGATAAGAAAATTAAATATAATAAATAATAAACAAACAAACTTATTGTTTGTTTTTGTTTTTGAGCGTCGGAGATATGTCGTTTTAAAACGACATATCTCCGATCGGAGTTATGTCGCTTTTTGAGCGTCGGAGATATGTCGTCGGAGATATGTCGCTATGCCTTATAATTGTTTTCCGCCAATAAAATTATCTCCAATAAAGAGTCCACTTCGGGTTTTTTACAATATAATTATTTTATTGGCAAATTGTGAAAAACACAAATCGAAGCTGACAAGTAACAGTTAGAAGTGACGAATGCGAATGCAACACAATGTGGACAGGCTTTTGCATTCCTCCGATAACGATAACTTTTTTAGCATTTTTTAGTGCAATGTGGAACCCGTATTAGACAAAGTCAACGCTGCTTCTGCGTCTCATGCTGTTTCTGCTTTGTGCGCTGTATCCGAGGAATCAGCTGATGACTCGTCCAGCAGAAATCGCAAGCGCAAAAAAAAATTAAATTTTGTTCTTTTATTTTTAAGAAATTAATAACATTATTTTACACAAACAAAATTAATGTTTGCCTTTTATATATTTTTTTAATACAGCATAACATGTATGGGATTTATCGCAATCCAAAATATTTTAAAAATTTTCGATGTTTTAACGATATATCGATGTTTTTTTTTTTAAAACATCGAGGATTTGAAACATCGAAGTTGAAAACTATCGATGTACCCACTATCGATAGTTTTGCAGCCCTAAGGCTCATGAGTGAGTGAACAAAACTGAGCTGCTCACTAAACTGAACAAGTGAACATGTTCTTCACCAATTGTTCACTTTTGCTCAGTTACTGAACAGCTCTTGTTCATTGCTCAGCTGCTCACCTGCTCTTACTCATTGCTCAGTTGCTAAGCTGCTCTTGCTAATTGCTCAGTTGCTGAGTTGCGGCAAGACATTGCGTGGCAAATTTGGCGTAAAACGCGAGCTGTAAGTAGAGAGTAATAAAGAATATTTTAGTAGCAAACAAAGGGAAAAAGAGAAGTGAGCTGCACCAATTGTTTAAAAAACCGCGAAGTGTGGTAACTGTGAAAACTGGCCAGGTGAATAAAAAGAAGTATATTATATATTATTATATAGCTTATATTTAGAGTGTGACACTGATGATGTTATGGAGATTGTATACATTATAAATAAATATTTTATTATTACAAATATATGTACGGCTTTGAGCATTAAGGAGGGAATAATAGTACAAAAAAAAAAAAGGTCAGCAGCACAGAAGACTAGGAAAAATTGTCAAAAAAAATGTCACCTGAGCAAGTGAGCGAAGTGAGCGAGTCGGCTCACCTCGAAAAAAAAAGAACAAGTGAACATGTTCACCGAAGTGAGCAGTATTTACCCAACACTACTCTTATGGTCTTCTTTACCCAATTTCCACAGCGGTCTTACGACTTTTTTTGGGGCTACGACTTTTTATGTGTTTCCATTGAACAAACGGTCGTAAGTCGCATGTCGAAATCAGCTGTTTTTGTTTACATTTAATTTGATTCGTGACTTACAGAATAAATTAAAATTTTTTGATTATGAAATGGAGAAAATGAGTATTGATTTAATTGCTCAGTCCCAGATAATGGTGGACATAAGTGAACTGGAGTGTATCGAAGAGGCACAGAGCATGGAATATGCCCACAAAAGCCATTTGGAACAAATGGCAAAAGTTGTTGCAGTTTTCAAAGCAGAATTATTGCCAAGAACTATTTGGATGCATGAACTAACAAATTGCGTCATTTATTAAATATATATATTGTCCACTGCAATAATATAAAATACAAACAAATCAATTATAATGATAAGAAAATTAAATATAATAAATAATAAACAAACAAACTTATTGTTTGTTTTTGTTTTTGAGCGTCGGAGATATGTCGTTTTAAAACGACATATCTCCGATCGGAGTTATGTCGCTTTTTGAGCGTCGGAGATATGTCGTCGGAGATATGTCGCTATGCCTTATAATTGTTTTCCGCCAATAAAATTATCTCCAATAAAGAGTCCACTTCGGGTTTTTTACAATATAATTATTTTATTGGCAAATTGTGAAAAACACAAATCGAAGCTGACAAGTAACAGTTAGAAGTGACGAATGCGAATGCAACACAATGTGGACAGGCTTTTGCATTCCTCCGATAACGATAACTTTTTTAGCATTTTTTAGTGCAATGTGGAACCCGTATTAGACAAAGTCAACGCTGCTTCTGCGTCTCATGCTGTTTCTGCTTTGTGCGCTGTATCCGAGGAATCAGCTGATGACTCGTCCAGCAGAAATCGCAAGCGCAAAAAAAAATTAAATTTTGTTCTTTTATTTTTAAGAAATTAATAACATTATTTTACACAAACAAAATTAATGTTTGCCTTTTATATATTTTTTTAATACAGCATAACATGTATGGGATTTATCGCAATCCAAAATATTTTAAAAATTTTCGATGTTTTAACGATATATCGATGTTTTTTTTTTTAAAACATCGAGGATTTGAAACATCGAAGTTGAAAACTATCGATGTACCCACTATCGATAGTTTTGCAGCCCTAAGGCCTAAGCTCTTATGTAGTGTTGGGTTGCTCATGAGTGAGTGAACAAAACTGAGCTGCTCACTAAACTGAACAAGTGAACATGTTCTTCACCAATTGTTCACTTTTGCTCAGTTACTGAACAGCTCTTGTTCATTGCTCAGCTGCTCACCTGCTCTTACTCATTGCTCAGTTGCTAAGCTGCTCTTGCTAATTGCTCAGTTGCTGAGTTGCGGCAAGACATTGCGTGGCAAATTTGGCGTAAAACGCGAGCTGTAAGTAGAGAGTAATAAAGAATATTTTAGTAGCAAACAAAGGGAAAAAGAGAAGTGAGCTGCACCAATTGTTTAAAAAACCGCGAAGTGTGGTAACTGTGAAAACTGGCCAGGTGAATAAAAAGAAGTATATTATATATTATTATATAGCTTATATTTAGAGTGTGACACTGATGATGTTATGGAGATTGTATACATTATAAATAAATATTTTATTATTACAAATATATGTACGGCTTTGAGCATTAAGGAGGGAATAATAGTACAAAAAAAAAAAAGGTCAGCAGCACAGAAGACTAGGAAAAATTGTCAAAAAAAATGTCACCTGAGCAAGTGAGCGAAGTGAGCGAGTCGGCTCACCTCGAAAAAAAAAGAACAAGTGAACATGTTCACCGAAGTGAGCAGTATTTACCCAACACTACTCTTATGGTCTTCTTTACCCAATTTCCACAGCGGTCTTACGACTTTTTTTGGGGCTACGACTTTTTATGTGTTTCCATTGAACAAACGGTCGTAAGTCGCATGTCGAAATCAGCTGTTTTTGTTTACATTTAATTTGATTCGTGACTTACAGAATAAATTAAAATTTTTTGATTATGAAATGGAGAAAATGAGTATTGATTTAATTGCTCAGTCCCAGATAATGGTGGACATAAGTGAACTGGAGTGTATCGAAGAGGCACAGAGCATGGAATATGCCCACAAAAGCCATTTGGAACAAATGG
The DNA here is from genome assembly GCA_035045005.1 of Liodrosophila aerea. NCBI lineage: Eukaryota > Metazoa > Arthropoda > Insecta > Diptera > Drosophilidae > Liodrosophila > Liodrosophila aerea. The sequence goes on along the minus strand of JAWNNL010000646.1, from coordinate 1,026,361 downwards.
CAAAAGTTGTTGCAGTTTTCAAAGCAGAATTATTGCCAAGAACTATTTGGATGCATGAACTAACAAATTGCGTCATTTATTAAATATATATATTGTCCACTGCAATAATATAAAATACAAACAAATCAATTATAATGATAAGAAAATTAAATATAATAAATAATAAACAAACAAACTTATTGTTTACGAACAAACTTATTTGTTTACATTTTTTTAAATGTAAACAGAGTTAAATTTCGATAAAATGCGGGTCAATGTTAACTCTATATTTTGTAATTGAAACATTAAAGTTAGTACATTTTGTACCAATTTCTGGGTAATTTCAACTAGTTTAAAATTGCCCGATGTTTCAAAACATCGAAGTTTGAAAACATCGAAGTTTGAAAACATCGAGGTATCCAACATCGATGTTTTTGCAGCTCTACTTCCCACTAAACATATGGCTGAACGATATGACAACTGAACGAGAACTATGGACCGATAGAAATTAAAACGTCTTTACTGAAAACAAAACTTGACACTGGGACTTCCCACTAAACATGTGACTGAACGATTTGACAACTGAACGATAACTATTGAACGATTAAAACTAAACGATAACTCCCCAATTGTTCGATAGCGAGCAAATTTATGTATACATTTTTATTTTCAATTTGTTTTCAACACGATTTTAGTTGCTAGTTACAATATATAGATAAATATTTTAGAAAATAAACAAATGTACAAAATACGACCACCTGAACCGCCTAAATCAGTGGTGCTCAAACTCACACTATCAAACAGTGTGATTGTGTGCGTAGCAGCGCAGCACGCGTTGTGAAAAAAAAAAAATAGCCGAACGCGAGCGTTCGTAAAATCAACGATGCGTGACGCTCGTATGTGTGCGAGCAGAGGCTGTGCGTGAGACAAACTGCGCTGCCAAGCAAAGCGCCCATGGGATAGCAAATATGAGTTTTGAGCACCACTGGCCTAAATCTATATATGTATATATATGTCTGTCTGTGTACTGTTTTCGAGTTAATCTCAAGCTTATTTTAATTCCCATTCTGTCATTTACTTCTGCAATCGCCGTGTGGCACGTCGTATTGGACGACCTTCGGTTGTGCCCGGCGCAAACGCATTGCCGGCGTTGTGTTGCTGCGGTGAAGCAACAGGTGAAGCTGCTGCTGCTGTTGCTGCTGTGAAATTAAATATGCCATTGCTTGCTGCTGCTGGTGCGGCGGAAATTGTTGCCGTTACTGTGGGGCTGCCAAAGATATTGCTGGGAGCAGCAGAGCCACCAGCGCCACCAAATCCAAATGGTTTAGCCATGTTGCTGCTGTTACTGTGATTGTTGTTGCTACTGCCGGCACCAAAGTTAAATGTGGCATTGTTATTGTTGGCAGCAACATTGCTATTACTGCTGCTGCTGCCGCCAAATGCAAATGTGCTGGCTTTAGCGGGTTGCTGCTGCTGTAGACCAGCAACAGCGCTCGCGAATAGATTGCCGCCCATTGCCGGTGTTGCTGTTACATTGCTGGGCGTGGCACTGCCACCAAATGTAAATGGTTTTGCTGCTGCTGCTGTTGTTGTTGCTCCTGATGCTGCAAATCCACCAAATGTTGCTGCTGTTGTTGCTGGCGTTTCGTTGCTGCCAAAACTAAACGTGGGCTTTACAACGCCCGTTGTTGTTGATGTTGCTGCTGCTGCTGGCGTTGCTGCTGCTCCAAATATATTGCTCGTTTCATTTTTTCGAGCCAAAGAGGCAAAGGAGAAACCGCCAGCAGGCTGTTGTTGCTGTTGCTCTGGTGTTGCTACCGCTGTTGCTGGTGTCTGCTGCTGTTGCTGCTGAACTGTAGCAGCGATGCCGCCAAATGTAAATGGCTTAGTTGTTGCAGTCATGTTGTTGCTGCTGCTGCTGCTGTTGTTGCTGCTGTTGCCACCGAAGATGGACATTGCTGGTTTGCTTCCTCCATTGAAGTTAAATGCGTTTGTTGCTGCTGTTGGTGCTGCTGCTGTTACTGCTCCAGCTGTATTGAAACCGACGCCCGGAGTCACAGGTGCAACTGTTGTTGCTGCTGTTGTTTTTGAGGTATCGCTCGCAGTAAAGCCAAACACATTGCTGCCGGCACTATTGCTGCTGGGTACTGTAAAAGGCGTTGCTTTTGCACATCTACTACATATATTAAAGCATAAACAACTCTAAATACTTAGCATATGTGGCATGATTAATGTTCAATAAACATAATTAATAATACAATTAAATTATTGCGCGTACATCTATGTAAAATCCTTCCCTATCCACGTTTCTTCTGTTTGACGAATCTCTATGAACTTCACATTTTCTATATATGATACGAGATACTATATGCCGCTTTAACGAGAGATCAGAGAGAGAATTGTAATTTATTTATATCAATTACGCATATTTAACTTACGTAACATTTTTATGTTTTTATTTTTGTGTTTCTTTCCCCATAAGAAACTTGTACAATTTTGCTTTAACACTTTACACCTATTTTTATAATATTTTATGTACACACACACACACACACACACACACTGCTACACGTCCACATTAATTTACAATTAATTTAATATTAAAGTTATTACATTTTTAAAACGAAACTTAAGTAAAATTTTAAACACACGTGAAAAGAAAACAATTTTGTCAAACAAATTCTAAGTTAACGAAAACGAAAAAGAGGAAAAAGATTATGATCAATTTCAACACAAAAGCAAATCGCACGAACACTTAATAACGAAATGGAAATGCGACGAAACGAGTTTCCAGATTGAGCAAGGATATATAAAAACTTTTAATAAAAGGAAAAGAAAATTATTAAAAATTCAATCAGATGTTTTCCTTCTTCACGTATAGTCTGAATTGGAGGAAAAGTAATTTCTTAACATTTATTTAATACTTGTGTTTATTATCTTTTCCCCTATATGCAAACTATACTCAGATCAGCATTGTGTGGTAGCAACCAGCTGCTGTAAGCTGTGCTCTTTCACCCAATTCACTCGCTGTTATATCACTCACTTTCGGCCATTTATCGATAACTGCCGACAGACGACTAGAGTCGAGTGGAATCGTCCAGAACATTAAGCATTGATTGAAGAGTTCCAAGTGTTATGCGTTCGGTAGGAAACCCTGTACGTGCCGTGGACATTGGTGGCAGCATATATGAACATACACTTATACACAATAACAAATACTCACACATCATGCACACGCACAGCGGTTCTCCCCCTACCCATACCCCACACTTAGTACAGAAGATGGGTTACCTAATATCTCCGGCAATTCCTCTCCAAATATTTTAAGTATACATATACAAATATATTTACATGCACTAAAAACTACTCACACATACTGATGTAGTCTTTATTTTTCAGTTAATACAGTTAATGTTTTAGTTAACAATTACTCAAATCATATTCAATATTCATATTCATAGGCACCCACAAATACACGACGACAATTAGACCAAAGCTTTCGAAGAAGTGATCCTTTATACAGATATATGCCAACAGGTAGTTGTCGTTGAGAACATAGCTTGGGCTGTTCGCTGAACAAGTTGGATACTTTGAGTGCCAACTCTGTGGTTAGAAGAGTGAAATATAGCAAGTTCAACTCATGCAGCTTGGGGCAGGATTGGATCAAACGAACCACAGCATCATTGGTGATTTCAGGGAACGTCCAGAGGGTGATTTGCCGTAGATCCTTCAGATTGCCCAACTGATCCAGCACACTGTCGTCTACGTTGTTTATATAGCTTTGGGTATACAATATCAGAACCTGGAGTGCCCCAAGTTTCGAAATTTGTAGCCATTCCGTGGCGTTCAGCTCCATATCGCCGCTAATTTGTAAATATGTCAACTGCTGCGATTTGTGTTCGACCAGTCCAGTGAACAAGGTGCTGCTGGATAGCAAGTCCATCGTAGTTAATGCTCTTAGCTTTGGCAGCTTGGCCACATACGCCAGGTCCTGATCCCGCTCCAGCTGCCAGTCTAGGATCTGTATCTTGAGCACTTCCAATGAGTCGCTACAGTGGTCATCAATCAATTTCTGGAACAGATTCGTGGCGTTCTTTCTCACAGTTATGGATAGTTCCTTGAGTTTGGGTAAGGATTTGCAGATTCTTGGCAACATGTAACTCCGCACATTGTCACAAGATTGAATATCGAGCGATTCAATTGACTTTGGCAACCCATACAAAGCAGTTCCACGCAGATCAAAATTGGAACTCAGCTTAAGAGTTTTCAACTTCGTTAGATGACGCAAAGAAGTTAGCCTATAATTAGCGCGTCCAATACCGACTAGCGTCAAATCCTGCAACTCCAACAGTTGGGAGAACAGCACGTCCAGCTGACGCATTGATAAGTTAGCTGCGTCCAAATATAGTAATTGCAGATTGGGACAGTAAGCGGCCAGATATTCACACAAACGATCCAAGTAACGACTGCGTATTACCCCCTCGGCTTTCCTGATAAAAGGCCCACAGAGCATTAGAAAATCTCTAATCTGCCACAAGCTCTTATTAGTAAACCAGTCGAAATCAATAGACTTGTACAATGGTAAACTGCGCTTGCAGATGCGTGCTAGATTCATTTGATCTTCCAGCGATAGAAGGCGGTAGATACGTTCCAGGCAATCATCGTTCAGTTGCATTAGGAGCGTGTCGGCATCCAACTCCTTCACAGCATCAGGTTGACCCCAACTGTAGTACGCATTCACTTTGATAGAGTAACCTTTCACCTTACGTTCCTTACTCATCAGAACAGTAGTAGCATCCCATGGGAACTCGAACAAAACGTTTCCAATTTGTGTGGATGAGTTGCGCTTCTCAAATAACTCACATTTTACCACACGACCAAACCCGGATAGGTACTTCGAGAGGTCCTCCAATTCTATTTGTTCTGGTACACGAAGAAAGAGCTTCTTCACTTGAACATTATCTTCCGAGTAGGCGATTTCGTGCCCTTCAAATTTCTTAAAATGTATTTTAATTCTCATCTTTGCACAGAAAAGGCAATTTAAAATAGCAATACTGAGTCAAAATATCGATAAACAACTCTGAGGCCTAAGCTCTAAGAATAAGCTAAAAATAATTCTGATGCCAAACTCTTATTGTCTTCTTATCTTATGATTTTCTTAGAGCTGTGCAAAATGAACTAGTCACTTTCTTTAGGCTTTTTCCCATTTTCAATCGATTCGCGCATTTGTTGGCATTTTTTTGCACCATTCATGCTGAAAAGATAACGTTCAGTGTGTAGAATCTTTTTATTGTTATAGAAAATGAAACGCCTTCACTGGAATAAAACAAGACACTGGAACTTCCCACTAAAAATATGATATACTACTGAACGATATGACAACTGAACGATAACTATTGACCGATAGAAATTGAAACGTCTTTACTGAAAACAAAACTAGATACTGGGACTTCCCACTAAACATATGGCTGAACGATATGACAACTGAACGAGAACTATTGAACGATTAAAACTAATCGATAACTCCCCAATTGTTCGATAGCGAGCAAATTTATGTATACATTTTTATTTTCAATTTGTTTTCAACACGATTTTAGTTGCTAGTTACAATATATAGATAAATATTTTAGAAAATAAATATGCGATCTAAAACAAATGTACAAAATACGACCACCTGAACCGCCTAAATCTATATATGTATATATATGTCTGTCTGTGTACTGTTTTCGAGTTAATCTCAAGCTTATTTTAATTCCCATTCTGTCATTTACTTCTGCAATCGCCGTGTGGCACGTCGTATTGGACGACCTTCGGTTGTGCCCGGCGCAAACGCATTGCCGGCGTTGTGTTGCTGCGGTGAAGCAACAGGTGAAGATGCTGCTGCTGTTGCTGCTGTGAAATTAAATATGCCATTGCTTGCTGCTGCTGGTGCGGCGGAAATTGTTGCCGTCACTGTGGGGCTGCCAAAGATATTGCTGGGAGCAGCAGTGCCACCAGCGCCACCAAATCCAAATGGTTTAGCCATGTTGCTGCTGTTACTGTGATGGTTGTTGCTGCTGCCGGCACCAAAGTTAAATGTGGCATTGTTATTGTTGGCAGCAACATTGCTATTACTGCTGCTGCTGCCGCCAAATGCAAATGTGCTGGCTTTAGCGGGTTGCTGCTGCTGTAGACCAGCAACAGCGCTGGCGAATAGATTGCCGCCCATTGCTGGTGTTGCTGTTACATTGCTGGGCGTGGCACTGCCACCAAATGTAAATGGTTTTGCTGCTCCTGCTGCTGCTGTTGTTGTTGCTCCTGCTGCTGCAAATCCACCAAATGCTGCTGCTGTTGTTGCTGGCGTTGCGTTGCTGCCAAAACTAAACGTGGGCTTTACAACGCCCGTTGTTGCTGCTGCTGCTGCTGCTGGCGTTGCTGCTGCTCCAAATATATTGCTCGTTTCATTTTTTCGAGCCAAAGAGGCAAAGGAGAAACCGCCAGCAGGCTGTTGTTGCTGTTGCTCTGGTGTTGCTACCGCTTTTGCTGCTGTCTGCTGCTGTTGCTGCTGAGCTGTAGCAGCGATGCCGCCAAATGTAAATGGCTTAGTTGTTGCAGCCATGTTGTTGCTGCTGCTGTTGTTGCTGTTGTTGTTGCTGCTGTTGCCACCGAAGATGGACATTGCTGGTTTGCTTCCTCCATTGAAGTTAAATGCGTTTGTTGCTGCTGTTGGTGCTGCTGCTGTTACTGCTCCAGCTGTATTGAAACCGAAGCCCGGAGTCACAGGTGCAACTGTTGTTGCTGCTGTTGTTTTTGAGGTATCGCTCGCAGTAAAGCCAAACACATTGCTGCCGGCACTATTGCTGCTGGGTACTGTAAAAGGCGTTGCTTTTGCCATGGGCTTATCGCCGGCAGCACCGAATGCAAACAGATTAGTACTGTTGGCAGCAGGTGCTGCTGCTGTCGTAGTTACTGTCGTTGCTGCAACATTTCCAAAACCAAATGTTGGCGCTGCTGTTGCTGCTGTTGTTGTGCTGCCAAATATGGGCGTGGCTGCTGTATTGACCTTTGTTGTGGCAGAGCCAAAGCTGAACAACTTGGCTGGCTCAGCGGCAGTACTAACAGTAGTTGTTGCTGGTGTTGCTGCAACTGTTGTTACGGCTGCTGCTGGCGCAGCAAAGGCGCTGCCAAAGCTATTGTTGTTGCTGCTGCCAAAAGCAGCTGCTTCTGCCGGCTTTGGCGTCCAGTTGTTCAGGCCAAAGGCTGCTGTTGCTCCGGCTGGAGTTGGCGTTGTTGCGGCTGCTGCTGCTGCTGGTTTATCCATAGTGCTGCCAAAGGTAAATGCATTGCTGGCCGTGGTAGTTGTGGTAATTGCTGGTGCTGTAGGTGCTGCTGTTGCTGCATTGCCGAATGCAAACATTGGTGATTTGGTTGCTTCTGTTTTTGTTGCTGCTGCTGGCGGGGCAGTTGTAGTGGTGCCAAATGTAAATGTGGGCACACTGGCTGTGGGTTTGGCTGTTGCATCTGATGTAGTCACTGCTGCTGTTGCTGCTACTGTTGCTGTTGCAGTGGAATTGCCAAAGGCAAACATTGTTGCAGCTGCAGCAGTTGCTGGTGCTGCTGTAGTTGTTGTTGTCATTGTCGTTGTCACTGGTTGCAGGCCAAAGTTGAGTGCAACTGCTGCTGCTGGCTTTGCTGCTGTAGTTAATGTATTATTTACTGTTGTTGCCGCTATGGCAGTTGTTGCTGCTGTCTTTGGCGTCTCAAAGGATATCAAAGGCAATGTATTGCTGGCGCTGGTTGCAATCTTTGTTGGTGTTGCCGTTGCTACAGCAAGTGTGGTTGCTGTTGTTGTCGTTGCTGCTGCTGCAGCTGCAGCTGTTGTGGTTGCTGTTGTTTTCGTGGCGGTTGTTATGCTGCTCACTTTTGTTGCCACAGTTGTTGGTGTCACTGTGGTTGCCGTTGTGATAACAGCAGCAGCAACATCAACAACATCATCCGGCTCATCCTGATAGATCTCGCCGCGCAAACTGCTCAGCATTAGGGCCAGTTTCGTCTTCTGTGTACGTTCCAAATTCGCATTTCGATTGGTCTGTAAGGAATTGCCCTGCTTGGGCTTCACAAATTGTATTCCGGCGTATTCACTGGCCTCCACATCCGGACTATCCAAATCGTATGGTTCCTGTTGTGCTTGAGTCTGTGACTGCTTCTGCTGTTCCACCTCTTGCCGGAGCTGAGCCTCCGTTTGTTGCTTATTGAAGAGCGTCAGCTTGGGTTTTGCCGGCAATCCTTGCTCCCGTATCACGGGTGCTGATACTGTGCGCTGAGCGGGTGTTGCTGGCAGCGGTGTTATGGGCATGCTCTTGGACTGTGTCAAATGTTCCAGGCGCAGATCGTTTGTAGCTTGTTTGCGCTGGATTTTCGCTGCATGCTGGCTGGGTGAATTATCCGGCGAACTGTTGCTACTGCACGCACTCACTGAGGATGCATTGTTGGTGTTCATTTTCTGTCGCAGATCCACTAGCTTGCGCTTGTTGCTGTGCAGTCGGCTAGAGCTCAGGGAGCTGGCAATATCATTGCTGTAGTTGCAGTTGCGACGCTTGGCCAGCTGCTCTGGCGATGTTTGCTGCTGCGCCTGTGATTGTTGCTGTTGATGAGGGGACATGGGCAACATCACAGCTGGCGCATGATGCAAACGCAGGGGAACAGCAACGGTCAGCTGCTCACGCTGTCGCTTAAAGGTAGACTGTGGAGGTACTATGTACGATTGTACATGTTGCTGCTGCAGATGCTGCCCATGAAGCTGCTGCTGTGGATGATCCACAAAATCAGGCAAGCGATTGCAGCTCTTTTTGCTGTTGTAGTCGTGCTGCTGTATGTCCTGTAAACATGACAGTGCCGCAATAAAATGATTTGTTCTGGCTATTCCAATCGGAACACTTACAGTTGAATTAATCCGTTTGCGCGAGATCTCCTTCAATTCCTCCAGAACGCTGCGCGTCGGTTCGCTTTCATGCTGCAGTGGATGATGCGGATGGAGTATGGGGCGATTCTCTCGTGACAACTGCTCACTGGACTTCTCCACGCCGATCAGCGAGTTGGAACGTAACAGACTTGGCAAAGTATTGCCACAATAGAAGCTACGCTGGGGCGGCGCAATCTGTGTTATGGATAACGTCGGCGGTTTGGGTTTGTGCAACCTGCGCGGTGATGCCACAATGCTGGTGCGCCGTGGCACCTCAGTGACAGGATTATATACATTATTAAACGATAAACTGCGCTGCAGTCCACCGCTGCTGCTATTCTGTTGATACTTCACGATGCGTGAGGCCAGGCCACTGCTGTTCACATCCGCATAGGTTCTGCAAATCAATTAAAAGTCAATAAATCCACTATACGCGCGGTCAATTACATACCTAGGATCCAGCTGGCTGAGATTTAGCTTTTGATGTGTCATTCTTGAGATGTTTGCAATTGTCGTTGAAGTCTGGTTCATGCTTCCACTCCTTCCCCGCGATATGTCATTCCTATAGTTGTTTATTTGTGTAACGGAGCTACTGCGCTTCTTCGGACTTCCAATCTGTAGCTGGAGCGCTGCTGATCGGTTTAAGCTGTTGAAATGTGGTCATTTGAGTTATTTAAATATTCCAATGTGGTCACAGACTCACCTTGGCCGACCGTCAATCCATGTGGAATCAGCAATTGGACTTGATAGACGCGGCGAATTGTTGCTCAAACTAAAACGCGACTCCATTGTTTCTTCTTATAGTATTTAGTCTTATTTTGAAGCCAAATGAATGCAAGTCAGCTGATAAACAAAATTTTTCGCGTTACATTAAATTATTAAACAAAAATGTGAGACGTTTACCTGACGAAATTATTCCAAACGCACGCCGAGGGGTTGCCGCCTTTGCAATAACTATCGATTAACAGCGCTGCTGTATTGCGATAATTTCCTAATGCAACCCTGTGCAATTATCAGAATGTATGGTAACTCTGTTTATTTCCGTCCTCCATCTTTCTGCATTGGGTTTTCACGATGGTGAGTTCGGCTGCTATAGTTTTATATTGAAAATAAATGATTTCAATGTAAAAATAAGCATGGAATAACAAAATTACAATGCTAAAGTGCGGGCAATTCGTAGTGTCATTAAATTACTGTCGACTTTATTGAAAACATGCGTGAAACTCGCCTCGCGTACACCAAACAAACTGTGATAGCGCCATAACCTCACATGTTAATGTGGATGTGAAATATTTACATGTATTTTCTTAAAAAGAATGTATGAAATTAATTTATTCGTTTATTTGTTTTCAACAGCCGCCTAAGAAGGACGCAAAGACGTCGGCTAAGCAGCCGCAAAAGACACAAAAGAAGAAGGAGGGCTCCGGCGGCGGCAAGGCCAAGAAGAAGAAGTGGTCCAAGGGCAAAGTCAGGGATAAGCTCAATAACCAGGTTCTGTTCGACAAGGCCACCTATGAGAAATTGTACAAGGAAGTGCCTGCTTACAAGCTGATCACCCCCTCGGTTGTGTCTGAGCGTTTGAAGATCCGCGGCTCTTTGGCCAAGCGTGCTCTGATTGAGCTGCGCGAAAAGGGTAAGAAATCCATCTTCATTCGATTCTGCCGCTAGTGCACACCTTGGCAAACGTTGCTAACTATTTGCATTCTGTTTTCAGGTCTGATCAAGCAGGTCGTGCAACATCATTCCCAGGTCATCTACACACGTGCCACCAAGGGTGATGAGGCGTAAACATATTTACCACACAACAGCATAGCATTCGGTTTTACAATTGAACGATTGTATGGAAAAATACTAAGACTCTGCTATGTGTAGTAGATTGTTTAATAAACTTGCTTTTTAATGTAAGGAACATTTGCCTAAATTTCATTTATGCTGTTTAAATTTGCATACAGTTCACTCTCGGCGGAAAGGATATGATAATGATGGATATGAACGCGGGAACGTGGCAGGCATTGAAATCGAAGAACTCTGGTTCATTTTCGTTTAGATGGCCATAACAGCCTATTCTTTACATAAAGGAAAATGCAATATAACTTCAAAATTGCATAGCAATTTGCGACTGAACGGTAGCTTTTTTAATATATTCTTTGTGCACTTGCCATACTGGATTAGTTTCGCGCTGTAATTCAAAAATTCAGTAATGTGCTCTGTTTTTGATGCAACTTGCCTTGTTTACCTTTTTGGCGGAAGCAACAACAACTACATTGGTCGCGAACAAGTTTGAGTTTGAGAGACCCTTCAAAATGTTGCAAACTTAGGCGCGGGACATGCGTCGAATTCAAATGCAAGATTTTCTACAAAATTTGTCGTTATAAAAATTACTTTTTCATCCATATCGATGCTTATTGTTGAATTACTATTTATAACAATGGACTGGCATTTTTCTTGCCTATTATTCCCTTTTTTTTTTATTCATTTTTGCCTCACTTTTATTTATCAAGTGGTAACAGAGGGTGACACAGAAAAGGTTACGTTCACTACAGTTACAACAATATGCTCAAAGTGGTGTTTTTCATGGTGTTTACAATTTACTTAATTTTGATGGATTTTGATAACGTTGTTTCACCGTGTCTTGTTGCTGCCACTTTTGGGTATAATGCTGTTTAATTAATTAATTTATTAAAATTGATTTAATATTTTTTATTCAATTTAAGTGCATTTTTAAATTGTTACTTGGCAACTCTGACAATGACGTATCGATGTGATATCAATACAAAATAGCGATATTTTACTAAAAAAAAAACCATTGTGATATTTATTATTCACTTTAATTTGAAAATATATTCGAGTTTTATTGATATTTTCGATAAGATATTTTTTAATTATTTTTCTGATTTTAATATCGATATTCTCCAGCCAATTCCATCTCTAGTGGGCGAATGACAACACGGCAGATTGGTGCGGGTTAACTGTTCTCAATACATTTCGAAAATATGAATTAAATTGAGAGTGTTTTATACAGCAATAAAAAGAAGAACAACAGTCGTACGGCGCTCACCTGTGCAAATAGAAAACCACGGCTGCTGGCTGTGCTGCGCGTGTCAACGAGCAGGAAGCATTTTGCTGGCGCTTTTTATATTTTGGCAAAGAAAGTTGCCGCCGCTGCCGCCGACGCAGCTGAGAAATTCTTTAGCTAAGCGGGTAGCATCAGCGTCAGCTGGAGTGGAGCATAGCAAGAGAGCGAGCTAATACCTAACGATAATACCACGTATGCAAACTGTTTAAATAAAACTGAAAAAAGTTACAGCTGCGTGTGATAACACACGTAATGCGTGTACAATCTGTTGTTAATATTATTATTTTGTTGCTTCAACTAGTAGATCGTCACTATGATACCGTTAACGCATAGCGATCGCAGAAACTTCGGCTACCGTGTCAAGGAGAAGTTAAACAGCTGGAAGCGTCTCATATTCTCGGACCGCAACTCGCGCAATTTATTCCTATTTCTGCTGCTCAATTTGAGTTTCGCCTTTGTGGAGCTGTTCTATGGCATTTGGACAAATAGCTTGGGTTAGTATAGAAGATAGCAAAACCTGAGAATCACGCTGGATTATTGTTTTATCATTATAATGTACTAATTCCTCGCTTATCGCAGGTCTCATCTCGGACTCATTTCACATGTTTTTTGACTGCACGGGTCTTCTAGCTGGTCTAGCTGCCTCGGTGATTACGAAATGGAAGGCCAATGATAAGTTCTCCTACGGCTATGTGCGCGCCGAAGTACTGGCTGGATTTGTCAACAGTTTGTTTCTGCTCTTCATTGCCTTTTTCATTTTGTCCGAGGGAGTGGAGCGGCTCATAGAGCCGCCGGAGGTAAAACACGAACGCCTCTTTGTGGTGTCCGTGCTGGGACTACTGGTCAATCTCGTTGGCATCTATGCCTTCAATCATGGCGGTCACGGGCATTCGCACGGCGGGGGTGGACATGGACACTCGCACGGCGGTGGCTCCAGCCATGGACATTCGCACAGTCACAACGATTTGAACAATCACAACCATCAGGCCATAACTTTGGATAATGGTTAGTTGCAGATAGTAGATAATTTGTTTTGTATAAATTCTAATCGTAACAATTAACACAGGTCATGGTCATGGTCATTCTCATGACCACGGCAGTCATGGACATTCACACGATCTGAGCAGCGGCAGCAATTCGCAGATTATGCGTGGCGTCTTCCTTCACATCTTAGCTGATACGCTCGGTTCGGTGGGAGTTATCATATCGGCAGTGCTCATGCAAATGTTTGGCTGGATGATAGCGGATCCGATCTGCTCCATATTCATAGCGTTACTCATAGCTCTAAGCGTTCTTAGTCTAATTAAGGAATCTATTCTAATTCTGATGCAACGTCAGCCCTCGGCATTGGATCGCTCACTGGTGCAGTGCTACCAGAAGGTGACCGGGTTAGCAGGTGTTTATTCCGTGCAGGAGCCGCACTTTTGGACACTCTGCTCAGATGTGTATGTGGGCGCCATTAAGCTGGAGGTATCCAAGAATGTGGATCCAATCTATGTCGTAACGCACACACGAATGATCTTTGAGGCGGTGGGCGTTAAACAGATCTATATTCAGCTGGACTATGTGTGATTACAGGCGATCTAACTATATATAAGTTATATATATATATGTATATGCTTCTATGTATATTGATAGCAGCAAGTGTTGTGTCTTTTGTATGTATGATAATGATGTGTTTTTTACCTAAATTTTAGTTTCATATACAAAAATTAGAGCCGTAAAGTACATATAATCTAAACAATACCGAGTAACTTTTGAGATATCTGTTAATTTATTGTTTCCAACTTGTTGCAATCGATTCATTCCAATCTTATCAAAAACGCCAAGCAAAATTAACGTAGTGCAACAATGCAGCACCTGCTGCCTCTATATATAAATATATATATGAATCTAGTATAATTGTAGTATAAGTTCGAAAACTTGTGCATTCAAAATAGTACATACTATATAAATTTAGTTTTCCATTTTTATATAAATTCAAGAGAATGAACAAAGCCAGAATCAAAATTCCTACGTACCATACTACTTAATTAATTCGACTGAATAGTTTTTCCATTTCACAGCTTTACAAAATCACACATTAAACAATAAATCAGTCAACATCTTTTTCTATGTTCACAACAAACTATTGAAATCATCAAATTAATGAAATAGAGAATGTAAATAGTGCGAATGTAAACTAAAAATTGATGATTCATGTTTCCGTTATTGTAATCAATCTGAATGCAAATAAATGCGTCAATTGAACATGTCAGCGGTTTCAATCTTGGAAATTCTTTTCCTGAAGGTGGTGGAATAATCTAAAGTGTGTAGGAAAAGTATTGATGGAATATCAACTATTTTGATGATTTGACTTTAAAAGTATCTATATTTTTACTCCTATCGCTGGCCTTGTTTTAAGCAAAAAAAAGCCGCTTCAAAATTTCAAATGAAAATTTGTATTGAACAAAAAAAATATGCTAAAATTACTTAAAATTTTGTCGATTTATGTTTATACTGAAAATGATATATTACCCAATATAAATAAGTCACTGATATAGAAAATTACTAGTTTAAAATTTAATTATTTCATTTATAAAAATTTCGTCGGTTTTTCTGTTTTCCATAGGCAGCGTGTGCTGTACCTGGCAAAACACGCGACCTAAGAGCTCAACACGTGCGTATGCATAGTACACATACACATACATACATATACTTACATACCATATACATTTGTGGGAGAGAGAGCGATAGCTTGCTAGACGACAAAGCAAAACACAGCTAAAGATAACACAGGCAGACGTAAATACATATGTATGAGAATGTATGTATTTGTGTAGATGTTTATATATGTATACAGGGACAGCTGTACGTGTGCATGCAATTTGCACAACGAAACGAAAGGTATGTATGTCAATGATTGAGGTTATGTCGAATATCGCACAAAATAGCAAGAAAAAATAAAGAAATTTAGGACGCACAGTGGGTACCTGCAAATGCAGCATGGCATAAAACATTTGAAACTGCGCATGCCTATACAAAATCACTGTCTAAGGTCAATACCTTTTCGCTTGCCCAAACCAGTCCAGACTCCGGTCTGAAGCATTGCCCATTCAGAGAAACCCCCCACCCCTTACAAACATCTGTATACATACACGCACGTTGTGCACATGTATGTGTGTACATGGCTTGCAGCTGCTTACCTGTATAGAAAATGGTGCGGGGTAAACATTTGATAATGCAGTTTGTGTTTATGGTTTCCGGTTAATATTTTCTTCTTTATTTAGTACATACAATGTTCTTTATAGCTTGATTTTTGCCTGTTCTCTGAATTCCTGAATACGTCTTCCAACCGTAATGAACAAAAGTATACAAAAATTGAGGTGTTGCTATAAAAATGTTAAATTACGCTGTTTTCAATTACAATAGTAAATACAATTTTGTTATTTTTAGCTACTGTCTGTGTGTGTGTGTGGCTCCTGGTGGCGCAGTCTGGTCTTGTTGTTCGTGTCTCGACCATTATGCTATAACTACAAATTTTATTCTTTTTTTTACAAGTAAACAGACATATTCATTGTTTTGAAATCAAATTAAGTTAAATTGAATTGTTCGGCATTTCTCTAAACAAAAAACATAAATTTTCAACTATTGCCAATTATAAAAATGTAACTAAAAAATCCGTTAGAATATGTTATACGTATGCTTGAGTATGTGTGTCCGTCCGCTGGATGTGGATGTATGCATGTACATTATCTGGTGCTATGTGGTTGCGACTGATGGAGGAGTTGGCGATGCGATGCCGCCGTCGAAACCCAAGCTACGAGCATACGGAGAGGAGTTAGCACTTCTCCTCTTCGAGACCGTGCTTGAAGAACATAAATACGGGCGTGCTGACTCCATTGATTTCGCGATACTCACACAACGCCACCATGGCGTCACAGTCCATGTTCTCGCCTGTGAAGAATTGCAGTTCCTTGAATCGACCCAAAATGTCTTTCATTGCCTTGTTCATGTTAGTCTTGAACACATCAACTTGGTCGGGTGCATTCTCCTCCAGTTTTGCCAGAACCTTCTTCATGTAGTCTTTTAGATATATGGTATAGGACTTTTTGTCGCCGAATGCAAAAGATTCCTGTAGACGGTGGTTCAAAATAACATCGACTCCTGTTTCGACATTTGAATCGGTGCCTTCTTCAGCTTCTTCTGCCGAAGGATTGAAGCCCTCAATTTTAATATCACCGTCCGAGCGGCTGACTAATTTTCCATAGACTTCGTAGATAACGTCATCCACCAGCTTCATTTTGTAGGTGTCCGAGAACATCTCGTCACCGCTGATGATATCCTTGTAGATTTTCATGTTTACGTTGGAGTTTTAAAGGATGGAACTAAAATTCTTTTTGCAAATATGCAATTTTAACTGCACCGAACCGGGAGCACACTTGCCACGCGCTGAAACAGCGAAAAGAGAAAGAACAGCAAAAAAATATGGCGTTGTCTGTAGAGGTGGATAACTATCGATGACACTATCAATAGTATCGATACCATACTCTAGTTTTCTGCACGGTTGCAACTCTAGCGTTTTTGCGAAAAATTGGTGCTTTTATTTTTAAAATGGGGTTGAACGTTGAGAAGAAATGAAGATTGCACTAATCTAAAAAAGGGCTTCAGTTAAAATAATTTTCCAGCAATATCTAAAATTTAAAACATTTTTTGGGCCACCACGCTTTGCGTTCTACTTGGCTAATGGTTTTTGCACTTCTATTCGAAGAGTACTCTCGATGCAAATGTTTTTTGTTAACCTTTTCTTTCAAGTTCAATATTCCTTACGTTTTTAAATTTTTGATTGCATTCGAGCAAATTTTCATTTAACCAGTTCCCTGGTTAACAGGAAATATATCGTTCGATTTTTTTTCAGAGATGTGTGAGAGGAATATCGGTGTTAGCTGTAAAATTAATTAATGCAAAAATCTAAATGAAATCACAAAATTGGAGAGATTTGCTTTGCTAAGTGCTTTTTTCAGAATTTTTATTTCAAATATTCCCTATTTCACACTCATCAAAGTGAAATTATACCAAAATAACTGTTTCATATTCAAAAAGTTACCTCTGATTCCATGTCACAGCCCGCGAGGGCAGCCAAAATATTTCTAGCCGTGATGCGAGACATCTCTTTGCGGGTCTCAATATCTGCGCTGCCTATGTGGGGTAACACCACCACATTATCTAGTTGAAGTATAGGGTCATCCAATGGAAGTGGCTCCGGTGTGGTGACGTCTAAGCCGGCTGCTAGGATACGCTTGGAATGCAGTGCCTCGTAAAGAGCTTTCTGATCCACAATTCCTCCTCGAGCCGTATTTATAAATATACAGTTAGATTTCATTTTTCCAAAAGCAGCGGCATTGAAAATCTCTTTTGTCTCAGGAGTTAGGGCGCAGCATGCAATAATAAAGTCCGATAAGCACAGCATCTCGTCAAAGTCGACGTGTTGAGCATTGACTTTGGCAGCTTCCGTAGGTCTCGCGCTGCGCGTCGTATAGGTTATCTGAGATGGTTTAAAGGGGACAATGCGAGCTGCAATCTCCTGGCCAATGCGCCCAAAGCCAAAGAGACCAACCCGAGAGTTCTTCAGGCCCTGACCACACATCCACATGGGCGACCACGATTTCCAGCCGCCATTGTATACTTCCTTGTTTGCTTCGAAAAGGCGTCGATTTGTGGCCAAGAGTAGAGCCAGTGTTAGCTCGGCTGTGGCATCAGTTAGAACGTCCGGCGTGTATCCAACACGTATGCCACGTTTCTTGCATTCCTCCACGTCGATGTGCTCATAGCCCACAGATATTGTAGATACACATTTCAGTTGTGCTCCAGCTGCGTCCAACACAGTGGCATCTATTTTATCGGTGAGCGCACAGAATAGTGCATCTTTGCCCTTGATTTGCTTGATTAGCTCGTCCCTTGGCACAGGTAGAGTCTGAGACCAGGTGCTCACATTGCAGCTGCAAAGACTGATTGAACTAGAGTTGTAAGTGATGACATGAACCTTTACCTTTTACGCAGCAAGTTCAGTCCACTAGAATCAACATCGGGTCGGGTCACATATACACTGGGCTGCGTGCTCATTGTTTTTCCATTTACCAACTGAAAAAGTGTTTTGGTATGCTGGACAAACTGCGTTCGTATTTTGTACATATCTAACGTAAGTGTATGCGATTGTCGTGTACACTCCGTGCCTCAATCATAGTTCTATGAAGAGCTATGAGTGTATGTAAGAGCAGGCGCTAAATAATATAATTTCTTACATAATATAATTTCTTTTGTTAAGCACAAATACAAATTTATTTGAACATAATATTTAGGGGATTATTGTAGCAACTGTTCATTAAGGATGTGATTTTGGCTAAGTTAGGTTGTGCACTTGGCTATTTTCTTCGCTTTATGGTTTATCTTGGTTGGTTGCCTCTGTTAAGCGAATGGCACTCTGTTAACGATTTGAGTGCCATTTTCGGAAGAGATTGAAAATGGTGCTTCTATATTTGTTTATTATTTAATTATTATCTATAATTATGTATTGGCTCTTTTTCTAATGTATTGGATCCTTGTTATTTATTCGTATTTTTAAATATCAAGTGTTAACAGTGTGCATGAACCGCAAAATAATATCGAAATTTATGTAAAATTTTTATTATAAGTAATTCCCAAGTAGCCCATTGATTTGTAAGTAATTAAATTACAAACTACGTCAGTAATTATTTTTTACTTTTAAATATTCTAATCATTTTCATCGACATTAAGCAACTCTTAATGTTATCGTGGCTTGATATCGATACTCGATAACTGCCAATACAGGGCTACCAAAAAACAAAAGCGACGCGCTAGACTCAAGTCCAGTTTTGCTGCGAAAACATAAGTGACAATAATTAAAATAATAAATAATACAAAAGTAAATTGAAAATAACGATGGATGCACTTTCCACAAGTTCTGAATCGAAACTCGAGTCGTTCCGAGAGTTACATTTATTTGAAAAACATCGCTTGGAAAGTTTTAAGGACTGGCCCTTTTCAGCGGAGTCAACATGCAGCATCGCCAAGGCAAGTATTGTTTGCTTTTAATTTAACTCCCTTTTTTACCAAGATAATTATTTAGATGGCAGAGGCAGGATTCTACTGGACGGGCAACAAGCGGGAAAACGATACAGCTACTTGTTTTGTGTGCGGCAAAACCCTTGACGGCTGGGAGTCTGAGGACGATCCATGGAAGGAACACTTGAAGCATGCACCACAATGCGAATTTGTCAAATTGGGCTGTGCCGAAAAAGATATGGAAGTAAGAAGAGCCTTGCTATGTGGAGTAGACGATTTCCTCATATATTCATTTTATTTCAGGTCCAGCAATGGCTCAAACTGCTTGGCACTGTGGTGAAGAACAGCATAGATACTAACGTAAAGCAAATAAAAGCGCAATTCATGAAGGAAAATGAAGCCAAGAAGGAGGAATTTATCCGGAAATCTTGAATATTGTTGCAGTTATAAGCATTTAAACCTCTTTTACTACGATCAATTTCAATTTATTTTAAATGCATAACTTTAAGTCACTGTTTTGGGCCGGCAACAGCTAATTAAATCCATAAACATAAATAACATTATTCTTACTATCACATGTCGAACAGACCTTTCAGGTCGTCGATCGTAAGCTTTGAACTTACTTTGCCCGTCAACAGGCCATCAGCTAGTTCCAGTTTTCGATCCTGCAGCGCTTTAACGCGCTCTTCTATAGTTTCTAAACACACTATCTTATAGATAATAACATTTTTCTTTTGGCCCACTCGATAGATACGATCCTGTGCTTGAGCCTCCAGTTGGGGATTCCAATGTAGATCCAACAATATCAAATGATTAGCTCCAATCAAATTGAGACCAACACCGCCCGCAGTCAGAGAGAGCAGAAGTATACGCTTTGGATTGTGGGGATCGTTGAATTCGTTGACAATAGTCTGACGCTTGTGAACGGGAATGGTGCCATTAAGTTCCAACGTCACCAGCCGTTCCTTTTGCAGTAGGTCTTGCAGAATATTGAGCACTGACGTCCATTGTGATACAATGATAACTTTGTCTTTTGATTTCAGAATGCTCTTCTTCAGAATTTCCATTACTTTCAGCATTTTAGATGAAGACCGCTTGAGATTAAAAACGGGATTACTACGTTTCAATACATTCCGTGAAATCTTAGCCATACGCCCTTCGTTACCGCCACCATTCCGCCCGGATGAACCATTGTCATTAATACTCAATTTATTAAGCTGAGCCAGTAGATCAATTTCCGGTCCATTGCGATCGGTGCCATTATAATCCAAGTTACCTGTTCCTTCATCCTCCAACATCTACAAATAATTGCAATTAATTCAAGAGGACTCTATCAACTGACTATGCTACTTACTGAATCTATAAGTCCTGGATGACAACAAATCTGCCGTAGGCGCAACAATAGCACCAATATTTCATGTGATTTCACCTCCTTGGTCAGGCCGGCCATACGGGCAAACTTCTCGTGCATTTTATTGGCAATTTGAATATAATTCGAATTCGTATCCTTTTCGGCACGTTGCATTAGGAACTGGGCAAACAAGGACCGAGAGTATGTCATGACCCTTTGATAAACGTTCATTTCATCCGTATCAAGCTTCATCTCAATCAGACGAATCTCTTTTTGGGGTAAGGAATTTAATTTACCATCCATTTGAAGCTTGGCTTTGGTACGACGAAGCATTAGGGATTTGATTAATAAATTTAAACGCTCCTGACCACCGCCACTTTTGTTGTCGATCCAAGTTTTCCACGCATTCAAGTCATCAAACGGGGAACATCGCAAGAACTTAACCAGGGCATAGACATCGAGCTCCTTATTTTGGATTGGTGTACCCGTCAGCGCCCAACGGTATTTGGCACGCAGCCCACAAACTGACAGCGATGTCAATGACTTCGGATTGCGCACCACATGCGCTTCATCCAAAATGATGCGTCGCCATTTGACACCGAAAAGTGGGCCCGTCTTGGGATCGTCCCGAGCCACGATATTGTATGTGGTCACTACCATGTCGAATGAGCCCAACTGTTTGCTCTGTGAATCACGAGTGGTGCCATGATGGACGCAAACCGAGAGACGTGATTTCGATAGTTTGGACCTGACTTCACCCTCCCACTGGCGGAGCAAACTAGCTGGACAAACCACGAGAGTTCCACCACTGTTAGCTGTTGATATAAGCAATATAATGCTGATTTACAAAATTATGCCCAAGACTTACTGTCTTTGCGATTCTTGGAGTTCCAACCACGGTTTTTACCGGTTTTCTCCATAACCTCGTCGTCTTCATCACTGCTTGCAGATTTGGAGCTTGATTCGATGGTCTGCTTGCTGGCGAGAATAAGGCATATCATGGTCAACGTTTTACCCAGTCCCATGTCATCGGCTAGAATGCCACCACGCGGACGCTGTTTCTCGCGCCAAGACAACCAAGCCAATGCGTGCTTCTGATGGTCCATTAGTTTAACATTTAATCCGGCCGGATCCTTGTCCAGTACATTCTCGCCCGGACAGCTCTTCAGTGATGCATGCAATTGCTGTCAGGATAGAATAAAAACTTGATTAATCCTCAAATTTGGCAAGAAACTTAGCCGAATCAACAATTCGCGTCAGCTGAGCATTGTGTGGGCTTTAATCACCGCAAGCACCATGAGCTGCACCCGCACAGTAACTCGTGCCCAGGTAGCAATCAATCTGGCTAGCGTTTCAGATATCCGTTCTAGACAATTTCATCATAAATTAATAAATCTGTAAAAAGCAGTCGGAGGAATGCCTGGACACACCTTGAGCGAATCGATGGTGAGCACTTTCTGTGTATTGAATGCTGCCAAGCCCTTGGCACCTGTGTAAGCCGGCTGTATGCGATCCATTCCCGCCGACAATTGATCCCAATTGGGTGCTGAATGTGGTTGCTGCACCCTTATCTTAGGAGGCGCCTTCTGTATGCTGAGCCCTTCTATATATTTACTTTTGATGGCAATATCCTGCTGAAGAGTTTCAATGCGCTTCCTAATTTGAATACCCTTATCAGGTAGCTTGTGCGAAACATTGTTGTATAATTTCCCAGCCTCTGTGAGCTGATTACGCAGATCGCCTAGTTTTCGACATTCCTTATCATAAAATTCCTGCGACACTTGCTGACCTTTGGCATTTTGATTCCGAGCAGATGACTTTTGCATTGCAGTTTGAATCGTTGGCTGCACCAAGTTTCTAGCACTGGATTTGGCCTTTGGTACGGTACCGGTATTGCTAGGCGATTTGCTTAATCTGGGCTGTGCCAAATGCCCAGAAACCTTATCACTACCTTCCGGACTACTACGTATCTCAATGGGTGATTGGTGGTTGCTTACGATGAGCACATCACTGTTGTTTGGCGAACTTAGCGGCGAAGAGAGTTCGCCTCCTAATGTTGAATGTAAAGAATCACCAATGTAGCTTTCGAATTGTCCGGTGTATCGTGGTAAGTGCTTAGGCAGTAGATACGGCTCTTCCTCCTCATTATCTGTGCTGCTATCGAAATCGCTGCAATTATCTTCTATTGAATCATGCGGCCGCACACCAGTTATGCTCATCAGAGTGCGTGGCGAGAGATTGCCCTCATCAAGCTCATCCTCCTCTTCGCTATACGGTGGTACAACGTTATAGGGATTTGCATCGCGAATGGCAGAATGCACGGGAGTATTACCAGTAGGATCCTTGTTGCGGTTTAGGCGACCTTTAAATTACAAATATTGTTTAAGTTTTTCAATCACAGTGTGTATGGATTACCTCTAGTAGGGCGGCTTGAGGCAGCCTTCTCCGTTGCCTCATGAGAATCATCGCTATCACTAGACATTGCGTTAATATTTCTAGGCTAATTCATAACGATGCACATTATTTAAAATGTCTACTTGGAACAAATTGCAGTAAATCTATTTAAAATGTCTTCTCCTAAATGCGGCAATTTGCCACCGATAAGAACACAACGCGATATGAATGTGTTATCGATTAAAGGCGTTGTGGCGTTGCCACCCATGAGAAAATTTGAAAATAGCGGATTTCAGCGACGGGCGGAATACCGCGAACATTCTAAGCGCAGCTGATGAAATAAGTTGTATCGCGCTTGAGATGCTTTGACGATTCCAAGAAACACTTTCGAATATCTCAGGATAATATTATATTAAATTTATAACTTCGGTGGACAGCTCAGCGTTGTAGGAAACATGCTTTGCAGTTCGAAGAATGACAAAATAACGGAAAGTGAGTTGACCTATAATTGTACGTAAATAAGAATAATATTCATTTACTTTACTAGATGATAACGGTAGCTTGGATGTGGATCTGCACCCAAATAACATAAAGTTGGAATCGGAGTTTGAAATCAGTGAACGAAATCTCTCCGATACAGATGGCAACGATACAGCGAACAATACTCTGGATACTTCATTTGATCCTAAGGACTGGTGTGTAGTAGAACTTAAAAGTGAGGATCAGTCAGAGGAGGACGAGAAGGACGACTTTCGCAATGACTATGCCACCGATGACTATGCGATGTATGTTACTGTTGATAAGTACTCCACGGAAATGGACAATTTCCATAAGCTTGTTGAACAGGCGCTTAGCGCTGAGAAACGAGTTAAATCACTCGAAGAACAGGATATTGGCAGTGCCGAATTGGAGGAGGCAAAACAACGAGTGGTCAAACTGAATGAACGCATCGCCATAATGTCGGAATTTGTAGACCAGCTTCGCGTGGATGATAAGGACGCGTCGGAATCGAAGCCCAGCTGGGCACCTCTGTATGCCGGCATCAATCGATATCGCCATAAAGTTGACGGATCTGTGGCTGAGTTTTGTCAATTTAAATCCAATATAATATCCGGCTTGAAAGTAAGTGAACTAGCTGGTGTCCCCTTATATTGAGGTCAACTAAGGCTTTATTTGCAGATGCTTTATGAGTCCGATGGGAATCTGCTGCCAAACAAAACGGAGTTTGATCAACCCAAGGCGCTTACAGTAGAATTACTGAAACATCAAAAGGAAGGACTCAAATGGATGCTATGGCGGGAGAAGCAGTCTATACGAGGTGGTATTTTAGCCGATGATATGGGTCTGGGCAAAACCTTAAGCATGATCGCGCTCATCTTGGCCAATAACGAGGAGAAGCAGAAGGAAACGCCCGTTCAGAAAAGCGACTATGATTATAAAAAATCTTGGGAGAAACAATTGCAGCTATATGAGACGCAACTAAAAGCCAACAGGAAACGAATTAAAATCTTCGATAGCAGCGGCAGCGAGGATGAGGATTCGCCGTCAACTTCAGTTGCGTGGAGATTTCAAATGAAACTACCAAAGGTGGACGATGAGTGCACGGACGAATTCTTATTGCCGGAGGGCAATAAAACAGTCGGCACCTTGATCGTTTGTCCAATGAGCGTCATGTCTCAGTGGGCCGATGAGGTTAGAACCAAGGTCAGCCCAAACACCCTGAACGTTCTGATATTTCATGGACCCGATCGACGTTCTATAGGTCAGCCAAAGTTTCGTAGCATGAGCATGATCATCACATCTTACAGTACGGTTGTATCCGAGTTTAAGCGTTTCGGGAGCAGCTCATGGTTGTTCAACCTGGCCTGGGACCGTTTGATCCTCGATGAAGCACATATCATACGGAATTCAAAGACCATCTGTTGTCAAGCCGTATCTACCCTCAAGTCGAACTACCGCTGGGTATTAACTGGCACGCCCATACAGAATCGTGCATTGGACTGTTTTGCTCTATTGAAATTCCTGCAGGTGCCAAACTTTATGGACCTCCAGCTGTGGTATAAGTACCTTAACGAAGGCATGCATGGCCATCGGCGCATGAGTTCTCTTATCAAACCGCTAATGTTGCGCCGCACCAAGCTGCAGCTGCAGGAATCCGGGGACATGCCGGCATTACCACCGCTGCACATCAAACTGTTCGAGATCAACCTGTCGCCGGCTGAAATGGCTGTGTATCAGATACTCTCCGCCATCTCTTTGAGAATATTTGCACAGTATTTGCGGCAGCGCGAACTGAACAATAGCGACCTCAACTACTATGCCAATGAGAGGACTCCCAGCTTCATGGCCGGAGACATTGACGACAAGTACAAGGAGTTGTATGAGAAGTTCTTAAAGTCCATTGGCTACAATCCGCGTGAGAAAGTTCAAGGAATTGTCATATTGGTTCTGTTGCTCCGCTTGCGACAATTTTGTTGCCATCCTTGCCTCATGGTGAAGGTAAGTAAAGTAGAGTTGAATTGAATCAACCTGCAGTCTAAAATATATCTAACCCCCTTTCAAAGATGCTCTGCAACATACTGGACATGGATGGAACTGAAGTGGACAATACGGCGGATACAGAGGAACAGGATGATGGAGAGATCAATTATGACATGTTAACAAGGCTGGGCAGATTAGATGATAATGATGATGCTGATGCTGACTATAAGAAACCCATCCCTCTAGAAGCTGATGTAGCGATTCCAAAGGAGGAGCACCCAGCGTCCGACTTGGCAGCGGCTATCAAACTGCTTAACCCCAATAATGCCATATTCAAGTCCTCGCACCTACCCACCAAATTAGAGCTGGTACTCGCCACCTTGGAGCAGCTGCTGCAGGATACCAACGACAAAATCATAGTCGTCTCACAGTGGACCAGTTTTCTGCATCTCATCAAGACTCGTTTGGAGTCATCCTCACACGAGACGCTCGATTTCAATGGCACCATGAATGCTGCCCAACGATCTCTAACGCTTACCGAGTTCAATACACTAAATAACGGAAAGCGCATTCTATTACTCTCGCTGACAGCCGGCGGCGTGGGACTCAATCTGAATGTGGCCAATCATCTGCTATTGGTCGACTTGCACTGGAACCCACAGCTGGAGCGACAGGCACAGGATCGCATCTATCGTTACGGGCAAACTAAGCCAACATTCATCTATCGCTTCATGTGTAAGGATACGGTGGAGCAACGCATCAAGGCGCTGCAGGAGTACAAAATGGAGATAGCCAAAATGGTCTTGGATCAAGGTGAAGGTGGCGGACTGACCACCGGCTATGCCCTAACGTTAAAGGATCTCAAGAAGCTGTTCGGCATGAAGTGATAGAGTATGCTCGTGATACTAATCCTAGGCTAAGGATTTCACTTATCTATCGACTAGATATACCAAAAGAATGTGCTGTACACTGACATTAAGAATTACATAATAAGAGGATCAGATCAGATCAGATCTCACATCAATTTGATATTAACAAAGTGTGTTTATTCGGAATGAACATTATTATGAATGCTTGGGAGTGTCGTCTTAGTTGTGCTGGAGCTCGGCTCACTGCTTCATGATGCTGGTGACGGCAGCCACAATGTGGCGAGCAGAGATGCCATACATATCGATGAGCACGGCCGGAGGACCCGAACGTGGCACCGTGGGCACATACAGATGCTTCACTACGAAGTTACGATGCTCGGCCAGAGCGCTGAGCACAGCCTCACCCAATCCGCCTTGCCTAAGGAGAGATACGAAACATTAGCAACAACATTCAGTTGGAACACTGTTCCTACTCACTGATAATGATCCTCGACCACCACAACGCGTCCGCCGCACTTCTTGCCCTGCTCCAAAATCAAATCCACATCGAGGGGCTTCACGGTGAAGGGATCAATGACACGGGCAGTGATGCAATCCTTTTCCAACTGCTCGGCAGCCGAAAGGCACTCGTACAGTGTGATGCCGGCGCCAATGAGCAGCACCTCATCCGATGGCTTCTGGCGCACAATTTTACCCTTGCCAATGACGAAGGACTCATCGTTGTTGTACAGGACACAGGTGTTGGGGCGAGACGTGCGCAGGAAGCAGACACCCTTGGTGTTGGCGGCCAGTTCGACGGCACGTTCACAGCTCACGGCATCAGACGGATAGAATATGGTGCTTCCAGGTATCGCACGGAACATGGCAATGTCCTCGAGGCCCATCTGCGAGGGTCCATCCTCGCCAATGCTGCAGCCACAGTGGGAGCCCACAAAGTTCACATTCGTCTGCGAGATGGCGCCCATGCGGATCTGGTCAAAGGCACGGGTGAAGAATGTGGCAAATGTCGAGACAAAGGCCACGGTACGGCGGCGACAGGCGGCACCAATGGCCACACCCACCAGATTCTGCTCGGCAATGAAGCACTCAATGTACCGCTCCGGATATGCATTGCGCAACTTATCCGAGAATGTGGAGTTCTTTGTGTCGCCGTCCAGAGCGATGACACGATTATTGTCGGCGGCGATCTTGGCCAGAGCAGTGCCATAGGCCAGACGTGTGGCAACCGAGTCGCCCAGCTTGTAGTTGGGAGGCGTGCAGAGTTTCACATTGGTGATGTTCACCTCGGGCGCCATGACGATCTTGCACAGCTTCTTGGGCGACAGCTTGGTGTTCGGGTTGGCCATCAATCCCTGCAGGTGCTGAATGACCGACTCGGCCTTGTCGCCCAAGGGCTTGCCGTGCCAGTTGTCCAAGTCCTCGATGGCTGGGAAGTCCTTGCCCTTGTATGTCTTCGCTATGATGGCAGTGGGCTTCTTCTTGGTGTTCTCCGCACAGTGCAGAGCCTTGCACAGCTCCTCCACATCATGGCCGTCCACGACGAGCGCATTGAAGCCGAAGGCCTCCAAGCGTTCCCGGTACACATCCATGCGATGCTGCAGAGATGTCGGCTCCGACTGACCCAGGCGGTTCACATCGAAGATCACACACAGATTGTCCAGCCCATAGTGACCGGCAAAGTGCAGGGATTCCCAAACGGAACCCTCTGCGGATTCGCCATCTCCCACAATCACATAGGTGCGATAGTCGGCCTTGTCGAAGTTCTTGCCCACATACGCCATGCCAGCGCCCACAGCCACGCCCTGGCCCAACGAGCCGGTGCCCACATCAATGAAATTCAAACGCGGCGTCGGATGCCCCTCCAGATCGCTGTCGATCTTGCGCAGATTCTGCAGCTCCTCCACCGGGATGAGGCCAGCCTCGGCCCAGGCGGCATACAGTATGGGAGCTGCATGGCCTTTGGACAGTACCAAGCGATCGCTGGACGGATCACGAGGATGCTTCAGATTCAAACGCATCTGCTGGAAGAACAGCACAGACATTATCTCGGCCAGAGAACTGCATGACGTCGGATGTCTGCGGGGAGAGAGAATGTAAAGCACGACGAATTAACAAAAATTAACCATTGCAAATATTTTTAATACAATACACAATTCTACTTCCACTACTAATTCCATACTAATACTGCTAATAGTAGAAGATGGATTTCTACTACTATTATAGTGCATCTATCAGGAAGATGGTTTGCGTCCGTGGAGCCTGAATGATGTTCAATATAGCACGCCTTAAAACTGGATTAAAAATCCTGTATACTAGATATTACATAGCTTTTTAATGCAAGTACTTCTACTACTACTAATACTTATACTAATACTGCTACAATAGATGACGCTTGTCTACAACTACTAATTTTACAGTGCATCTATCAAACACTTATACTACTACTGCTATAGTAGAGTCTAGTAGTAGGGCTTCAAACCGTCTACATTTTGAGTTCAGTTCAGTTTCTTAGTGTGGTTTCAAACCTCTAAGCGAAGTTCGTTTAGGTTCACTAAGCCCGTTCGAAAATGGAATAAAATTCCTTTATTTTACATTTTCTTGTTGAGAAATTTGGAGTTTCTGCTGGCTAAGCTTGTATTATTTTAAAATATTTAATAAAAAATATTCTTAATATATTTGATTCAAATGCAATATATTTTCGTTTTATTTCAACTGAGAGCGCATTGATACTGAATTTCGAAAATGTGTCTACTATACTTCGGTTTGGGTTCTGTTCTGTACTATACTACTACTACTTCTACTACTACATCTACTACTTCTACTTCTACTTCTACTTCTACTTCTACTTCTACTTCTACTACTACTACTACTACTACTACTACTTCTACTTCTACTTCTGCTTCTACTTCTACTTCTACTTCTACTTCTACTTCTACTTCTACTTCTACTTCTACTACTAATTCTAATACTAATTCTACTACTGCTTCTACTACTGCTTCTACTACTACTTCTACTACTACTTCTACTACTACTTCTACTACTTCCACTACTACTACTACTTCTACTTCTACTACTACTCCTACTAATACTACCTCTAAAAGCTAATTTTATAATCTATAAAATTTTCGACCAGTTTAGAGTTTCAATCGAATGCTTTGTTTTATTTATGTCGAAGTTAGCAAATTTTGCATACCGGTTTCGCCTAGGGGGAAACCAACAAGAAGTCTGTCTGCGATAAGGTCTATTTATATACAAAGAAAATTATGTAGACGCGTGTATACATATGTGCTAAGTGCTAGTGTATTTGTGATTGGAAAGACGAGCCCCCTCTGAGTGTAAAATTACCGCAGCATTTTTATGTATATTAGACTGAATCGAGTTTGCTTTACTGCAGACTTTCCTAAACTTTCCATGGGTGTAATATTAGACGCCTCTTTGGTTTTGCTGAGCCATGAGAAATCGCTCGTAAAAACTCCTTATAAACTCATTATGAGGGAACAGACTAGAAAGATCTACTGCAGCAGATTACTACAATTCGTAATCAGTTTCGAACGGTATTTCCTTTTGAATGGGCACTTAAATCGGTCACCTCTGTGCGTTGTGCCTAATCGGTCATCTGCAGCTGTAGGTTATCTGTACCCCCAGCAAACAGAGAGTGGAACTAGCGTTGCCAACTACATACAGTGCGTTTCATAATCATAAGACACTTATATATACATGTATTATATCTGGTGAGTAAAGCTTAATCATCTAAACGATTTGATGAAACATCTTTTTGAATTATTTTTTATATATTGTATATCGTCCTTGACTTTTGGGAACCTCTACCAATCGGTTTTGCATGAATCCTTTTAATCTTCTTTTAACTAATTCTAAAGTGTCTTATGATTATGAAACGCACTGTATATATAGCAAAAGTAAAGTCGTGTATTGACATTTTTTAGGAAATACTGTGTGCGTAGTGATGCCATTTTAGCATTTATTTATTTATTTAGGAACGCCGAGGTAGTTTGAAGTTTTTGGCTATAAATAGCTAAATTGGCAGCACTGCACAGAATGGAGCTAGTGATGCCATTTTACCATTTATCTATTTATTTAGAAACGCCGAAGTTTTTGGCTATAAATAGCTAAATTGGCAGCACTGCACAGAACAGAGCTTATCTGTTAAAAAACAAATTGAGTTACATTTCTCGCATTTAGATAAAGTGCATGGCAATAGTTTATGGCGATCATTATTCAGCTGCTTTGCTTATCAAACATTTATTTAGTTTAATTGCAAAGGTTGTAAAAGCGTCAGCGTATAGGGCCCAATTAGCATTAATGTGCTTGTTATTATTCTGCTTTACGCACCGCGTTGCCAACTGCCCAAAAGAAACACAAACAGAGCTTTCACACGCCTAAACTTTGTTTGGAAGCGCCGCTGTGACTGCCGCATGTGGCTTTAGTGTGTGTGTGTGTGAGTGTGTACATGTGCGTGTAGGTACGCTCGAAATGTACAACAAAAACAAAAAGAAAGACTCAATTGTGTGTATGTGTGTGTGTGTGTGTGTGTGCGTGTACGAACGCTCGAAACGTACAACAAAAACAAAAAGAAAGACTCAATTTTCAAGGTCAGCGAAAGGTTAATTAAAAATTTAAGCGAACTTACACTTAACTAAGCTGAAACAAAAACTTATCAGCAAAACAGTGAGAAACCACGTACAAAGCAGAATGGAAAATGTGAACACTGCAAAAAAAAACGTGTGTTTTCTTTGGTTTAGCGTGATAAACACGTGGTGTCGCAGCCTTAAGCCGGGGGTCACCTCTGCCGGCTGAGCCCGCCGCAACGCACGATCGCGCAACAAGTGCAAGGTGCACAACTTTTCCAGCACTAAGTGATTCGTATTTGTGTTTGTATTTGAATCCACTTACCCTGACTTGGAGGCCTGCGTTGAGGTAATCGAG
Source organism: Liodrosophila aerea (assembly GCA_035045005.1). Taxonomy (NCBI): domain Eukaryota; kingdom Metazoa; phylum Arthropoda; class Insecta; order Diptera; family Drosophilidae; genus Liodrosophila; species Liodrosophila aerea. Next base: position 995,264 of record JAWNNL010000646.1, on the reverse strand, counting down.
TGTATGCGCAACTTCTGCGCCACATCCTTCAAGTCCTGCACGGTCTTGGCCTCTGGCTTGTGATACTGTGCCATATTGCTAGCGGTTTGTGAAAGGCAACGTTTGTAAAGATTCAACCAAAGAGTAACACTTCTTTTCCGCAAGTAGACTGACAACACTGCCGTTTTAACAAATGAAACTCCACTGGTGTAGGGGCTGAACTGCTGCAGCCGGCGATTGAAGTCACACTGTCGACGCCGTTGCTGTTTGTGCTTTTTATGGAAGCAATTTCGGCTGCCATTCGTTTCGCGCCGCTATCAGTTGTAGAGCTTTCAAACTGAAGCGCGTGGCTGGAAAAGGTCAATATATTTATATATATATACATATGTAAATATTCTGTAAAACGTGATGTTGGCCCTACACTACAAATTTAAAATGTATAACAAATAAATGTTAATTATTAACTTAATTATATCCAGTATGGCTGTTGGCGTTTTATTTACCAGTGAGAGAGAGAGAGTGAGAGTCGTCTTTAAAAGCTCGAAAGCTTGCCATAATTATGGCAACGCTCTCTCAGCGCAATTAGAAATATAATTTTGGCCGCGGCGCCACTACGCCTTCGATAGCTCAGTTGGTAGAGCGATGGACTGTAGTTAGCGAGTGAAATGCAATAGACATCCACAGGTCGCTGGTTCGACTCCGGCTCGAAGGAATTCGATGTAGTATTTTTTTGAATTTATTTTTTTTAATGCCTAATTTAATTAATTTTACTAATTAGGGATACAAAGGAGACTATAAAGATCTATGGCAATCCCCCTTACATGGGAGGAGGATAATTGACATCACTATTTTATAACATATTTATTTATTGATTTAAAAACATATTTCACATACTTACAGTGAGATTTTCAAAGCGGAATAAACAGCAACGTTTCTTTTTGCTCGATATAAATGATGAGCACTAATAGCTTAATACATACCTTAATAAATACCTTAAGCTATTGAATACAAGAAATTTAGAGCGATTAATTTTGAATTTCAATTGATTTCAGTTCCTGAACGTAGAGAATAAAAATGAGAATTTAGTCGAGATTCATTTGTGCTTTCAATTGAGTTTGTTCCTAAAAATGTGGAATAAAACTAAACTACTACTTTGTTTTTTATTTTATATACAAAAAATTATACAGTGCGTTTCATAATTATAAGACACTTTAGAATTATGTTGTTAAAATAGAATTAATAGGATTCATGCAAAACCGATTGGTAGAGGTTCTCAAAAGTCGAGGACGATATACAATACTATATAAAATATAATTTAAAAAAATGTTTCATTAAATGGTTCTTGTTTAAATGATGATTAAGCTTTAATCACCAGATATAATATATATATATAAGTGTCTTATGATTATGAAACGCAGTATACACATAATATTTCATTCCGGATCTGATAGGAGATGTAATCCTTCGAGCCGGAGTCGAACCAGCGAGCTGTGAATGTCTATTCCATTGTTATGGCTAACTACAGACCATCGCTCTACCAACTGAGCTATCTAAGGCAAAAGAAGAGTAGAAGTTTATACTATAAAACTTTGTTTAAAATCAATAATAATCAAATATCGATGGATTCATTTCAGCGTGTTCATTTATTTTCGTTATGCGCACAAGTTTAATAATAGTTTCTAGTTTCTTTATACATACAAATAAATATGTAGATCTATTCCAGATGCTAAATATCATGTCTTGCTTGAGTTTAGCTTGTCTTAGAGATTTAACTAATGCGTAATTTAGTTAGCAAAATAGTTAACATTAACAATACAAATGTAGTTACATTTAAATTTACACATTGTTGCATTTATTTTCAAGATTCCTTGGTTATTATTTTGGTACGTTATGTCTTCGATTCGTTGAATTAAACACAATCTCGATTATATTTAGTATGAGTTTATAAAAATAGGCGAATGCATTTCTCTTAAGCGATCTTGGTTTTTGTTTGTGCACAATATTAAATACGTTTCATTATCTTGCGATAAAAACGTGTACAGTGAAAGCTGCCTTGCGTGCACGGAGATTATTATAGATGTTGATCTGATCTCAGGTGTTGTCTACTCTAAGTTAACAAAAAACTATTACAAACTGTATAAATAAATGGATGTTTGATGTAAAAGGCAATAACAACAATAGAAACTCTTGTATATAAGTAAACAAATGCACAATTATTACTTAAAAATGAAGGTGAACAAGAACAACATACAGAAATCTTCATATCACTAGCTAAAAGCAGCTTCTAAATAAAAATACTACGTATAAAAATGAACATAAATTATAATACAAAATAAGTGATAAGATGATCAACTCAGTCCAGGGCGATGCCCTGCATCCAGGCGCTTAGATCACTGCCATCGGATTCCATGATAATCTCGTCGGGTTCATCATTGGCCAGCAAATACTGTGCCGCCGTCCGTCCGCTCAGATAGGCTCCATGAACGGTGGAGTAAAAACTGGAATGCGTGTGCTCTCCGGCAAACACGATCGCAGGCTGCAATGAGTATACGACGTTTCAGATAATGATATACACAGATAAAAGGCCAATTCACCTTGGTCGCCTGCGGAGTCGCATATAAAGGCTGTGCCAGATTCTCAATGTCCTCCTGCGTGGCACCCACGGGAATTGAGGTGTATGCGCCGCCTGTATAAGTTTGACTCTTCCAACTGGTGCTGAAGCATCAGAATTTGACATTAAGATCTCTCTTCTATTAGAATATATATTATCTGACTTACCACACACATGACTTGGGCTTGGGCACATAGGGATCCTGTAGAAAATTGCGCAGGATATCGGTGCATCTTTCTGCAACTGTTTCATGTGACAGGGTCTCCATGTACTCGGCCTCTCGACCAGATACCCAGCCAAGGAGTAGCGTGTCCGTGATCTTGGCGAATGAATAGATCTTTTTGAACCAATTTTTGCTAAGATAATCGTCCGTAGCGCGCTCCTCTTCGCTGGCTGATGCCTCATGTTTGTCATCATCCCAAAGCAGCATCACCTCGGAAATAGCCGCACTAAGAAATGGTCGTTCGTAGACGAGAAATATTTTATCCACCGTGCCGAACATGAGATTCTCAATGGATTCTTGTTTATAGTGCGGCAATTCCGGGTCGAAGAGAGTCTTATGCGTTTCTTTCAGTACACCCAACGGTATGGTACATATCACATGGGCCGCATGGAACACCTGACCATTTTCACAGTGCACGCGCACGGCTCCTTCGGGCGCATAATCACAGTTGCTGCTGCCAGTTGACTCCACGGAGGCACCACGTGTGCCACCTGTCGGCACTTCCGTGACCGTCTTCTCGGAATCATCGGAATCCTCGTTTTCCGAGTGCTCGTCAACGGTTTCCAGCCCGGTGAATGTCTTTTTCCGTTTCCAGTGTATCTTTCTCACCGGACACTTGGTTAATATGGATTCTTTGGGTATCTGTGCGCTCAGTGGTCGTAAAATAGAGCTGTATCCTGCTGGCAGCACAATATTCCCGCCCTGCAGTTCCGTATAGCTGCCTGTAGTCAAAGACGAACAGAATATTTAAACCATCGCTGATATAATCAATATCTTTGCACTCACCCAGCTCAAGTAGATCCACCTCGTTCATATTGTGGCAGCCCGTTATGCAGGTTTCACGCTTGAGCAGACAATTGAAAATCAATTGCTTCAGGCGCTTCTCCTTGGGATCCTGTACCGAACTCAAGTAGATCTCGATCTCATAGTTAATATGTTCGCCAACACTATGGATATCCGGCGGCGGGCTATATTGACAAAGAAAGTACTCATCACAGCGGCGTAGAAAGCAAACATATGCCTCGTAGATTTCCTGCAAAATGCTGAAAGGAACTTGATGCCCATCCTCGGTGGTGGCCACTACTTTGTGCGGCTTTGGTACGTTCACAACGCTGACTAGACCATGCTGTACGGCAATTTCGAATATAGGATTGCCAAGAACGCCGTGAATCCAATTGGCGCCCAGTTCCACCTGCCAAGTATAAATTGAACAACACTAATTAGAAAAACTCGGAAAGCTACAGTCGGACGCAACCGACAGTAGGAGACCCTGTACTTTGATTTGCCTTGGGAGTCGATAACAGCAGCAGCATAGTATGTGTACATACTCACATACACATACACATGTACTTATACACACACACATACACTTATACATACAAATATACACGCAAATACAAACAATAACCAATACTCATACAGAAATTCACACCCGCAATCAAAAATCACGCATACGCCTTAGTGCCCGCGTACACTGTAGCTTCCCCCCTCCCCCTACCAAATGCCTAGTAAAAAAAATTGTTTGTCCAATATCTCCGGTGTTTATTATCCGTTTGGGCTGCAAATCGCACCAAACATTCAAAGCATCTAAAGCTTTATTCATACAAAAAAGAAATCCAGTGACTCGAAAACTGTATATGCTAAGAACATTTTTGTAAATTTGAGGGGGAGGGGGATGAGATATCAAATTAAAAACATAAACTTGGCCTGCCTATGTAATACACGAACCATTGTACTATAATATTAATATATAAATAATTACATATGCTAATTACTGCTAATCACTTAATAATTGAAGACGACTAATTCACTGTCTACGTGATTGAACATCCGTTACTTGCAGTTCGAATCAGCTGATTGGGAAGGCAAGTGCATAATCTTATCTGGAATTAGCTTAATTGTATAACAACAATAGTAAAAGCGAAATTCAAGTCGAAATTGTGTAAATCGAGGGCAAAACATGTGGTAGGTTAAAACCGGACTATAAATATACCGAAACAATTTAAAATGCCCACAACATAAAAACCATGGCCTCAGGCAAGGACAAGGACTTGCTTAGTTGCAAGGACTTTCACAAAAGAGAAAGAAAATACAAAATATTTCCTTCTGCAGTAAGTAAACCAATTAAAAATAAATATATTACATATGCATGACGGGAAAAATCTATATAAAGTTGATCAACCGCAAATGCGAAACTAGCTTTAAAAAAAAAATAATAATAAAATTTAAATTAAAAAAAAAAACATATATTGTTGCTTCTTTCTCCGGCTTCACTTCAATTTTTCTCAGTGTACCCATTCCAAAAATACACGCAGGCTTACATAATGCCATTACCTTTTGATTATTGTCAAGTGGTATGGACACAATACGCCCACCCACCCGACCGCGCGCCTCCACAATGAGAAAATCATCGCAACCGTTTTGCAGCAGATGATTGGCAGCGGATAGTCCAGCCATGCCAGCGCCAATTATCAAAACCTTAACATTTCTGCTGGTTGCTGTTGCCGTTGCCGTTGTAGTTGTTGTGTTTTCGCTGATATTCCCGCTGGAAGCTCCTGCGGCAGCTGCTTCGGCTGCCCTTGCTGCCATGTCCGCCAAGCCCTCCTCTGTCGGCGATGATGCAGGTGTCGTTGGCTCCTTTTCGGCCATGTTCTTTAGCAAATCTGCCAATTTTGCTGCACTTTAATTTAGTGTTTTGCACATAAGTTTTTACCCCGCATTTCTTTTCATTTGCACGACGTTTTTTTGACGTTTCTTTGACAGCGAGAGCGTGAGTCGGGGGGCATGGTTAGAAAGTGGGCGGCGAGGAAAAGCAGCTGTTGGCCGTTTGCAGCTTTCGCACTTTAGTTTGTTAATAATTCTTAACGATAATCATTTCATTTGGCTTAAAGTTTATTATACTTTATTTGAAATGTATATTATTAATTTGTTATACACACTTTTAGCAAAAAATAACCCCAGCTGTTTCTTGCAAGGTTACCAGACTATTAGACCGAAACGTAAACAAGCCGGCAAGAGTTGCTAGACTTTTTAAATATACTTGTTTCATCATTTATGTATTACAAAATATATTAATAATTGTATTACAATGATTGCTACAAATAGTTAATACATTTAATGAAAAGCTATTTGTTCAGCATTGCGAGTGGCAATACTTCTTGCAGAGTTGCCAGATGCAGTGTGTAAAATGTAAACAAGTCCAATTAAACAATTGCAAACTCGGTGGCAACGCTGGAGATACCATCTGTAAAAATCACAGCCTTTCTTTTCCTAAACAATAATATTGGAAAAACAATATATAAAGCCACGGCTATATGAATTACCGGCTAATTACGACCGATATGTAAAACAATCAAGTGATAATCGCGAGCACTAAGAAGCCACACAATGACTGACGCCTACTGTCTTTCGAATTTTATTGATTTTTCTCAGCATTTGTCGCAGCCACTGAGGCACAGCAATCGGATCAAGGTAAGACGAGGGGGGAAAACTTGTTGTGAAATAATATCGGAAGGAATTACTAACCTATTGATTTCTGTAATTCAAGTATACCTGCTTCGATATATCCGACAACTACATCATATTTGGCGCTACATCTGGCTCACTCTACTTCTTCAATAGATATGGCAAATTCATGCACCTGATTCCCAACAAACATGGTCCCGTTACACACCTGAGCATATCCTCAAACAATAAGTATGTGGCGTTTGCCACACAACGATCGCTAATATGTGTGTACGCAGTGAATCTCTCTGCCCAAGCGACACCTCAAGTGATTGTCACCCACCTGAGCACCGATCAGTCGGTGCAGGTGAGTTGCATTCACTGGACACCGGATGAGAAGCAATTCTACTATGGCGATACGCGGGGTCAGGTCAATCTAGTGCTCCTCTCCACCTTCATTGGGCACAGTCTCATGTTCAACATGTCTGTGCATCCGCTTCTCTATCTCGATTCACCCATAGTACAGATTGACGACTTCGAATCGCTATTGCTGGTGTCCAATAGCACCAAGTGCATCCTTTGCAATACTGAGTACGAGGAGTACAAACAGGTAGAGTTTCACTCCCATTCGGACAATCGGGGTTTCTGAAGAATGTCCATTGATTACGTCTTCCACAGATCGGTAACCGTCCACGCGATGGCGCATTTGGCGCTTGCTTCTTCATATCGCAACACGAATCGCTGCAGCCATCGCGCATCTATTGCGCCAGGCCAGGCACACGCATCTGGGAGGTGGACTTCGAGGGCGAGGTAATTCAAACCCATCAGTTCAAGAGCGCACTGGCCACGGCTCCAGCTAAAATATACAAACCCAGCGAAAGTGTCGGATTGAATGACACTGATGTGGACGTGGATGCCCTGGAGTCAAATGATGAGTTACTCGACTATCAGCCGCAGCAGTTGCAGTTCGCTAAATTACAGCGCTTCGGTCAGGATTTCCTGTTGGCCTACACCGAACTGGGTTTGTATGTGTTCGATGTGCGCCAGTCCTCGGTGGTGCTGTGGTGCAATCAGTTCGAGCGCATTGTCGACTGCCGTGTGTCTGGCTCCGATATATTCGTATTCACCCAGACCGGATCACTGTACAGTGTGCAACTTCAGACGCTGCAGGCGCATGCTATATCCTTGATGCAGCAGTCCAAGTTGCCCCAATGCGCCCGACTCTTGCGGCAGCATGTGAAGTACTTTGCGGACAAGGCGCGGGAGAACTATGAACTCAAGCTATTGAATCAGCTAAAGCAGCTGCTCATTGAGCGCCAGCAGTACGAGCTGCTCAATGATATATCCGTGATCTTCGATGCCATTGCTCAGTGCACGGGCAGCGCCTTGGATGCCCAAAGCTCCGGCGGAAGCTCAGCCACGACAGAGCGCAGTGCTAGCTTAAGCACCACAGCTGGGTGCGCACCACCACCACCACCACCGAAGGGAGTGTATGTACTAGAAAATGCTTTCTGCGACAATCTAAAGCAGCCACCGAAGGCCCAAGGACACTTCAAGGATGCTCTACTCACGGTGACCGGCAAATTCGGCAAGAATATTATTAAATACAAATTCAATATATTTGCCGAGGAGCAACAGCAGCAACTGGTGCGGGAACTGATACCACCCAGTGAGAGATCATTGCCATTCAAGGATATCAAGGCGCGTTACGAATCGCAGGATGACGATGACGAAGAAATTGTCTGCCGGAGCAGCCGGTCAACGGGGGGAGCCAAGCGTGCCACGGTCATCAGTCCGGAGGAGAAGACAATCTATAATCTCTATCTGATCCATAAGGGCGCCAAATTTAGTCGAACACACTCTGTGGAACGTTATCGGGCTGTATTCGATGAGTATGTGGCCAGTGAGCTGATCCTGCTGCTGGACAAGCTGACCAAAGTAATGATGGAGCATGGTGACTCCCTGGAGCAAGCGCAACGCAATTGCTACGAGATGTACTTCAACTATCTGAACCCGGAACTCATCTGGGAAATGAATGACGCCACACGCGACTACATAGCCAGCGGATTTGTGCTCCTGAATACCGGCATCGATATTATACGCTGTCAGCATTGTGATTTTCCGCTACGCTTCGATAATACTTGCCAATACCATGAGCTGGGATCGGTCCTACTGCGCTACTTCTGGTCACGCGGCGAGCAGCTCAAGTGCTTCGATGTGGTGCAGGCGGTGCCTGCCCTACTCGATGTGCTGGCCAAGTTCTATATGGCGGAGCACAATCTGGACAAGGTGCTGCCCATTGTGTTTAACTACGGCGCCGTTGAGCTGCTCCAGGATGTAGGCAGGCAGCTGAGTGTGGCCGCATGGGCTAAACTGTTTGAACAGTTTGTGGAACTTCAACGTGGCCGGCTGACGTGCGTCAACTGCGAGTGTGTAACGAGTGTGGAACAGGAGCAACTGACGCGTCACTTCTTCTACACCTGGAACTGCTTCCTCAATATTACATTGGATCACCTAACGGCCACTGAGACACTGGCATTGATCTTCAAGTGGAGCTCGTTTATACCCAGCGATGCTATCGATCGCGAGTTCTTCACACGATGCCTGATTAAGGGTTAGAGGATGAGTAGCAGTAGTATTACTATTACGATATGTATTTATTATTGATCTTTAGCCACATTCCGAACTATAATCTCTAGCAACAGCTAAAGCCAATACCAAAAGCATTTACTCTATTATATTTCAACAGATATACGATTTAAATTAATTTGAAAATACAACAGTGTATGTGTATTTCCTGTTTTGTGGACGAATAAAGTATTACAATCTCCACACAATTCTTTGAGTTTTGCTTCAAATTTAATAAGCCTAAAATAAAATATTTACACGCACAACACAACAAAAGTTTTGGCCCAATTCCTACAAAATTTTTAACTGCAAAGCAAGCATTTCTCAAGCCAACATTTCTCAAGCCCCTCCAGCGAAAGCAACCACCTATCGCTTTAACTTTATAATAAAGGGTATACGAAAGGAAATAAAAGGAAAGATATATGCAAAATATAGAAAAGTGTAACGGCTACTGATATTTCGATAAAAGTTTCCGGTGACAAAAATATTTTTGTCGTTTACCACGACGAGCTGGCAGCACTGCGGCCAAAAGCAGCCCTGCTTATAGCGACGATACCGATAGTAAGTTCAACGCTGACTCACGCAGTTCCATCACTAGCTCTCCACCATTTTTCCCGTGTGGCTCGTTTTCGCCGTTGGTGTGGATAAGACACGCGTCTGAAAGCAGAAAAAACGCGAAAGCGTATAAAAACTATAAATTTTAAGCACAAGCTCAATTACAGCTTGTAATTGTCAGTAAGGCACAAGTAGGCCTAGTTCACGCAAACGTTTAATTCGTGATTGAAGAACTGATTGTGAAAAGTAAAACTTCTCTATTCACATAAGAACGTAGTAGCTTGTGGAACGTAAGAAGTTGTCTGAAAAAAAAAAACTAAAGAAAAACGTATAGACACGAAGTGCAACACAAAAGAAAAACAATTACATACAATACTTTTTTGAAATTGCAAGTGTGCGCAAAATCAGAACAATTGCAAAATTTTCCTAAAAGGAAAGAAAGAAAAAACAAGCAAGTGATTGGAGGATAATATGAGTAATGCTATTAACCAAAATGGCACAGGTCTAGAGCAGCAAGTAAGTATGATGATGATTGGTGTATGGTTAATAGAAAGAAGGTGGTGTGTAGGGTGTGCGGTGCAGGGGGGTACGTGATGAAAAAGAATGGTGCTTGTGTCTGTGCGTGAGTGCGTATACGCATACGTTTGTGTGAGTGTGTTTGAAAGTGCTGCGATTCTCACGCTGTATCCGCACAGTTGCTTATTGGAACAATATTTCGATGGCGACTACAAAAAATTTATTGATTTCATAACATACAAAATGTCTGACCGTGGAGCACATTGCGCTTTTACATTTTGCAGCGAACGGTGAATCGTGTACGTATACGTAAACGGTTCGGTTTGTGTGTGAGAGACTCTATTTAAGTGTTGTGTGTGTGTCCGTGGGTGTTTGTGTGTGTGTACTTGTAAGTTCTTTACGTTTGTGTAATTTCTTTTGTATAATTTTTAGCTTGCCTCCAAATTGACATGTTCATTGCTATATGAGTTTACATGCGTTTGTGTGTGTGTGTGTGTGTATTAGAGAGAGACCTACGAGTGAGTGTGTGTGTATGTGTGAGTGTATAGCCGCAATTCTAAACCTATGCATGCATATGTGTGAGAGTCAATTGCGGCGTTCTCTTTGTCTTGCTGTCCGCTCGCTCACGCACATGTGGAAGCTGAGTATTGTAAACAGGGTTGCCAGATCGGTGCATGTAATTCTTTTCACTGCTGTCTGCTGGGCAAACTCTCTGCTGTGACACCCTGTCAACGATTGTGCTGTGAAAATAAGTTCCACACTGTATAGTTTCCAATTCGGCTTGAACTGCTGCTGCTGCTGCTTCTGCTTACTCTCTCTCTTCCCATGAAAACGTTGTGTCGGTGTGGGTGGTAGGCCACTTTGTTGTTGCTAGGCCGACGTCTCAAACTAGTTGCGCTTGTTTTCGTGTGTGTGTGTGCGTGCGTGTGTGAGTCGTGTTGCCAACCGGGATTGATGAGAGAAGCTTGCAAAGATTGCGCTTTCGGCATATGTATGGGTGAGTGTATACACATGTGTGTGTGTGTGTGTGTGTGTGTTTCGCCGAAACTTGTTATTGTTCTAAGCTTCTATTTCTCTGCCCAAGTCTAGAATTCATTGAACTTGAGACGTTAGTGAATCACGAGAGCCGAGCGAGCTCTGGTCGTGCTGCCTGCCTGGTTACTCCGAGATTTGTGTATTTATCTTTTCCATTTGTTTACTTCTTAGGTTGCTGGTCTGGACTTGAATGGCGGCTCGGCTAACTATAGCGGCCCCATAACAAGCAAGACTTCCACTAATTCGGTCACTGGTGGCGTTTATGTGCCCCCGCATCTTCGAGGTGGTGGTGGCAATAACAACGCGGACTTAGAAAATCAGGGCCAGGGCTTTGATTCAGGTGCCGCACCTCGTCACGACAATAGGGAACAGCAGCGCGGCGGTGAGTATCGCAGAGGTGATCGCGGTGGTGGTAATCGCGGATACAATCGTCAGAGCGGCGATTACGGAAGTTTTGGCAGCGGCGGCGGCAGACGTGGTGGTGGTAACAATCGTTACGAGGACAACTACAACGGTAAGCGTGGTGTATGGCGAGACTCTTGTGCCAAGGATTGATAACTAATTTGTTGCTCTTTCCCTCGTCAGGAGGTGGTGAATTCGACTCGCGTCGCGGCGGCGATTGGAATCGCGGCGGCGGTGGCGGACGCAGTTTTGGGGATCGTCGCGGACCTTCGTATCGCGGGGCCCCTGGAGGCAATGGTGTCGCTGAACCGCAGGAGGATGGACAACAGCCACGCAATGATCGCTGGCAAGAACCGGAACGTCCCATGGGCTTCGATGCCGGCTCCAATGATGGTGCTGGAGGCGGACTCAGCGGCAACAGAAGCTACAATAATCGCGGCGGTGGCGGCGGCGGCGGCGGTGGGGGCTACAACAACAGTCGCTGGAAGGAGGGAGGCGGCGGCGGAAGCAACGTCGATTACACAAAACTGGGAGCACGCGACGAGCGTTTGGAGACAGAGCTCTTTGGGGTGGGCAATACGGGTATCAATTTTGACAAATACGAGGATATACCCGTGGAGGCGACGGGCCAGAATGTCCCGCCTCATATCACATCATTCGATGACGTCCAGCTGACAGAGATCATACGCAATAATGTGAATTTGGCACGTTATGACAAACCGACACCGGTGCAAAAGTATGCCATACCGATAATAATCAGTGGACGCGATCTTATGGCCTGTGCCCAGACCGGTTCTGGTAAGACGGCCGCATTTCTTGTGCCGATCCTCAATCAAATGTATGAGCATGGATTATCGGCACCGCCGCAGAGCAATCGACAGTACAGTCGACGCAAACAGTATCCGTTGGGTCTGGTGCTGGCACCGACCCGCGAGCTGGCTACACAAATCTTTGAGGAGGCCAAAAAGTTTGCCTATCGCTCCCGTATGCGTCCCGCCGTCCTCTATGGCGGCAACAATACCAGCGAACAGATGCGCGAATTGGACCGTGGATGCCACCTGATTGTGGCCACACCTGGACGATTGGAGGATATGATTACACGTGGCAAGGTCGGCCTAGAGAATATACGATTCCTTGTGCTGGACGAAGCCGATCGTATGTTGGACATGGGCTTTGAGCCACAGATCCGCCGCATTGTCGAGCAGTTGAATATGCCGCCGACCGGACAGCGCCAGACGCTCATGTTCTCGGCCACATTCCCCAAACAGATTCAGGAGTTGGCCAGCGATTTTCTCAGCAATTATATATTCTTGGCCGTAGGACGGGTGGGCTCCACTTCGGAGAACATCACGCAGACCATATTGTGGGTATACGATCAGGATAAGCGTTCGTATTTGCTGGATCTACTCTCATCGATACGTGATGGGCCCGAGTACTCCAAGGATAATTTGACATTGATCTTTGTGGAGACGAAGAAGGGAGCCGACTCTCTGGAGGAGTTCTTGTATCAGTGCAATCATCCGGTGACCAGTATTCATGGTGATCGCACACAGAAGGAGCGCGAGGAGGCATTGCGCTGTTTCCGTTCCGGAGATTGCCCCATTTTGGTTGCCACTGCGGTGGCTGCTCGTGGACTGGACATTCCGCATGTGACACATGTCATTAATTTCGATTTGCCCTCGGACGTTGAGGAGTATGTGCATCGTATTGGACGTACTGGCCGTATGGGTAATCTCGGTGTCGCCACGAGCTTCTTCAATGATAAGAATCGCAACATTTGCTCCGATCTACTCGAGCTGCTCATCGAAACCAAACAAGAGATACCGGGATTCCTCGAGGAGATGCTCAGCTCGGATCGCGGCCATGGCGGAGTTAAGCGACGAGGCGGCGGCGGTGGTGCTGGCGCCCGATATGGCGGTGGTTTCGGCTCCCGCGATTATCGTACAACATCAAGCGGCGGCGGCGGCGGTGGTCGCGGCGGCGGTGGTGGCAGGCCCAACGGGGGCTCTGGTGGCGGCGCTGGCGGAGGCGGTGGCAACTATCGCAGCAATGGCAATTCGTATGGTAAGTTTGGTGAGTAGAATAATACACTGCGCACAACACTCTCAATTCTCGTGGCCTTACTAACCCTCTACCCTGGAATAGGTGGAAGCTCCGGAGGTGGCGCTTATGGCGGCGCATCCTATGGTGGCTCCTATGGCGGCGGCGGTGGTGGTTCCCACTCGAATAACGGTCCCGACTGGTGGGGTCAATGAGCAAGGCCCGTCAGCCTAGGCCTGGGCCGGCAGCGACAACATCATCGTCAACACCATCCCGACTTTCGTCAATAATAACTCAGAAGCAGAGGAAACATCAAGAAGAACAACAAGAATAGGAGCAAGATCAAGAGCGACAACAGAAACAACAACAGAAAAAGAAACAGATAGAAACAGCATAAAAGTAAATCGAAGAGAGATAAAAGTAAACATCATTTTATTTGCATACTATATGTAACGTAACTTTATATATATATAGATATGTATACCTGTATATACATACATACATATACATATACATATGTACATGTATAGGGGCTGGAGATGTTCAAGAGAAACTGTCTGTGCGCAGCGCAACATCCACACACACACACATCGACACACACACCCACACACCTTTGCACTCTCATTAACAGGAGCAGCAGAAGAAGCATTGCAAATAAAAAGAATTATTGTCTAAATAGAAATTAAATTTACATATTTACCATAACAATGTAGACTCTAGTTAAGCAAAGGCCCCTATATAGTATGTAATGCATCAGCAGCAAAACAACTAAATACATTAATATATGATATAAATAATAACAGATACAGATATATATGCCTAGAGCTAAGTAAGCGAGAGCCACAGATACAGATACAGATACTACAGAGACGTAAGGATCTATTAGCAAAAGGAAACGAACGCAGCAGCACTTATGAATTTTTTTTCCATTTAAGCAGTAAAAGATATACTTTTACTACCCTCTCGCAATTTATCTCTTGCAACTATTGAAACATAAATATAATAATTGTATTTGTATGCGGAAAACAATTGAACATCGACTTCGACCTTCAATTGATGATTTTAAACCGTACGAGCATAACTACTACAGTTATAGATAGACATACTACACACATACGAGTATGCTATTTACATCGCTATATGCATAATTATGTACTATAATGAACACACACAAACACACGCAAAAGAGAATCATTAAACAACAACAAAAACAAGTTTGCTAAAAATAAACTGAATAATTTAGCAAATGGAAACTGATTGGCACTTTTATTTGAATGGGGGAAACTGAGCTTTCACTGGCGAAGCGTGCCAATAATGTGAAATGTAAGGCAACTGTTACGGGTATGGGTTTACTCTCATTAATTGTAAAATGCAGCAACTGATTTAAATGAAAGTTAGTTTTTTGTTAGGCTCGTGTATTACATAGGCAGGTCAAGTTTATGTGAAATGCTTGAAAACTCATCCCCCTTCCTCTCAAATTCGCAAAAGTATTCCCAGCACACTACAGTTTTAGAGTCACTATTTTCTATGAATAAAGCTTTAGGTGCTCTGAATATTTGGTGCAATTTGCAGCCCAATCGGATAATAAACACCGGAGATATTGGACAATCAATTTTATGTAGTATCCATATGGCTGGGGGAGGGGGGAAGCCACAGTGTGCGCGGGCACTAGGGCGTATGCGTGATTTTTGATTGTGAGTATGAATTTACGTGTGAGTATTGGTTTCTGTTTTCATTTTTAGAAAAGGAATTGTGCAATTCCAGGCTCAGCCACAGTTTCAGATGCTCACACAGTTACAGTTACAGTTTGAGATGCATAAGTAGATAACATTGCCGCAGAGATCGACCGACCGATCGTTAATTAACATGAACTCGGCGAAAGCTCGCTTCGACGGATGAATGAATGGCCTGTAGTCTACTCACTAATTTGATTAGATTGAGCAAACCTGATTAGCTCGCAACGCTGGCAGAATGAGTAGGAACGTTGTCAGTTCTTCGTTCTTGTTGTATATCAGCAGATAAATTTGAAGAGTCGCTCGTTGTTATTATTGCTAACTTATGAACAGTTGGTTCTTTGTGCGGGATTTTTAGTACACATTTCAGTTTCGCGTTCTCAGCATGCTAAAGGCACAGCGTAAATTCTGCTGGACGCAACTGGTGCTCGGTTCGCTGATCATCAGTTTCGTGGTTATGTTCAGCTTCTGGTACTTTGTGCCCAGGCACTTGCACTTGTGGGCAGCGACTATAGATGATGGCAACAGTGGGGACAGCACGGAAGCAGCCACGACGTCGGAGCTGAAGTTCTTCATCCCACCACAGACTATGCCCAGAGAGCTAAAGCTGAAAAAAGGCGGCCCTTTTATATATCAGATATTACACTAACACATTTGCTAGTTATACAGATTACTGCTATGTATTCTCTTAGACTGTTTTACAATTAAATTATATATATATTATTTAAGAGTAGTTTTGGTGGCCTTATTTAACATCACAACTTCACGTTTCGTGTACACATCACACGTCCGACTTTTGATTGAGCGCCGCATAACCCACGGGAATTTCCTTCATCTCTGTTTGCAGACACAGGAATTCGCCACCAATGCACATGATCGTGCCCGTGATGACGTTGAGCAGCCACCAGGAGGCGTTGGCTGGGAATGAGCGATTGTACCACCAGCAGATTATCAGATGCAGCAAGTGGAATGTGCAGCTATAGGGAGACGAAATTAAACATTAGTTTAATAATATAAGATAAAGTGAATTGATTGTTATTCACCTGAAATCGAGACACAGCTTAGCCCGTCGGACGATGCACCACAAGGCCAGGGACGCTAGGAAAGCGTTTATAACAAAAGCGCATATGACCAAACGACCACCCAGATCATAGATATGTATCTCCTGGCAATGTGTGTTAGATCAATTATCTGGTGAGATTGGATGAAGCAATTAACTTACATGATATTCGAATAAATGATCCAATGTGTAGTTGTCGCCAGCCAACTTGTTGGCTATAAAGACGAGCAGGCCCAGCGAAAAGTACACACAACACTGCATGGAGACTATCTGTGACGTCAGTAGTGTGGGATCCCATTGTGTGTTCCGAAACGTGCCACCTTTCATGTTAATTGTGTTTATATTTTGTAAAAGTCGTTTGGTTTGTTATATTTTCTGCAGATGCAATAACAAAACATTGAATCATCATATGTTCAGTTCGATACTAGATCCGTTTGTGCTCATCGGAACTAGTATCGATTACAGATTTCGATCAAAGTCGTCGTTGTACTTCGCCCAACTTACCATAGAATTTCAAATCAAATAAAAATATGTATACATAAAATAAATGGATTTTCACATTCACACATTTATACTTATATACTACACGAAAAAACACTAAAAAGAAGTGAAGAAAGCAAAATCTTTGCGCTTTTATTCAGCTAATTATAAGACAGGTTTGCGATGAACCAGTTCAAAATAATTAAGGTCAGTATACCCCTGATGTCTTTTTGGCGAATTTGAGCTCTGCCCAAAAAATCGCCCAGAAAAATCACAAATTGTGGTAAATTAAATTAAATTATTAAATTTGTTTGATTACTACATTGTTGGCATTGTTACCATTTAATATATATAAAATGCGCCAAAAATGAATTTAAAAAAAAGGTCATTAGGCAAATAAAACGCAAATACATTGTTATAAATAATATTTAAACTATAAGCATCGATGTAGATAAAACAGTAATTTTTTATTAATACAAATTCAATTGCATTTGAATTTTGCCTTTGGCGCATTTTGCGAATTATGGAACCAGAAGATAAAATGTGCCTTTAAATCATTGAACAGAGGCAACAAATGAACAAACAAATTTGCGCGCCAAAACATTTTGCATCGAGTGTAGAAAGCGAACCTGCGCAACAAGTTGCTTGTGCGAATTCAAATTGGCAATGTGACCATCCATGCCTTAGATTTCTACGATCTGGCCGCACTACACTAAATGCAAATTTGTACTATTGACGATTATATTATAGCAGAGCTCAATGTCGCAAAAAATACGTAAAATTGTAAGCTTGAGATTTATTTAAATCGAACTTTAATTTACAATCATGTGGATCATTTTATAGAACCGAATGCGCTCCCTGGGCATTGTGACAGCCGGCGCTACGATACTCTACATGGGCCTCGTTAACCGAGATCGCGTCTTCAATACAGTTGTTATGCCGGTCGTACGGCTGCTGCCGGCTGAGACCAGCCACAACTTGGCCGTACTTGCGTGTAAATATCGTCTATGTCGTCAATCGGATTACATGGACGATATGAACTTGCATGGGTCATTTTTTGGACGCCTTATTAGTAATCCCATTGGCATTGCAGCGGGATTTGATAAAAATGGCGAAGCTGTTCGTGGTCTGAAGGATATAGGATTCGGTTTTATTGAAATTGGCAGCGTTACCCCCTTGGCCCAGAAGGGCAATCCGAAACCTCGTGTCTTTCGCTTGGCCAGCGATCAGGCTATAATCAATCGATATGGCTTCAATAGTGATGGTCACGATGTTGTGGTGGAGCGCTTGCAGAAACTGCGCAAAGAGGAGGATTTCAATGCAGTTATTGGTGTTAATTTGGGACGCAACAAGAATACTCCATCTCCGGTTACGGATTACGTGCGGGGTATCCAGGTGTTTGGCCCTGTGGCTGACTATCTTGTGGTGAATGTGAGTAGTCCCAATACACTCGGCCTCAGGGACTTGCAAAGCAAGGCGAAGCTTATCGAACTCTTGGAGGCGGTGAATAAGGCTCGAGCTGCCTTACCTCAAAATCAAAAAGTACCAATATTGTTGAAGATATCGCCAGATTTAGAATTGGGCGACATGAAGGACATAGTGTCCGTAATTAACAGGAAAAATTCTAGAGTTGATGGGTTGATTGTATCCAATACAACGGTGTCACGCGATAACATTAAGGAGATAAAGTTTGTGAACGAAAATGGAGGCCTGAGTGGTCAACCATTGCGTGAACGATCAACCAGGTTAATTGCTCAGATGTATAACTTAACCAAAGGTGGTATACCCATTATTGGTGTCGGTGGCGTTTCATCTGGACGGGATGCGTACGAAAAGATCGAGGCTGGCGCTTCATTTGTGCAAATCTACACAGCGCTTGTCTACGAAGGACCCGATCTGGTCGATCGCATCAAGGAGGAACTATCCGATCAGGTGAAGCAGCACGGTTTCTCGAACGTGACAGACGCCGTGGGTTCCAACTATAAGCATTACCTATTCTCTGAATAAAATTTCTATATGTAAAACTGTATATACGTGTGTATATTTAATTTGTGCTATGTGGTTTCATTCGCTCGCTGCACGTTGAGAACTCTTCCTTCTAGAAAATGCGTATTCTGATTGCAGGCACTGTTGTACGCGTCCCGCTGGCTGAACATCACGAACCCGTAGTACTTGGACAGTCCCAGTTGCTTGTCAAAGACGACTTCGGCATTCGCAACGTGACCGAATCGAGAGAAGTGCGTGGCCAGCTCCTTGCTGCTTATAGTCCAGGGCAAGTTGCCGACGAATAGCTTGTAGCTGTTGCGTGCTGCGTTGCTTGCCATATTTGTGTATTATGTATTATATTTGCCACATTTGGCGTTTCAGTTACAAAACTTCGATTGCATGTGGTTAATTGTCATCGATATGTGCAGCGTATATCTATCGATAAGTTTCTTAAATTCCTCATTCATGTTTCAGCTATCGTTTATCGCTTGTCAATTTTATAAACTCGCATTGACTATTATTACCAAAAACTACAAACATGGAAAATGAGGAACCAATCTGCAGGATTTGCATGTTGCATCCAAAGACTGAAACACTTATGCCTACAGATTCAAATTTCTTCAACCAAATTAAGCAATGTACGGGAATTACGGTAAGAGTGAACCCATGAATATTAAACGCTCTGTAAACACGACTCTTCACCCATTTTCAACCAGTTGATAAACTATGCAGATATGGATAATAAAATATGCACCAATTGTGCCTTGCTGTTGCGCGCTGCTCTTAAACTACGTGCCCTGTGCCAGCAGGCAGAGGATCAGATTCAAAGCTTGAAGCAAGAGGACGAACTGCTGCTGAGCAGCTCTGAAGCGGACCAAGAGCTGCAAATGGACACTGATAGTGAGGTGCTATCAGAATTTGTAGAGTCCTACAAGGTGATGTCAGAATTGGAAAACAGACTGTGCAATAGCACCAGCAGCATTACTTACACAACCGCGCCCGCATTTACGACCAATGTAAAGTCTGAAGAATCGTCTGTTTCCGACATTAAGACTGCTGCCCGGGGCAAGCGGCCTGCTGTGGGATATCTGTGCAACATATGCAGAAAGATCTTCACAGATAAAGCAAAGCTGAAGGCTCATGCTAAGCTACACAATATGGACAATCCGCCTGAATGCAAGTGAGTTATGAACTATAATGATAAATGACAAAAGTAATAATATGTATATTTTCCTTTTAGAATCTGCCATAAGCGCTTTAATCAGGCAGCGCAATTAGCGAAACACATGCACTCACACACTAGTCTAAGCGCTAAGGCCTCTTTAGCAGATCCTCCCACGCTCATTCCACACCAACGGTAGGCGGTTTGGCATAAGTAATGCTTATATATTTGTATTAAATATTCAATTATTCTCCTTATAGCATACCCACCGAAGAGCAACAAGAGCTGCTACCACTAGAAGTGGTAAGGAATCAATGTATTGACACCGCTAGCGTCACTGATGAGAAAACAAACCTCACAACAAGCGCTCATTCATCTGTACCCTCATCTAAGAACCAAGAAAAGTCTAAAGAGTTGTCCGGTGCGAAGGACACGCAAGTTGCTGTTAGCTATTTGTGCAACATTTGCAGAAATATCTATACGGATAAAGTAAAGCTAAAGGCTCACCTTAAGGTCCACAGCGTACACAAGCCGCACGAATGCGAGTGAGTAACGAACTTTAATCATTTGTAAATGTCCACAATAATAATGTGTATGTTCTCTGTTTAGGATCTGCCATAAGCGCTTTCGCCAGACACCACAACTGGCGCGACACATGAACTCACACACTGGGCAGCGCCCGTACAAATGTGATTTCTGTACTGCGTCCTTTGCCGATCCTTCCACGCGCATTAAGCACCAACGGTAGGCTGCATAGAATATTGTTTCATAAATATGAGTTACATTTATCTTATTTGTAGCATACACACCAAAGAACGTCCATACCAATGCAGCTATTGCCCCAAAGCATTTGCTTACTCGAATGTTTTGAACGTCCATCTCAAAATGCACACGGGCGATCGGCCCTTTAGTTGCCAGTTCTGCCAACGTCGTTTCTCGCAAGTCCATCATAAGAATGCCCACGAACGTTCCCACAGAGCACACAAGGATGAGGATGTGACAGTTTTTTCAGTGGAAGAAGAATAGCTAATATATAAGAGTCACTGTTGTAGTAAAGGGCACAGATTGAACATCTATGCTGTAATAAAATTTACAATTCTCGAAGCGAAGAGCTTATCATACTTTTGCAATTTTAAGCTTGGATTTGGCAAAAATGAAACACAATGCAGCCTTAATATAGTAAATGCCTAAGACTATTTGTATTTTCGATAATTTTCTACAGAGGCCTAAGATGAGGGTAAAATGCCAATAACTATATCGGACATATCATCTTTAATATGCTCTTGTCGCTCCACATCTAATTCAACGGACTTCCACTGACCACGCTTCTCATGCGTCACGCGATGCAGCCGCATCTTGTAGGCTTTAACGAATCCTTTGCCACACAGATCGCAACTGAAAAGGGAAGTGCAATAAATTCAAATTAGGCATTAACTAAATATTTATAGTTTTACTTACACATGCGGCTTTTCGCCTGTGTGAATCATCTTGTGAAACTTCAAATTGTCAGAATAGGTAAATGTTTTAAGGCACACGTCACACTCGTATGGTCGCTCCTTGGTGTGTATGCTGGAGAACAGAAGTATTAAGTTTCATTACGATTTAAGATTCATTTTTATCATTTCTTACCGATGATGTTTCGTCTTGGTGGAGCGATCAGCGAAGGCGGCTGGACAGAAATTGCATTTATAGGGCCTATTTCCGGTATGCGTGTTCATGTGCCGCACCAGCTGCTGATTCTGCACAAATCCTCGCCCACAGATTCTATAAGCAAAATAATAGCATAAGACTATAACATTTATAATGGAACAGGATCTTAGCAATTCTCACTCGCATTCGTGTGGCTTTATGCCACTGTGGAATTTCATGTGCTCAGTGAGACGCGCCTGGGATGGATAGATATTGCCACAGACATCGCATATATAGTTCGTCTGTTTGTCTCGCGGCTTGCGGCCCACTTTCTTCTCCTCATGCACGATGTCCATCAGGGTTACCGTTGCTTTTGCTCGCTGCTGCATCTTGCGCGGCTGGCGTACACGATTTAATAGACGAGGCTGCTGTGTTTTGGTCTGTAGCATGTAGCTATCATCGTCAGAGCTTAGGATATCAATGTTATCTGGTTCGTTCCATATAATACGTGGTGCTCCTCTTTTGGTTGCTGTATTGGACGTCGAACTAATGGTGGCCAACGATTCACTGGTCAGAATCTCCAGTTCCTCATAATCGGCAAAGTTTTCGGTTTCCGTTTCTGTTTCAAATTCAGCCTCTGTTTCACCATGCGTCACTAATGTTGATTCATCGTAAACAACAGTATTGGGATCATCTTCAGCATCGATGGCAGTAAACTCAATGGTATCCCCATCTGCAGGCTCTTCTTGACCTCCGTCAGCAATCACATAGCTAATTAACTCTGTTGAGACTGTTTCTGCAGTACTG
Source organism: Liodrosophila aerea (assembly GCA_035045005.1). Lineage (NCBI taxonomy): Eukaryota > Metazoa > Arthropoda > Insecta > Diptera > Drosophilidae > Liodrosophila > Liodrosophila aerea. The sequence continues at coordinate 972,974 of JAWNNL010000646.1, read as the reverse complement.
TGCTCCAGTTTAATTTGGGCATTCAATTGATTTGCGTTCTCTTCCCACGCCCGGGCAATGGCCTCCGTTTCGGCCTCATCATCGTCATAGCCTACGCTTAGGGGAGTGCTTAATTCTGTGGCCAACATATCCGCAATGTGCTGATGTGATCGCTGGCAGGTTAAGCGAAATTTATAGGCCATACGCAATACACGAACGCACTTGCTGCACATCTTATCCGGAAAGTTGTCGTCAACACTGACCTATGAATATGAATATGAATAATACACATTGCGGATGGACAACTAAATGTAACTATATTATTAAATACATACGGGAATCCCAGCGCAGATGTGCAGCATTTGATCAAGGCGAGTGCTCGCATTTTGGCTAAATATATCCTGCAATAGGTCTTCGCCTTCGTTGGGATTACTTAGGCATACTCGGCAAACAATCCATTTTTCATTCAATTCGGTTTTCATAACTTATTGTTTGCTATTTGTTCTAGCAAGTCACTTAATAAACAAACCAAATGCTAATTTATTATTGCTCAATTATTATTACAACGATAATGCAGGCGTCTCTTTTACAACCACGGCTGCCACACTTGGCGTTTTTCCGCCATAATTTGCGCTTTTTTATTGTTGGCACAATGACATCCTATTTTGTTCAGATTAGCGCCATCTAGCGGGTATTCTATATGGCTCGCTTAAAAATTTTCATATTTTCTTTTTCTCTTAATTAACAAAATGCGTTAAATTCGAAATTCAATTGCAAGTTATATTAGAGAATTTGTCGCAATTAAAATTACTTTTGTATCAAATAATATTATATTATATCAAATATTATTTATAAAAATAAATTGGCGTTTTTTTCCTATTGTCGCCTCTTCTTTATTCATTTTTGGCGCACTTGTTTTTATTTTCAAGTTAACAGTGATAACAGTTCACAGGCAGCGCGTACATATTCAACATTTTTTAGGTAATTTATTTTTGCCGTTCAACAAGCACGTAAACAGCTTGGATTTTTACCATAGAAATTTATCAATTTTGGCGTCGTCTGACAATAGTGTTTTCATTGTGCGTATATTGTAAGAACAATTTAAATACAATTATGCCCACAACCACAGAAGCTGCAACGCAGAAATGGATTGTTTGTCGCGTGTGTCTGCAACAGCCCAGGGAAGCCATGGGCAGTATTTTCAATGACGACGCATCCAAAGATTTGACCAATATGATACTCGAATGCGGCGGCGTGCCCGTAAGTTGAGCCGAAAAGGCGGAAAGGTTCGTTTGTTTATTAAAAACATATGTTTGTGCTAATATTTGCAGATCAAAAAGTTCGATCACTATCCAGATAAGATATGCGAGAGATGCTTGAAAAATTTACATGTAGCATTTAAATTTCGACGTGTCTGTCAGCGGTCTTATAAGCATCTGAGACAATTTATAGCACCAGTTGTGGTGGAGCAGCAACAGTCACTGGAAGAGGATGCCACGGGGCTGGACGAGAACAACGAGGCGGCGAATCTGGATCAGGCCGACGCACAGGGTTTGGTCTCGCATGAAGGCAATGATATGGATGAGCACAACAAAGACAGGTTGGTGCACGTCAAGAGTGAACACGTTGAGGAGGATGGAATTATCGAGGAACTGTATGACGTGTACGAAGCCTATGAAGGCGACATTGTTGGCGAACAGTCTCATAACTATGACGATGGTAACGCTGAGGCTGAGGATGCCGTTGGCGAAGATGGCGATGTCGGTGCTAATTCGATAACAGGTCTCTCGGACATCGAGTACTTGGATCACTTAGATCCAGATCAGCTAACAGAAAGCGCACACGAAGATGACCTGGAGTTGAATCGCTCGTCCGACGAAGAGTTTCTCCCCATCAGTAAAGGACGTGCAACACGGGCGTCCACCGCTGGCGCTAGCTTAAAAAGACGCGCCAATGCACGAAAGGAGTCAAAAGTGGGCACTAAGGCAATGGCAAAGATTAAGCGCGAAGACTTCAACATGACCACAACGACGAACATTATTTTGAATGCCGATGAGACTATCAGCTTTGGCGAAACAATTGTGCGCAAGGCCAAAGGCATCAAGACCAAGGGAGGCCACAAGATCCTCGTCGGCGACAAAAAAGAATTCAAGTACATTTGTGATGTCTGTGGCAATATGTATCCATCTCAGAGCCGTCTAACCGAGCACATCAAGGTGCACTCAGGTGTCAAGCCACACGAATGCGAGTGAGTAAACCAGGTTCCCTGTGAATCAATTGATATTAACTCATGTTGTTTGCTTTGTTTACAAGGATCTGTGGTCACTGCTTTGCTCAGGCTCAACAACTAGCCCGTCACATGAACACACACACTGGTAACCGGCCCTACAAGTGCAGCTACTGTCCAGCAGCCTTTGCGGACTTATCCACGCGGAATAAGCATCATCGGTAAGGCGAATCAAATCTCTTCGATCGGCTTAAGTTCTTCATCTGAATTCTTGTAGCATCCACACCAACGAGCGTCCATATGAGTGCGATGTCTGCCACAAGACGTTTACGTACACCAACACTTTGAAATTCCACAAGATGATACACACCGGGGAGAAGCCGCACGTGTAAGTAATTCCCCCAATTGGTTGAGTTGTTTGAAAGAATCTAATCCATGCTGATACGGTTTTAGGTGCGATATTTGTGGCAAGGGCTTCCCACAGGCATATAAACTGCGCAATCACCGCGTAACACATGATCGTCGCGTCGGCATTGTGAGGGACAATGTGGATGTGCTGATGCCCTACGATACGGCGGCCACAGTTGGCCTGGAGCTGTAGGCGAATGGCGGATGTATGGCCAGTGAATAAACAATTATATAGTATATGTATATAATTATACATATATATGAATTACAATACATAATTATAATTGATAAACTTTTGTAACAAGATAATTGGAAAAATAATTTACGGACGTATCTCAAACTTAAGAGTGTGCGCCTAGCCTAAGTTTTAGTCTAATTATGTGGAAATAAATTAAGTATAGCCGCACAGATTGTCTTGGCATCAGTTTCATCGGGATACAGCTGGAGCACAGCGTGCACCTGGTGCTGCGGGAAGAGGCTGCTCAAATGGTAACGCATCAGGCGACGTTGCTCCTCCCGCGACGCCTGTGCCGTGTGCAGCTCCTCATGAATGCGCGAATCTGAGGCAGAGAGATGGGCCAAATTGTGGGCAGGCATCGATAGCGATAGGGATGTGTTGGCAGCCTGATGTTGATCCGTTAACGGTGCCGAGGGCGTACGCGTTAGATACTGATGATTGTGCTGGTAGTTGTTTGTGCTGTTGTTGAGAGTCGGCTGCTGTTGCTGCGGTGGCGCGCTGTAAGTGGGCACCAGCAAACGGTAGGCAGGAGGCGGCGGCTGTGGCGCTTGCCGCTGCAGTTTCTTGTGGCGATTCAGCTGCTGCTGCGGCTCTGCATCTAGTTCCAGTTGGCTATTAAAGGAATGACATAGCTGCTGCTGCTGTTGTTGCTGTGAGATTTTATCCACTGTATTCGACTTGGTGCGTGCCAATGCCGACAGTTTGTTCACATTGTTGCTGTTGCTGCTGCCACTGCTGCTGGCCAACAGCTGCTGGCCGCCATTGCTGTGCAGCGGCGCACTGTGGGACACCTGGAGTGGCAGTCGTTGCAGCTGCAGCGGCCCTGTTTGGTGGCGAAACTTGCACTTTTGGCCATAGGTGCACTTTTTACCATATGGGCACAGTTGTTGCTGTGCATCTGTTGGCTTCTGCTGCAGCAACATGTCCAGTGTGGGTCCCGAGCGACCCAGTGGATCGTCGGGTGGCATAAAGATATCATCCACAAAGGAGTACATCAGTAGGCGCTCTTGGACCACCTTGCGGAACTCATTGCTCTCCAGCAGTAGATCGCGATAGTTGTCATTGGACACCACAATGCCATCGGTTTCCACGGCCAGTTTGAGTATGAAACGGTCATCGTAGCAGGAGACACGTTTTCCATCCAGGTGACGCGAGGGCGTAAACACCAGCACTCGCTCGTGCTCAAGTTCGTAGAGCAATTCCTGTTCGGTAATGTTGTTGTTGGCCAATTCCTTTCGCCAGTTGGGCACGAATGCGGTGATATGACGATGACCTCGCTGCCGGAACCAATCCACACAGATGCGTATGCCGCGGCAGCTGAAGACCGTGTTGTTGCCATGCGACAGAGCCACATTGCTGCCGTCGATGACTATGTGACGGAGTGATCCATTGCTGCTGCTGGTGTGGTTACTGCTGCTGCTGCTGCTATTGTTATTGCTGCTGGCGGATTGGGGTGGCTGTTGCCGTGGTGCATCTGCAGTCAGTTTGATGAGCTCAGCAAGCAGCTCGTTTTGTTTAGCCTCTGAGCCGAGACGTGTCAGTGCCGTGTGTATCGACTGTTCGCTGTAGCCCAATTTCTGTGCAAATTCTAGATTTTTTCTTTCGGTTGTGCTCAAATCATCATCATCGCTGCTTTCCTGCTGTTGTTGTTGCTGCTGCTGTTGCTGCTGCTGCTGTTGTTGTGGCTTTCTCGCGTACAACTTGTTGGTGGTCTGTTGTTGTTGCTGCTGCTGCTGTTGTTGATGTTTTTGTTGGTCTGCCACTTCATAATCCATTTTAAAGCGCATTTAATTTGTTAATTGATTGCTTGGCACTGTTCCTGCGTATATTGCTGGACTGTCGTTTGTCTTTCTTAATAAATTTAGCAAATTTTAAACAGTTTTTGCAACAAGTTCCGTCTTTTTACATTTTGTTGTTGCTGCTAAACGGGAATGTTATTAACACTGTTGCCAATTGGAAATAAGAAGCGCACCAAAAATGAATCAAAAAGAACCAGTTTCGATTCAAATGAACCTAAATATTTTGTGGTGTAATTACTAGACATTTAATAATAAATTATGAACATAAACAGAAACAAAAGGACGGTTTGTACACCAGAAATCAATTAAAAGTAACCAATTCCAATAAAACAGCGATCTGGTGTAAAAACACCAATTGTGATAACCGTGTTGTTGGCATATGCCATTGATTTGAAATCGATAGACAACGCGCAAGCCAAACAAGGCGTTGTGCAACACTAATAACTGGCGAAAATTTTTAAATGTGAACAATAGAAAATATTTAGAGTTTTTATAACCATGCATAAACAGATTTTTATTGTGTTGTACAATTAAATATAGTAGCATATAGTATATAATTTCTTTTAACAATTTTCGCTACAATTCGTATATAGTAGATAACATTAATGAATCGTTTTGTTTTGCACATTAATTAAAATATCTCGTTTCAAAATAAAGTACACGTTGGTTGTTTTATACTTTTGTATTATTCGTTTTGCTGTATGGTTGGTCCCTCTTTTCATGAAAAAAGAGTGCGCTGCATTCTAATTAAACTACTCGTATAATAAATATAGACATCTCGTATTTGTATTTTAGTAATACTATGGGTGGTCGTATCTATTCGGTTATATAGATTTTGTCAATAGATTAAATGCATAAAATACACATGTACATACTTTCAACGACAATAAAGTAATTCAATTCATTAATTTCGTTTTCGTTGTGTGTTCGTGTAGTAACACTAAAAACACGAAACTATAAAAACTATAAAGATGGACGTAAAGTTTAGTTGAACTGACAATGAATGTGAGTGTGTTTCTGTGAATCTTGTAGTATGTGTAAGGTGGTCCATTTCAAATTGCACAAGTCATGCATTTCGTACGCAACTTAGACGAATTTCCTCAAAGATAAAAGTACTATAAACTTTGATGTGGGGGACGTTCAAGTGCTTAACCATTCTTTATTTGCTAACATAACATTTTTTGTGGCGCTTTTTCTGAGTGCTGAGTACGCCCTTCTTTAGGAGTTTCTTTTTTAAAGGGTAATTAGTGAAGTTTTTGACGCTGACTTTGATGTCATTTGCAGGATGGACGTCTGCCCAAAAGTTTCTTGCTCCTTAAGTAGCAATTCAAGGCGTAACTACTACATATTATTATGGCTATAATGATGGAAAAGTTTATTGCGCTCTTTTGTTGCACTGCAAATTAAAACTCTCACTCATAAAGATGATGGCAAGTGTCAAAGTTGCAAACTTGCTGCAGATGCAAGACTACGAAACATATAAATATATGTATGAATTACAGCTGGGAATTGAGTAATCAAAGTTTGAGTGAGGTCGAGAGAAAGTGCAGAAGTATTGCTCATCAGTTGCTCTCATGTTCACCTGCAATTTCTCTATACTTTCTATAAACCCACATATGTTGGAGTACTCCTTATGTCGAGGGGCAGCTACACAATTGATGGGCTCTTATCATGCGCTATCAATTTGTCAGGCGATAATTTCTGGCTGAGCAAACTTTGTCATTAATCAGTTGTTTAATTTTTAAAAGCATTTTCGGCAAACGGATAACGCCTACTCCCAATCCCACTCCCACTCCCACTCCCACTCCCACTCCCACTCCCACTCCCACTCCCACTTGCTCTCCTGCCAGCATGTGTGTGTGTCTTGCCTTTTGCCAGTTTGTTTTGTTTTTGCGTGTGTTATTTCTTGTTGCCTGCTTTTAGGCTTGCACACAATGCCTAAAAATATTTACACACACACTGCTAAGCTGATTAACATTTAGTCCTTTGGGCGTGTTTACTTTGGTATGTGAGCCTCGAGTCTGCTTGGCGGGGGAATACATTTATTTTCAATGCGATTATTTTTATTCTGGTCGATTGTAGTGGTTGTAGTATTAGTGGTAGTTGACGCGTGCTAAAATTCGAACTAAGTTTAAGTGTTTTGTGGTCAGAGGTTGAACCTTAATGCGCTCCATTCGAACTAATTTCATGTCAAGTTGATTTGGGTCCTCCTATTTTCTCTACTTCCGCTTCGCAACTATCTGCCGCTCTCCGTTTTATTTCCTTTTATTTTTCAACAATTGTTATACGATTCTGTTTTTATTGTTTCTTTGCGCTTTCGTCTCTTGTGTGCATTGCAACCAGTTTCCGTTACTGTTTTTATTATTATAGCCTCCAGCTACCAACAAAAAAAAGAAGCAAAAAAAGAAAACAAAAAGAAAAGAAAAGTAAAGTCAGTTACTCGTTTGTACTGCTCGCCTCTCTATGCTATTTCCGTTGGCTGTCTTTCTGACTGGGGGTCCTTTTGGTTGGTTAAATGCTCCCATGCTGTCAATACTTGAAATTGGCCTCAGCATCTGCAATATCGACAGCAGCCAAAAATGCGCATTGTAACTTTAACTCAATCCCCGTTTTTTCCGTTTTTGCTTTTGGTTCGCTGTGATGGTCTACAATTGATATTGCAAATATATTCGTGAGGGATTTTTGTGCTTTCATTTTGCATACCGATTGAATCCATCAAATTAAATTTATATGCATAACTGTACATTAAATTAAATCTGGATGAGTATGCGGATTTTATGTAGCATTTTTATGGGCGGGAATTTTTATAGTCGGCGCTTAATTTTGAACTTGTTCGTTAAATCGATAGAAGATATCGATATCGATTGAATAAGTTCTGCGAGTTGAGTTCATGGAGTGCGATCAAGAGCGGCAATTTTGAAATAAGCAATGTATTTAAATTAAAACTGTTCATAAATTTCTATTGTCTTGTAAATTACATTTTGTTGACGTATATTAAATAACAAAATAGTCTTGCACTTTAATATAAAACTGTTTAAAAGCCGTTGGTATTTTTCTTGCTTGTTTGTTGTAATTTGAGCCCACTGTGCCAAATGCACTCTGAACAAGCTAAATTTTCCGCTAACGCTGCCACAATTGCAATTGAAATATGGAAATCTAAAGAAAATCCCATGCCAAAGCTCACATATGCACTTGAATAAGAATAGAGCACAAAGAAAGGAAACAAAAATCGAAAACATTTGAAAAGAGCACAAAATTTGAGTTCTTCTTCTTAGTATGATTATGGCTTTGAGTGTGTAAGTGTGGGTGATGTGTGTGAATGTGTGACTGTGTGTATGGCAGGCAAATACTTCTGCCGACTGGCTTGAAAAGAATCCAAGTGTCGTCTACCCGTCTCCACCCAGTGCAGCTTGCACGTCCATTTGTTTGCTTTGGCCAACTAAATCGTCAACGTCAACATTGTTGCCATTGCAGCAAGCAGCAAGCAGCATTGTTGACATTTGACCTTGCGACGTTTTTTGGCATTTGCCTTGCAGTTGTTGTTGTTGTTGGTGATACTAAATTGAAGTGGGCAAACCCGTTAGGCATTGATAAAGTATTCCCGACTCTTCTTATGGCATTTCTCATATGCAATGTAGCAGAGGGCAATTGTGATGAGCACCAAAATCGTAATACCCATTACAATGCTGACCAATATAATCTCATCGTTGATGCTCTTGTACGAATGACCTGCAAGAATAATACGTAAGGACAGAATGAGCATGGGAATAAATAGAGATTTGATAAATTGTGTATCATTAGTTGTGATATTGTTTCGCTTATTCCTGCACTGAGCACAGCTGCCTCAAGTTTAGTCTCTGCTGCTACGATACGAATTATTATATTTGTGTACACTGGAAAAAAATTCGTTATATGTAAAATGAAGGAAAGGTTTAAAGCATAACGGTGCATAAGCTCAGCTGGCGCCATCTACAGTGCGTTTACACAAGATGTATGTATATGTAGATGATTAAAGCGCAATGTTGTCAAGTGCCGTCGACTGTGGTACTCGTCCTTTTGTCAACAAGCACTAAGGTTCGTTAGGAGATCTCATGAATATTCAAGTTATCCTTTGTGCAAAAACAGCGACATCATAACATGACAAATGCATTGTTATAAATATAAATATTAGCCATAAACATACAAACATTATTTGTACACACATGCACACATACACCGAAACATAGATGTACATATGTGTGTGTGGGCGAAACACACGCACACGTCACACGCATAAAAAAAGCACATAAAAAATTAAATTACATTGGAATTCGCAATACGTTTTGATTGTAACAGATGTATCAAAGTTTTACGATTTCAATATTATTTTGTATTATTGTCGCAATTAAGGTCAGACAAAATGCCATAAATATAAATGATTGGAAATCCTGTTATTCGTTTCAATTTATATCTTGCAACTAAGCTAATAAAATTATATTCACGGGTTATATGAAAATAGAAATTAATATTTCTTTCTCTTGCTCCAGATAAGTGTTAATCTAAAAATGAGACTGCATGACAACACTGGTGGTCTTTAGCATAATTGCCATTCACCCTGAGGGACAACATAAAACTAAAGTTTATTTTTCTGCGACATTAAAAGCAAATAAACGAATTTTGCTGCATAATCTAAAATAACGGAGACTCATAGAAAATTAAATATAAAACTATATTACTATCATACTAATTCATGCATGGATTTTAATGGTTTAACTTATGCTTTATAAAATAGTATTTTTATTTTCAAGCTTTATTAATTCTAGCGCAGCAAATTTCTTTAAGCTAAAAGCAATTATTAAATAAAGCAATGAATTTTTATTTACATCATTTAGAAAGTCATATCTCTGAATTTTCTGTCATTATACGTAGTGTGTTCTCTTCTCCTCCGTTTTTTGAAACTTTTCAAGCTGTGCATTACCTATTTTACAAATATCCAGACGTATTGTTTTGTTAGTTTTCAAATTGTGTACTACTGATTTTACAAAATTTAGATACTCGTTGAAAATAAATCACTAAGATACTGTAAATAATTTGAACAATTAGTTATATAGATTTGGAAAAAAGCAAATACAATAAAATACAATGGGAGAGTATGTATAAACTGAATTTGTACAGTTTATGATTGTTAATTCCTTGCTTCTTGTTGCTTAGTAACGAAAAGATGCCCCCGAAACAATGTTGTAAAGATTTATGTCGTTATCACTGGCGAGGTAAAGCTTCAGTAATCATACCCCTGATAACGTTGCCCTTACTAGTTTATGCTTATCAAGTAGATTCTCCAGTAAGTATAAAATAACCAAAAGGGATCAATTAACTTAAGTCGATTCTCATATAGGAATTCAAATGTTTGTATTTGGTTATAAATATGGCATTATACTGGATAACAGAAAGTATTCCGCTCTACATAACTGCGCTTCTGCCAATTGTGTTTTTGCCCTTCTTTGGAATATTGGTGATAAGCAAAATAATCATATACATACATTATTTTTCTAATTGCTACTGAAATTTTGCAGGATTCAGAGAAAACGTGTAGCTTGTATTTTACAGATACATTAGTTATGTTTCTAGGCGGTTTCTTGGTTGCTCTGGCCATAGAATACAGCAATCTGCATATTCGCATTGCATTGGGAGTTATTCTGTGCATTGGCTGTAGTCCCAGACGGTAAAAATTCGTTATAAACCTATTCTTATATCCTATAAGCTAGGTGTAATCTTGCAGACTACACTTTGGCCTGACTATGGTTACCTGCTTTATTTCACTGTGGATTTCAAATGCGGCCGCGACGGTAATGATGTGCCCTATTGTGAAAGCGGTGCTCACTGAAATGGATACGGTCAGTAATGGTGTTGTTCACTAATATGACCCACAATCGATAACAGCAAGAAGTTATCGGTTAACAGTGCTGCCACTTATTATATTTCTATAATTTCAGCAAAAGATATTCGAGGTCTATATGTCGCAAGAGGAGGAGCCCGTGGAAGAAGGCGAGTAAGTTACGAAACTACTATCTTATTTCACATATATAAATTATGAAATCCCGTTGCAACTATAAAGTAAGCCGCATCCATCGAAGATATCAATGGCCTTCTATTTTGGCGTTGCATATGCCGCGACAATCGGTGGGTGCGGTACCCTCATTGGCACGGGCACAAATCTAACCTTTAAGGGTCTATATGAGACGTGAGTAAATTGTAATTAATTTACAATATAAGTATGTATTCGCAAGTATATTTCACCATTCGCAGACGCTTTCCAAACTCTGAGGAACAGATAGGATTTCCCATATTCATGGCGTATTCGATACCAATTGTAACGATTGTCAATATTCTTTTAACGTGGGTCTCATTGCAATTGACCCACATGGGTCTGTGGCGAAAGAATAGTAAGATAGGTCAGCAGGTCAAAAGCGGGGCAGAAAATAAGCATGTTGTCAAAAAGGTGATTCAGGACCGTTATCTGGAGTTGGGAAAATGGACTTGCCATGAGATCCAAGTTGTCATCGTGTTTATAGGAATGGTCATATTGCTCTTTATGCGCCAGCCGGGATTTATGAAGGGTTGGGGTGATCTCCTGAATGCCAAGTAAGTGCATATTCACTTCACTTTTCATATTTCCATTGATACGATTTCATTTCGACTTGCAGAAGTATAGGAAGCTCTGCACCCGTAATACTGCCAGCTGCCTTTCTGTTTGCCCTGCCCACTCAGTACACATTCTTTAAGTACTGCTGTGGCAAAGGTAAGTCTGGTAATTAGATAATTACTGTAAACTCATCGTGCATACCACTCTATAGCCCCCTTTCCTGGTCGCGCCATGGATGCCTGCATCTCCTGGGTCTATTTACATAGAAATGTGCCCTTTGGCCTATGCTTTTTGCTCGGTAAGACCTTTCAATTGATACTGATATTATAAATAACTGGTTCACTTCTCTTCAGGTGGTGGCTTTGCTCTGGCAGAGGGTATCAAGGTCAGTGGCCTGGCGAAGATGTTGGGATCGGCCTTATCATTTGTTTCCGTATTACCACAAGCCGTGGTCGTGGGTTTTGTACTGTTAATGAGCCTGGTCTTCACTGCCTTCAGCTCAAACGTGGCTATTTGTAACATTCTGATTCCGATATTCTCTGAAATGGTATGTTGCATCGAGATCTACTCACATGCATGCATAAAGCAATCGAATATTTCTCCGCAGGCTTTATCTATCAAGATGCACCCATTGATGCTGACGTTGCCCGCCATGTTGGCCATAAGTATGGCCTATCATCTACCCGTGAGCACTCCTCCGAATGCCATCATCTGTGGTTATGCTGGCATCAAGACAAAATACTTAGTAAGAGCTTCTCTAACCCCTCTTTCAAATAATTAAACGTAAATACTAAACAGGCTCTCGCTGGCGTATTGCCCTCGTTGTGGGCTCTGCTACTCCTGTGGCTGAACGCAACGACCTATGGTAAGCTTATATTTCCCAAGACCGGAGAGTATCCGAAATGGGCTGATGAAAAGGAATAATGTTATCTACTTCTGTTGTATATGTATTTGTGAAATTATAAATGCCATATTTCAAGTGTAATCTCAGTTTTGTATTTTAAAGAGCCGAATGTGGATAATCTAAATAATCTAATATTAATCTAATTAAAATTATGACAATATCAAATTGTAAAAGGTAATAATAGTAATGTAATTTATGCCCAACATTCATACAATGTCATCCTTGTTATATATGTAAAAACAAAACTTATATATGAGCTGCGTACTAATTTTGAACTTAACATAAGATTAACAGAACACTGCAGCCCACTTAACATAACGAATACATACAATATTCTTTGTGAATAAAGTCAGTCGCGTTTACACTCTAAATCATGCGTGTTCTTATTCGGCATGGACAAAACAATCCTATTTTTCTCTGAGTGCCAGCACAGAGACTTCTGGACTTCAGTTCATCTGGTTCTGGCCACATATTATCTCAGTTTATGCGTAGTATAACACATCTACATAAAACTCTTTGCCCTGACTCACTGACGAACTGATGTGGTGCACTTTTAAACAATGATATGGTATTCACATTAGTTAGAAAGCAATCTGTGCTAAATCTGTACTTTCAGTCATTATATTATACGTTTTCGTTTTCTTTGTTTTTCAGATTTATGTTAGTTTTCATGTTGTGTGCTACAGATTTCCCAAATTTCCAGACACACAGATTTTACAAAATTAAAGACGCTCGTTATATGTATAGTAAATAATTTGAATAATTAGATTTGGATAAAAGCCAATATAAAAAGACAATGGAAGAGTATGTATAGCTTAAAATTTATACAGTTTATGATTGTTAACTCCTTGTCGATTAGCAACGAGAAGATGCCCCCGAAACAATGTTGTAAGGATTACTGCAATTTTCATTGGAGGGGTAAATCTTCAGTAATCATTCCCCTGGTAACTCTCCCGTTACTAGTTTATGCCTACCACGTAGACTCTCCAGTAAGTGATTAGTGAATTACTTAATTAATTAATTTAAATCAATTCTCTATTAGGCATACAAATGTTTGTATTTGCTGTTAAATATAGCGTTTTTCTGGATAACAGAAAGTATTCCGCTCTACATATCGTCTCTTCTGCCAATTGTGTTTTTGCCCTTGTTTGGAATATTGGTGATAAGCGAAAGATATTTATATGTGTATATTTAATTGCTACTGAAATTTTGCAGGATTCAGAGAAAACTTGTAGCTTGTATTTCACAGATACATTAGTTATGTTTCTAGGCGGTTTCTTCGCTGCCCTGGCCATAGAGTACAGCAATCTGCATATTCGTATTGCTTTGGCAGTTCTCCTGTGTATTGGCTGCAGTCCTAGGCGGTATAAAGGGTCTTTATAAACCTATCCGTATTAGCCTAACCTATAAGTACTATTTCAGGTTACACTTTGGCCTAACCATGGTTACTTGCTTCATATCGATGTGGATATCGAATACCGCCGTCACGGTCATGATGTGCCCTATTGTGAAAGCGGTGCTCACTGAAATGGAAAAGGTACGTAATAGTGTAGAGTTGCCGGATCGTTCAAAACGAACGAAGTTCCTGATGAAAGTCATCGGTCGGTATTTTCCCATATTATTATTCTATAATTTCAGAACAACATATTTGATATCTACATGTCGAAAGAGCAGGAACGCGTGGAGGAAGGCGAGTAAGTTTCTGCGATAAAAATATTGATATTAATTATTTATGAAATCTACATTTCAACTACAAAGACCACCGCATCCATCGAAGATAGCAATGGCCTTCTATTTTGGCGTTGCCTATGGCGCTGCAATCGGAGGGTGTGGAACGCTTATTGGCACGAGTACCAATCTAACCTTTAAGGGTCTATATGAGACGTGAGTAAATCGTTATTAATTTACAATATAAGTACGTATTCGCATGTATATTTCACCATTTGCAGACGCTTTCCAAACTCTGAGGAAAAGGTCACTTTTCCCCTACTCATGGCGTATTCGTTTCCAATTGTAACGGTTGCCAATATTCTTTTAACGTGGGTCTCATTGCAATTGACCCACATGGGTCTGTGGCGAAAGAATAGTAAGGTGGGCCAGGAGGTCAATACCGGGGCAGAGAGTAAGCACATTGTCAAGAAAGTAATACACGACCGTTTTAAGGAGTTGGGAAAATGGACTGGCCATGAGATCCAAGTTATCATCGTGTTTATAGGAATGATCCTATTGATCTTTTCGCGCCAGCCGGGGTTTATGAAGGGTTGGGCTGATCTCCTGAATGCCAAGTACGTATTCAGTTTAGTTTTTATAGATTCTTAATTAATACGATTCAATTTTGAATTTCAGACAGGTCGGAAGTTCCGGCCCCCTAATGCTGGCAGGTGCTGTTCTTTTCGCCCTGCCCACTCAGTACACATTCTTTAGGTACTGCTGTGGCAAAGGTAAGTCACGGATTGGATAATTACACACGGCCCTAATACATACCACTTCCCAGCCCCCTTTCCTGGTCGCGCCATGGATGCCTGTATGTCCTGGGTCTTTTTACATAGAAATGTGCCCTTTGGCCTAACCTTTTTGCTCGGTAAGAATAAATTTTCAATTGATACTGACATGAATAACTGGATTGCTTGTCTTCTAGGTGGTGGCTTTGCCCTGGCAGAGGGTATCAAGGTCAGTGGCCTGGCGAAGATATTGGGATCGGCCTTATCGTTTATTGCTGTGCTACCAAACGTCCTGGTCGTGGGAGTTGTGGTGCTCATGAGTATGGTCTTCACTGCCTTTAGCGCAAATGCGGCCATTTGTAACATTCTGATTCCGATATACAGTGAAATGGTATGTTGAATCCACAAGTTCAATCCACATACATGCATAAGATAATCGGAACTTTCTCCGCAGGCTCTGTCCGTCAGAATGCACCCATTGATGCTCACGTTGCCCGCCATGTTGGCCATAAGTATGGCCTATCATCTACCTGTGAGCACTCCTCCGAATGCCATTATCTGCGGTTATGCCGGCATCAAGACTAAATACTTAGTGAGACCTTCTCTTCTCCTCTCTAATCTGACTCAACTAATTAACTGTAATTTCCACACAGGCTGTCGCTGGTTTATTGCCCTCGATGTGGGCTTGGCTACTTCTCTGGCTGAACGCAATGACCTATGGCAAGCTTATATACCCAAAGACCGGAGAGTATCCGAAATGGGCTGATGAAAAGGAATAATGTTATCTACTTGTAATGTATTTGTTAAATTATAAATGCGATAATCCAAGTGTAATCTCAGTTTTGTATTTTAAAGAGCCGTGTAATAATATGGCAATATGCCAATAAGATGGCAACTCTATGTAAGCCGATATCGATAAGTTGTTGTGATATCGTAATCGAGCGACGCTAGTTCTGGAATTGGCGGCATTGTGAAATGATGAAATAAAATTAAAATTAATAATTTAACACGAATTATTACAAGCCGAATGTGGATATGTCTAAATAATCTAATCAAAATCTAATCAAAATTATGACACTATTAAATTGTAAACGTCATCCTATTTTTCTCTGAGTGCTGACACATAGACTTCTTGACTTCAGTTCATCTGGTTCTGGCCATATGTTAGCTCAGTTTATGAGTAGTGTAACACATCTGTGGCCGCTTTTTCAACAATATGTCTTTTTATTTCGAGCGTACAATCTAGACTGACGCGCACTTTTCTTAACAGAGCCGTTTGAGTTTTACAGAGTCATGTTAGTTTAACAGAGTCATTTGAGTTTTACAGAGTCATGTTAGTTTAACAGAGTCATTTGAGTTTTACAGAGTCATTTGAGTTAATCAGAGTGACCAACCTACAATCAAAGGAATAGCTCTCACGATAGCCGTGCTAGTATCGGCACAATCCTGCTACACATCTACATAAAAGTTTGTCCTGATTCACTGACGGACTGATGTGGTGCACTTTTAAACAATGAAATTGTATTTACGTTATTTAGAAAGCAATCTCTGCTAAATCTGTACTTTCAGTCATTATATTATACGTTTTCCGTTTACTTTTTTTTTCAGATTTATGTTAGTTTTCATGTTGTGTACTACAGATTTTCCAAATTTCCAGACGTGTATTGTTTGTTAGTTTTCCAATTGTTTACCACAGATTTTACAAAATTAAAGACGCTCGTTATATGTATAGTAAATAATTTGAATAATTAGATTTGGATAAAAGCCAATATAAAAAGACAATGGAAGAGTATGTATAGCTTAAAATTTATACAGTTTATGATTGTTAACTCCTTGTCGATTAGCAACGAGAAGATGCCCCCGAAACAATGTTGTAAGGATTACTGCAATTTTCATTGGAGGGGTAAATCTTCAGTAATCATTCCCCTGGTAACTCTCCCGTTACTAGTTTATGCTTACCACGTAGATTCTTCAGTAAGTGATTAGTTAATTGATGAATTAATAAATTTCAATCAATTCTCTTCTAGGCATTCAAATGTTTGTATTTGCTGTTAAATATGGCATTCTTCTGGATAACAGAAAGTATTCCGCTCTACATAACTTCTCTTCTGCCAATTGTGTTTTTGCCCTTGTTTGGAATATTGGTGATAAACGAAAAATATTTATATATAATTATATTTAATTGCTACTGAAATTTTGCAGGATTCAGAGAAAACTTGTAGCTTGTATTTCACAGATACATTAGTTATGTTTCTAGGCGGTTTCTTCGCTGCCCTGGCCATAGAGTACAGCAATCTGCATATTCGTATTGCTTTGGGAGTTCTCCTGTGTATTGGCTGCAGTCCGAGGCGGTAGAAAGGGTCTTTATAAACCTATCCGTATTAGCCTAACCTATAAGTACTATTTCAGGTTACACTTTGGCCTAACCATGGTTACTTGCTTCATATCGATGTGGATATCGAATTCTGCCGTCACCGTCATGATGTGCCCTATTGTGAAAGCGGTGCTCACTGAAATGGAGAAGGTAAGCAATAGTCTAGAGTTGCCGGATCGTCAAAACGAACGAAGTTCCTGATGATATTTCCCCATATTATTATTCTATAATTTCAGAACAACATATTTGATATCTACATGTCGAAAGAGCAGGAACGCGTGGAGGAAGGCGAGTAAGTTTCAACTATGAAAATATTTCTATGAATTTATGAAATCTACATTTCAACTTCAAAGACCACCGCATCCATCGAAGATAGCAATGGCCTTCTATTTTGGCGTTGCCTATGGCGCTACTATCGGAGGGTGTGGAACGCTCATTGGTACGGGCACAAACCTAACATTTAAGGGTCTATATGAGACGTGAGTAAATTGTAAATAATGTAATATGTGCAGATGTATATATTTCACCATTTGCAGACGCTTTCCAAACTCTGAGGAACAGATCACTTTTCCCCTGCTCATGGCGTATTCGTTTCCAATTGTAACGCTTGCCAATGTTCTTTTAACGTGGGTCTCATTGCAACTGACCCACATGGGTCTGTGGCGAAAGAATAGTAAGGTGGGCCAGCAGGTCAATTCCGGGGCAGAGAGTAAGCACATTGTCAAGAAAGTGATACACGACCGTTTTAAGGAGTTGGGAAAATGGACTTGCCATGAGATCCAAGTTGTCATCGTGTTTATAGGAATGATCCTATTAATCTTTTTGCGCCAGCCGGGATTTATGAAGGGTTGGGCTGATCTCCTGAATGCCAAGTACATATTCAATTTAGTTTTTATATATTCTTAATTCAATTTTGACTTGCAGAAAGATTGGAAGTTCAGCACCCGTAATGCTGGCAGGTGCAGTTCTTTTTGCCCTGCCCACTCAGTACACATTCTTTAGGTACTGCTGTGGCAAAGGTAAGTCTCGGAATGGATAATTACATACGCCCATAATGCATACCACTCCGTAGCCCCCTTTCCTGGTCGCGCCATGGATGCCTGTATCTCCTGGGTCTTTTTACATAGAAATGTGCCCTTTGGCCTGTGCTTTTTGCTCGGTAAGAATCAACTTTCAATTGTTAGTGACATGAATAGCTGGATTCCCTATCTTTTAGGTGGTGGCTTTGCCCTGGCAGAGGGTATCAAGGTCAGTGGCTTGGCGAAGCTGTTGGGATCGGCCTTATCGTTTATTTCTGTGCTACCAAACGCCCTGATCGTGGGAGTTGTGGTGCTCATGAGTTTGGTCTTCACTGCCTTCAGCGCAAATGTGGCCATTTGTAATATTCTGATTCCGATATACAGTGAAATGGTATGTTGCATCCACAAGTTCAATCCACATGCATAAGATAATCGGACCTTTCTCCGCAGGCTCTGTCCGTCAGAATGCACCCATTGACACTGACGTTGCCGGCCATGTTGGCCATTAGTATGGCCTTTCATCTACCTGTGAGCACTCCTCCGAATGCCATTATCTGTGGTTATGCTGGCATCAAGACTAAATACTTAGTGAGACCTTCTCCTCTCCTCTCTAATCTGACTCAACTAATTAACTGTAATTACCACACAGGCTGTCGCTGGTTTATTGCCCTCGATGTGGGCTTGGCTACTTCTCTGGCTGAACGCAATGACCTATGGCAAGCTTATATACCCAAAGACCGGAGAGTATCCGAAATGGGCTGATGAAAAGGAATAAGGCTATTTATTTGTTCTATATATTTGCGAAATCGTCAGGCGATAATTCAAGTGTAATACTGTCTTTATACTGTTTGCATCAAAATTAGGACAATATGAAATTGTAATCGTTTAATATAATATAGTATTCATAGAATATGCTGTTATTTTTAATCTTGGCTTCTATTCCTAAGGCCCCTCTGATCGCTGGCACAGAGATGTCTGCTCAGTCTGTGCGTAATTTAACACATAATCGATAAAACGTTTGTCTACTATATCTGGCAAATTAAAATCATTTTTACGGCAGCCAAAGCGTCGCCGGGCCGTACATTGTCCTTTGTCCTACTCGACGGAGGACTAAGGAGCGCACATCGAGGGGATTTGTTAATTAGATGTATAAAATTACGTTGTTAGCTTGAACTCGATTCGGCTTTTAACGGCCTGAGGCCTAATAAATTGAAGGCAAGTGCCATGGCTAATGGTGTGCAGTGTCATTTTCATCTACGATGTTTTTATTTTTATACCCCAGAAGACAACAATGTTTGCTACAATATTTTAATAATAATAAATTTATAAAGAATTTATGTAAAAATACTTCTGAACAAGAGAGTTTATGTTGAAAGTAATAAGTTTAAATATTAATTTGCAAATGGCAACACCGGTTGACAGTACCAAATGAGGTGCTTATGTTATAAGTCTGTACTGTTAACGTAAGGCGAATACGTAACAGAATTTATTATATTTATCTCGCTCACTTCTCTTCTAACGCTTATTGAATAAACACATATTTAATTTAGCTCCTCGGTTTATCTTGTGCGTTACTCTGTATAATAACCAACAGTTTATAAAATGTCTGAAAGTGAAAAAATTGCTTCAAGTTCTACGTTCACCATAAACTTTCTCCTTATCTTATTCTTGTGCTCAATCTCTGTAAAAATATTACAAACACTTTTTATGCCATTTTCTTATCTATCATCTAGTCGCATTTACAAATTAACAAAGAAAAGTTCAACAGTCTGTAATAAAAAAAGGAAATTTGACATGGTCATAAAGCGATAGAGGGAATAATTTATAGATTATGCCAAAAGTTGAAACGCTAAAGCAAATCCCTAAATGGAATATTTCAATGAAAAGTTCTCTCACAAATTTATGGCAGATAGACCCAGAAATATTCAACGCAAAAATTGAAATCTAAATTAATATTGGCATACGAGTTTTTCCAGCAAACAAAGCGTGAATTATTGAGATTTACGAGGATTGGGAAACAGGGAAAATGAAAATGGCATGAGTGGGGTAAAGACAGCACTTTACACACACATATGTGTATTACATTCGGGTCCGCACGTGTCAGAGATTTTTATTGTATTAAATTTCGTTTATTGTTTTCCCAATAGATACAGTCAATAAAGCTATTTGTATTATTATTATTATTATGGATGTAGAGCTAAGTGGCCAATATACATACAAACTGTATATGTATATCCATATTTTTGGCATTATAATATGTGGGCTGTCTGCCAAGATATCGTGCTTGGTTTGTGAGTGCCATTAAGGAATTCCATGGAATTCATTATGTGAGCTTTCTTTTTGGCTTTGATTTGAGCACATAAATATTACTGGGAGAGAAAGTAAATGATTACATTATGAGTGATGCCCCTGGTCCGTCAACAGATTTGCTTTAATCTTAAGCCAGGACTATTCTTTGATTCCAGTTTACCACATGAAAAGCGAGTGCTTGTTGTGTTTCCTTGACGCATCCTAAAAGGAAATTGTCTATTTTTAGAGCCTGTACTTAAAAAAACTACAAAAGGGTCTATTAAGTTTGCAGAAGGAAAATACTTCATTATTTTTGAGATTTTGGTAGCTTAGCTTAGTAGCTTAGTTGGCTCTATTTATCTGTCATACTATTTTGAAATAAATAAATAAAAATTTTCATCGAACAGAGTACCAACTAATTTTAGTTCTAAATTATCTGTTTCAAACAAATTTAAGATGGACCAGTATGTAACGAACTAACTATAATTTTCCAACGATATATTTATTTAAATCTTGTTTCACTCTTTAAAGAGAAGAAAGAATTTCGAAGGAAAATGAACGGAATGATGACAAAACTCTCTCTACTGATAACATGACCAATTTTATGGTATGGCTATCTGGAAGATAGAACCGTGAGTGAAATGTTAAATCCAACTAACCTTTTGTATAACATTTTAAATATTCCACAGGAATTCAAATGCATTAATCAGATCTTAAACATAGCAGTTTTCGTTTTTTGACTAACTAACGCACGCATTTCTTAGGTTAAAGCCGGTATGAGTGAGTTATCGATATGCGTTGTCCCCGATAACACTGGTCGAAGAGTTTCTTGTGGTCAGTCGATAAATTTATTTAAAATCTGAATAAGTAGTTCATCCCTGGTTTTACACAATTTGAATTTCTAAATTTAGGAATATTTAATAAATATATTTCCTCTTGGGTATTTACTAGTCGTACCATTTTGGCTTTAACGTTCACACTTGTTTCCTTTTATGCTTCATTTTTATGCTGTTTACTAACACTGCCCGACCAAAGGAACAACAGCAGCAGTAGCAGCAGCAGCAGCATCATCAGCAGTAGCTTAATTTAACAAGGCTTTGCTCGGCCCATGCCACTTGTCACACGCGCCTCCACTTAGCTGGAAGCTTGTCTGCCTTGACAGGTGGTCTTTGTGGGGGATTTTCGACGCAGTTTGACATTGTTATAACTACACAAGCAGATTTATGTGTATATATGTGTATTATTATATTATATACTAACTTTGAGGATCACAATACATAATTTACGCACAATTTGTGGCAATCAGAAACTATAGTAAACCTTTTGAAGAGGACCAAGCTCCGACAGACACTGCCGTGACCCCCCACAACACCAGAGACAAGAGAAACGTCTAAGTATGTATGTATGTATGTATGTGTGGCTGTAAGTGTTGCCAGCGGGTGGTCGGAGCTCTGAAGGCGTTGTTCATAAGGGCATCAACTGACTTTTGGGACATTTTGAAGCAAAGCGAAATAAAACTTTATGCAAACACAGCAAAAAGTTGCATGGCCACACACAGTCATATACACGGGCCACAAGTCTGGACTAAAGCTCAGCACTAAATCATTCATACAAATTATATACATGCATATGTATGTCTGTAAGTAAGGGTCGTTATTTCCTCTATGGCTCTCTGCTGGCCCAGGGCTGCACTAAGGCTCAAATTCATTTCCAAAGTACGAGTAAATGATATCAAGTACACAAATCTTAAATATATACAAACACCCACAACCGACACCCTGTATATCCATGCATGCCGAAAAAAGAATCCAATTCACACGCAGTGAATTTACTTACAAGACGCGACGCCGTAAGAGAAATATAATAAAAACCACGTCAAGCGAGAGGCGCTAAAGAAATAAAGAAAGCAAATAAAAAAAGGAAAGAAAAAGGAATATGTACGTAAAAACACTGATTACTGCGTAACATGTGAGAACAGTTCATCAGCGTGTGGAAGAAAGCTGTTCATAATGTGTAAATGCAGAAAAAAGTCATCAAATGAAATGTACTTCTGCTCATGCGAAACATATTATTGTGTGTTCGCGCGCTCATTCCAAATACGCAAGTGTGTACACATGTTCTTATTCCCAAATATTAAATATTAAGGCGTTGCCACCTAGTTTGTATGTCCATAGAAGAAATGCATGCTCGACGATTGTCTATTAAATTCGAGTAAATTAAAATTTTATTCGCATTTCAATGGAGATGTTACCACTGTGCGGAACTAATGATGTTGCCGAACCTTTTGTGCGTTGGCCTGTAACTGTTTATTGCGTGTTTGGCTTTCTGTGTGTGTGCGGGTGTCTTGTGAGCTGGTGAGTGTGCTACATACCACTGTAATAATTGTTATCTGAATAACCGTATTTGCCCGCTGTCCTGCCGCCGCCAGCCATCTTGTTTGATTTCTTGGCGCTTCCTTTGTTGATATTCCAATTCCTTTTATTTGGCTGTTGTTGTACAACAGGATAAGTTACTTAACTTGGTGGTTGCCTTACGCCTTGTTATACTCGTGCTGTAGAGGAGTAAGAGATAAAAAGAACAACATCATATTAGTGTTATGTTCATGACGCTGTTGGAAACAATGAGAATCTTAATATTAATGCAGTAATTCTAATGAAACTATAAGCAGCAGAGCCAAGTATCTGTCTGGGTTAAATCAGAAGTTGAGCTAGCAAAGCACTGCAAACTATCATCGCGTCAACAGCACTGACTATATTATTAGCATTCAGTGTAATTATGCTAACATTTTTACAACGGAATACACAAGTTTTTAATATCAACATGTTGGAAACAATGAGAATCTTAATATTAATGCAGTAATACTAATGAAACTATAAGCAGCAGAGCCAAGTATCTGTCTGGGTTAATTCAGAAGTTGAGCTGGCAAAGCACTGCAAATTAACATTGCGTCAACAGCGCTGACTATGTTATTAGCATTCAGTGCAATTATGCTAACATTTTTACAACTGAATACACAAGTTTTTAATATCAACATGTTGAAGGTATTCGAGGGACCTTTTGCTTGGTAACACGTGTTCCTAAGTATGCAAAGCAAACCGAATTTGTTCAAGGAAGCGAGAGTTCAATTACAAAACATAAAATCACAACAGCAGCAAACCCGCCCCCCAAATGAAGAGACGCAAAGTCACGTTACGTATACGCAGCGTCAGCCATGTTATAATTATGCCACACACACACACACTGAGAGAGTGTGAGTGAAACACAGTAATTACGAGCATGTCGTGTAATTATGCATATAATTAATGTGCATGTACCTATTTAATATGAACAAAATTGCTGCCACTTTTGGCGTATAATCAGCAATCAGCTGAGGCCAGCGACTCGGCAGTAACGGCACGAAAACACAAACAGGAAACGGATATGGAGCAGACGCCCGCGGGACAATAAATTGCGTTCAATTTGCGCAATTAGTGTAAGTAGCTTTTCTTGCCTCTTGCCATAAAACACGCTCCTGCAGCATAGTGTACACTGCATACAAATATGTAGTATGTGCATGCTGTGTGGGTCGGTGCACACCTCAATTCTTGAGGGAACCTGGCGGCCTTTAAAGCAATTTTGTGTATTGCACTTCAGGCCAGACTTGTGTGTGCTCCACACGCCGCTGCCACACGGCTGCTGCCACTTGAAAATGCACCAAATGAAGCACACTCAACATAACATATATCAGAATCAGTAATCAGAACTGTTCTAAATTGTGATTCCGAATAAATTGTTCCAGATCGAAACGATTCCGGGCACTAGGAATATGAAGCACGTCTTGTCAACTCAATTTAGTATTATTTAACATTTTTTGTTAGTGATTTTCCTATAGCTCAGTTGCCTTTTTCTACTATGTATCATATACTAAATATCATATACTAAATAGAAACTATACATTAATTATAGTGTACTTACATTAGCTTCAAATTATCTATTAAGAACAAATTTAAGATGGACGAGTATGTACAGAGCTTACTCAACGATATATATGAATAACTTCTCCCTTCACTCATTAAAGAGAGGAAATTTCGACGAAAGGAAAGCGAAGGATGTTTAAGGAGTTTTGCGGTTACCATTGGAAAGGAATGATGACTGTACTTGTACCGCTGATAACATCACCATTTTTATGGTATGGCTATCTGGCAGATAGAGCCGTGAGTGAAGATACTCTATCCAACTAAACTTGTCCGTAAGATTACTAATATTCAATAGGAATTCAAGTGCATGTTTCTGATCGTAATCATGGTAATTTACTGGGTAAGTGAATGCCTACCGATTCCTGTCACGTCGCTACTCCCCATTGTCTTCCTGCCACTGTTTGGAGTTGTGGTTAGTTCAAGCTTGTTTTACATACTACATACACTTACTATATCTCTGACTTATTTCTTTAGAGTACTGAAGAAGTCTGCAAATTATATTTCGCAGATACCTTGCTCTTTTTCTTAGGCGGTCTTATCATAGCACACTCTATAGAATATAGCAATTTGCATCTGCGGATTGCTTGGAAAACTTTACTGGTTGTTGGTACCAGTCCGAAAAGGTGAAGTCTTGAGTACATTTAACCCATCTAAGCTAAATCGACCTTTGTTAAAGGCTACTCTGTGGTATAATGCTTGTGACAGTTACCTTATCTCTTTGGATATCAAATTCGGCCACAGTGGCCATCATGTGCCCTATAGTCAAAGTTATGCTCAGAGAAATAAATGAGGTGCTTCAAATAATTGGAAATTTTCATACTTTGTCCTATATAGTAGTATATAGTATGATGGTGGTATTAAATATACCCGACCTGACTTACTGGGCTAATGTCGGTTTATCAAAACTTGAATATAAATAAGATAATGTTCTATTAAGTACGATGTACTTTAGATAGTAGCCCATGGCATCCTCCATCTATGCTCTGAATTTCCGCTCAATCGAACAGTAAACGACGGAGATATTTGACTAAGGCCGATTGGTTTTTATTATGTCTTGGGCAGGTCGGGTATCTCTTATATGTACTATACATAGGACAAAGAACTGTAATCAATCGTTAAAGTATTCTGATATAGTCAATGAATCACTGAAGGATTATAATTACTCAATTAATATAATTAATAATAACATTTTGAACTTTAGAACGACATTTTTTCCGTGTTTAAAAACAAAAATCAAGAAGCAATAATTGAGTGCGTAACTATCGAATTTTTGTGATCTGAATATTTGCAAACTTTATTTATATATATCTTTTTTAAATATGTATGACGAAGTAATCCGAAACCGACCAAAATGGCAAGGGGGTTCTATTTCGGCGTTGCTTACTCGGCTTCAATTGGTGGCTGTGGGACTCTTATTGGCACGGGCACTAACCTTACCTATAAAGGACTATACGACTCGTAAGTGTGTGCTAATCGTTGATATCGTTTAAATAAGTGATCCTACAATCGCAGTCACTTTCCTGATTCTGAGCCAAAGCTAAACTTTCCAAACTTTATGGCTTATTCGATACCTCTAGTAGTCGTTTTGAATCTAATGTTTTTGTACCTATGGTTGGCCATTTTGCACTTGGGGCTGTTCCAATCAAAGTCTGCCATTGTGAAAAGTGTGTACCGTGGCACTGTGAATCAGCGATTGACTCGCCAAACGATTCTGGATCAATATAATGCCTTGGGTCGTTGCAAATGTCATGAAATACAGATTTCAGTCGTATTTGCCCTAATGGTTATTTTGCTCTTCACTCGTAATCCTGGTTTCATGCCTGGCTGGGCAAAAGCTCTAAACATGAGGTGAGTGAACATTTTATAATCTATTACTCTATAATAACTATCTTACTATCTTCTATTATATTATTTTTTGGCAGTCAGGTTAGCAGCTCAGCAATAATCTTCTTTTGTGTGATACTCCTGTTTGCGCTTCCGACTCAGTATACATTTTTGAGATATTGCTTTGGTAAACGTAAGTGAAGTAATTGTAATATGTAGTTTCCCAGAATCTCGACTAATCTTATATGGTTAGCCTCCTTTCCTGCACGTGCCATGGATGCCTGTCTCTCCTGGAATTTCTTGCGTAGACATATCCCTTGGGGTCTCTGCTTTCTGATCGGTGAGCTTCAAGCGTCATGAAATAACTACTACTCATTATATATCAATTAATATGAACTACAGGTGGTGGCTTTGCCCTGTGCGAGGGCAGCAAAGCCAGCGGATTGGCCAGAATGCTAGCCCACACCTGTTTGCATATGATACACTGGCCAAAATATGTAGTGATACTATCGTGCATATTAGCGAGCGTCGCTTTTACTGTTATCAGCACGAATGTGGTTGTGTGCAATCTCCTAATACCCATATACTGTGAATTGGTAAGGTAGAGGAATCACTAGTAACACTATACAACACAGATCCCTTCACAGGCAGTGGCAATCAGGATTCATCCCTTGGAGCTTACTCTGCCTGGCGCATTGGCCATCAGCCTAGCCTATCAGCTGCCCGCGAGCACACCTCCGAACGCCATGGTCTGCACTTACGGAAACATTAAGACAAAGTATATGGTGAGTGATCGAAGTACTTTGTGACAAACTAAAGCCAGCATTTCCTAGGTTAAGGCCAGTATATTGCCCACTATTACGGGCATTCTTCTCATTTGGTGCAACGCGTTGACCTGGGGCGAACTCATATTTCCGAGCATTAAACACTTTCCGAAATGGGCTGAGAAATACACTCCTGATTTATAGACTATTTGTACCAGATATGTACCTCATTTGATATGCATTACTACGGAAAGTTAATTATAAAATTAAAATAATATTGTAATTGATTTACTTAATACTACAAGTTCTTTTCTTTTGCCCTTATTGCGTATTCATGGCTACCACAAAAGTAAAAGTATTCGCCGAAAAGAGATATATAACGATTTTAAATATTTGTAAGTTGAATAGAAATAAATTGGTAGTAAAATAGAATTGCCAGAAATGAAGCATATGATTGATACTGTAATGTAATCTGGCAACGCCAAACGCACAAAGCGCCATCTATGGCAATTATGTTGAATCATGCACATACTCTCATAGTGCGTTTGATAAATACCCAAACGCGACAATCAAAATAAAATTTAATTCATATTTTTATCCAATATATACAAATGTGCGTGGGCAATTATTTCAGTTATAATGCGGGATCAGCTCTAAATAGCAAATCTAAATTCAAAACAAAATATGGTGACTCATACAGATTTGTTCGCATTCAAACCGATTTTCGGCTTGTGTGTGTGTACACACAAACAGATGCACTGTTTGCAGAAGCGGTAGTTGTAATGTGAAATATTAGTACATATTAGTATTTTTTACGAATTACGCGGGACTTCGACTTACCGAGATTTCCATTTAACGAGGCTCAGCAAAGAAAAATTCGAATTAACGGGACTTTTATTCATTGTACATCTTAAGTATTAAAAGAAAATTATACAGTAACATGAAATTTTAATAACAAAAAAAATTAAGTTAATTAATAAGAAACAAAAAACTAAACGATAACAATGAGAGACACAACACACAAACTCAACATGAACTACTATAATGACACAAAGGCGGCATAGACAGTTCTACAAATCCTAACGGCGACTTAACTGCCAAAAATTTTGCATTGCATTACGATTTATAAGAGGTTACGAAACAAAATTACGATTTATAAGAGGTTTAATATTCTTTGCTTTGCGAAAAATATTACGAATTAACAAGGGGACCAAAATGTATGAAATTTTTACGAACTATCGAGTTTTCTTCAAGGGGACAGATAATTTTACGAATTATTGAGAATTTTGATTTAGCGGGGTACGAATTATCGCGACTCGACTGTAATTGGTATTTTTGTTTATAATGACTCATACTATGAGAAAGATTTGTACGTATGTACGTAAAAAGTTCTAATTCTAATTGGAAGGAATTCTAATTGGAAATGCGGGTTAGCCCCGCAGAATCCGGAACGGTTGGCCGTCTTAGTTTACTCAAAATTCAATAAATTGTGGATAATATATTTCAATTTGCACATTTGGAAATCACTCTTCAGTATAAGTTGGTCGATTGAGGGCAACAGAATGAAGTGGATGGTATTGAGCGTATTTGTCCTCCAAGTACTGGAAGGACTCTCCCTAGAGTGTATCACTGGAGACAGTAAGAGGGGTACGTGCCAAGTTAAATCGACCTGCAATGGAGAGATGCTCAGTCCCTGCGGAAAAACAGGACAATTCTGTTGTCCAGTTGATAAGGATGATCCCAAATTTCCCACTGATTGTGGCTCAAGTCCAATAGCTTCGGATTTCCGTATCATAGGCGGAGACGAGATACAACCCGAAATCTATAGTTGGATGGTCAGTCTGCAATATTCCAACAAACGAAAGGATTTTGGTATTTGCGGAGGATCTGTGATAAACCAACTCTACGTGTTGACAGCTGCACATTGCATACGAAACGGCAAACACAAAGTGTAAGAGATTAAGAGGGAGAGGAGGTAAATAAGGCAAATGATTTTAGTGTACTATTCAACTTTTTCTAGAACTGCCGTGGTGATCGGAGACTTTAGTCATGGACCTACATGTGATTATGGATATCCCGATTGTACGAAATTTCAATTCATAGAGGTGGCGGAGACTGTAATTCACGAGAATTTCGAAAAAAGTAAATACTTTTCATTCCATGATATAGCGTTGCTTCGTCTAAAAAGAAGCATTGAGTTCGGGCCTATAATGAAACCCGTCTGCCTGCCCTTTGACAATCAATATATACCCGAACCAAAAGCCAATTCTGAAGTGATTGTAGCAGGTTGGGGCCGAGTAGTTGCCAATTACAAAACTCCAGTTAGAAAGCGCGCTGTATCTGTACGTCTATGGTCAAATTTCGAGTGTTTTGAAGAAGGTACCAGGGATGAGACACATCTTTGTGCCAACTCACCTGGCAGAACCACCTGCCGTGGTGATTCTGGAGGTCCGCTTATGTCCAGCTATAATTCGCGAATGATACTCGAGGGAATCACCTCCTACTGCTATGAAGACTGCAGCACGGACTCACCCACGGTATACACCAGTGTGCGAGCACATGCTGAATGGATCGAGCGCAATATCAGAATGAATCATACGTCAAAGTATGATGAGACGCGGAAATTTTTGGGATATTTTAAAGATTTAATTGACCAATTAAAGGAAATTTAAACACATATTGAAATGTAATCTGGCAGGGCAAAATGTATATGGCGCCATCTATGGCATTTATCTTGAATCAATGTAAACTGTAAAGTCACTTTAAAGAAACTTTTGATAGCAATAATAATTATTAATAACTACATTCCATACTCTAATCAAATTAACAAAGCTATCTTATTAAACGGAACAAGGAAAAGGCACAAACACAGGAATCGGCCAGAGTGGAGCTCTTCTTATTTTTTACCTGGAGAAAGTCGCCAACATTATTATTTTTCTTGCACCCCAAAAGTATGCTACATAAAGTGGAACTGTTTTACTGTCAATGTGAATGGCTTCTAAGATGCTCATAAATAAATCAAATAAAATTACGTGCCGACCATTCGGTTCGGTTATAAGTAGTTTAAGTACTCTAAGCACTTGTGCATAAATATAGATACGCAAATATTAAATCCTCTTATTGGCCAGGAAGTGCAAGCGAAGCAAAGCAAAGTTAGCCTTGTTTTCGAATAACTCACAAGTGAAACTTTTGCGCTATGAAAATTAATTGCCACATCCAAAAGCAATTTATTAGCGCTTGAGTAGGCGCCCAACAACACGAATGCCGCCCACAGCACGAAATGCTATCAATTTCTTCAAACTTCATTTAAATATGTTCAGCTGGGGCAAGTTCAAGGAGGGGGAACAACAATTTGATTACATACTCGACTCGCACTCGTACTCGTAGTACTCCAACCTGTAGCGAAAACTTTATTATTTGCCAACTAATTTTGGAATTTTTGCACGTATTCGAGCAAACTCAATTACCACTCACAAAAGCCAAAAATCTTTGTGTTCTCCTTTGATGTATGGGCAGGAGAACGAAAGAAAGTCAAAGTCTAATATAAAAGAAGGAAAACATTTGCCCGTTGGACCAACTTTATTACTCGTTTAAACCGTTATTTAATCGAATGCCAAAAAAGAAGAAAAATCCAATATTTGACATCATCGATGCCCTGGCATCTTCGGAATATCTCGAATTCTCCTTTCTTGACAGATAAAATAAATGCAACCACAGACATTCCAGTACACAAAGTACAAAAATTCCTCACACATTTCCACAATTTCATTTTACCAATAAACATAAAATACAACTTTTGTATATTGGCTGGAAAACTTGTATTGGTTTTATTGCGTTTGTTTAATTTTAATTGATTTTCGAAGCGATTTGGCAAAGTCAACAAACTTTTGTTAAAGAAAAGAAACAATGCATTAAGGAAAGTTTTCAACATGCGTGTCACACATGAGTTGTGTCAGGACTCCGAATCAGGACAGCTGCCAGGTCAGTACAGTGCAGAGGGATTGGAATCGGCATCAGTGTCAGGCTCCATGCTCTGGGCACACATGTGGTGCCACAAACAGTGGGTTCAATCTGCTACACTTGCAGAAAGGGAAGGTCTTTTTATGCTTGAATACTAATCTCGATGTATACAGGATTATAATACATTTAAAAAGATCTGTCAATTGAGATGTTTGCTTTATGTTGTTGGTCCTTATATGTAATTACTAAACGGTTCTAGAACACAAGGTTCATCTTCTTGCTATTGGGCATCATCCTAGCTCCTTAAATGGCCAGGATACGGCTGTTTTTGTCGTCATCTCTTCATTGCACTATGGGGTAATTGAGGTCTAAAAGTGGCAAAAATGTATTTTTCACAATTATGCAAATTATAAATATTTTTACGTAATCGTATTAAGAATAGATGAAACTATTATCTTTCATACCGCAAATGTTGACTTAACAGTCCACTGTTAACATAACAGCTGTCAGCTTTATCAAGCGAACACCACGTGCATACGTTTAGCTCAAATACCCCATTGCGCATTGGTTTATTCTGCCCCCAAAAGTATGCAATGAAAACGCATCCAAATAAATTTAGAACATTTTGGTAAAGTTTCGAAAATTCCTAACGGAAATTCTTCTTATTTGAAGGACGATTTGCATGTGCTTGGGAAAGTACAGGGTCCTACTGTCGGTTGTATTTGACTATAGCTATAGGCTATTTTTACTTGAAATTGTTAAATATTATATTTTATATAATACTCAGTTTATAAAGTGTTTCAGACATAAGAATGTGAATACTGAACTAAATTCTTCACTTTAGTATCTTTAAAACTGCTGGATTTTTGTAGCTTATGCTTGAATTTTCGCAGCACACATTTAGTTTGCCGCGTTTCAGGTCCTTTCAGGTCCTGTGGGGTCAGTTAAACGCGAGCATGGACAGCGAGGGGAGTGCAAAGGAAGACAGGATGTGGCTGTCACAGTTTCCATGCGAATGTGTGAAATCACGCATTCGGGAAATGCGAGAAGAAAAGTGAGAAAAAATAGCCGAAAATTAACTGTCCACATGGCTCGAGCAAATTGTGGTTCAACCTGTAGCTGTAGCTGTAGCTGTGGCTGTGGTTACAATTGTGGTTACGATTGTGGCTGAGGTGTGCGTGTTCTCTACAGTTACATGAGTGCCTGCACTCACAGATACTCCCAGAGTGTTCACCACACAAATACGAGATGGAATCGTTGTCAATGTCCATGTCCATTGGCCTGTCACTCGCTTGCTTTCGCCTGCATTCTCATGTAGCACGCCCAAGTGATATGCCACAAGAATATGCCACGGAAATGAAAATGAAAGCAAGTAAGCAGACACCAGTCGTGACTGCTCGACGAGCAGATGCGCTGTGGTATCTATTGTAGCAGGATTGTGCCGATACTAGCACGGCTATCGTGAGAGCTATTCCTTTGATTGTAGGTTGGTCACTCTGTTTAACTCAAATGACTCTGTAAAACTCACATGACTCTGTTAAACTAACATGACTCTGTAAAACTCAAATGGCTCTGTTAAGAAAAGTGCGCGTCAGTCTAGATTGTACGCTCGAAATAAAGAGGCAGATTGTTGAAAAAGCGGCCACACTATCAAGGTAAACTTGAAATGAAACACGCTTTCTTAAAATAAAATATTTACAAATATGAGCAATTTCAATTATAAATATTACAGCAGCCATATACCCATTTTTATTTCGTGCACAGGATATAAAAAATGGCACTAAAATTGTCGCCTGTTGTTTTGCTTTTATGGCATATAAAACACGTATGCATGAGTGTGTGTGAGTGTGTGAGTGAGTGAGTGTGTTGTGTTGTGTAGTGCTGGAGTACAACCAGAACAACAACAACATCCCTTTCCGCACACTCACATCGGATGGGCATGGCATTTTGCGCACGAGTGGGCCATTGTCTAAATTATTTCTATGGTGAAAATTCTCCATTTTCCATTTTACGTTGAATTTGCGTGCCTGTATCCTGAGCAACTTGAAGTCTGGCTTGACGTCCCCTTGGGCGATGAGTATTTGAGTACTCGTACTCGTATTCGTACTCGAACTCACACTCACACTCGTATTCGTATTCGTATTCATTCTATGCCAGCGGCATGCAAAAACAATACATCAACTTAAAGACGCACGTTCCTTCCCCTTGATGTTTGTCATCAGCACTGATTCCCTCTGATTGCCCTAATTGCGAGTCAAGTCAGTTGCAAATACTAACACACACACACACACACACACTCATACACATGCACAGAGACTCTGGCAGGCACCTTTCCACCCACTCTCGAAATATTCGTGTGTGTGTGTGTGTGTGTGAATCTGTGTTTGTGAAATGTTAATTGAAGTGTTAATGGATTCGTTCTGCACCAATCGATAATATTTTTATAGCCTCATGCAAATTCTGTGAACAAAACACACTTTGTATTTTTATAGTATTTATTTGGTAGTATATTTAGTATACTAGAAAATACTACCAAACTCGTAAAATGCCAAAGATACACCTTTGGCTGAGGTTATTTATTTATTTAATAATAAATAAGAATGAATCTAAATCTATATCAAATTTTACTATAAGAGAGATGGTTAATTAATCTATTCCAAAGATACGACAAAGGGAATATGAATATAGAAACAGTTGGCAAAATTCAGCCAAAATCTTTCTTTTTCTCTTTTCGCTTTATACTTTATATTTTTATAGTATTTATTTGGTAGTATATTTAGTATACTAGAAAATACTACCAAACTCGTAAATGCCAAAGATACACCTCTGGCTGGGGTTATTTATTTATTTAATGTCGAATAATAAGAATAATAATAATAAATAAGAATGAATCTAAATCTATATAAAATTTTACTTTTAGAGAGATGGTTAATTAATCTATTCCAAAGCTAGGACAAAGGGAATGAATACAGAAACAGTTGGCAAAATTCAACCAAAATCTTTCTCTTTCTCTTTTCGTGCGAATTCAACCAAAGTCTTTCTTTTTCTCTTTTCGTTTATAGTGCGATTCCACACACAGTTTTTTCCATCAACTATCACATGATGAAGTTCGGCATAAATTCATATTTTCTCGTGTGGAACGACCAACCATCAGAAAAAACTGTATAAGAAGTGGTTTGCGTGCAACCCGTTGTCTAGCGTTGCCAGATCTGCAATATCTCTCGAACCGCTACACACTATTTCATGCTAAATAAAGCAGCCTAAGGTTATGCTACACTTTTTTGCAAGTTTAGAGTGTCAGCAGTATTAACCTTTAGTGCGTTTCTCTTTAAACCTCATTTATTTATATTCATTTCCTAAACTCTCTTGCATTCATTTTTGTTTAAATTTCTAGCAAAGACACGCTCTGATAATTCTTAAAGTTCTAAACGCAGTGAACTCTGTGCTAGGTTATTAAGCCATTAATCTTTGGCAATAGAACAGTTATAGTAAAAGAGTGTGTGTGTGTGTGTTTGCCCTGCATAATAAATCATTCAGTTGTCAAGCTAGATATTTAAATATAATTAATGTAAGCTGCTGGAATGCCCCATAGAACTCACCTATAACTGACACGCTTAATTCATATGGTCATAACACTGATAACAAATTTACAGCACACACACACACACACACAAGCTTTTCACACACACATGCACACTCTTCACACTCTGCATACTAATCCTTTTTAAACACATGAGGATTTTGAACTTTTGCTATCTGCCAGTTAGGATTAGTGTCGGCTTAAAGGATTGAAGGTATTCCATTAATTGTACACGATGCAAGTGGCTTGGGGGTAAACAGCTCAAGCATATTTTACAGTTATTTGCGCCAATGCAACGACTTGTAAGACTCAGCAAAATTATGCACTCAAATAGCAGTAAACGAAGAACTCAAAGAACTCAACGAACTCTTAAAAACGACCGTTAAAGTGAGTGCTATGTGTTGTACTAGAGAAACTATAGTCGCGAGCACTCGACAATAAAGAAACATGCGACAAGCGCTATGAATTAGATTTCAGAATATTTTCTATCTTTTTAGGTATATCATATTATTAGGAATAATATATTTGAATAAGATAAACATTATTTCAGAAGAATTGAAAACTGAGAATTGAAAACTAAACTATAGTCGAAAGCACTCGACAATAAAGGAGCATGCAATAAGCTCTATGAATTAGAATCTATGAATATTTTCTATCTATATATTGTATAATATTATTGGGAATAATATACTTGAATAAGATGAACATTATTTGATGAGAATTGAAAACTGAGAACTAATAAGAATGACCTTAAATAATGTCAACGCTTTAGAATTTAGTTATGCATTTATTTGGAATGCATTCATTATATCCTCGTCTACCCTTTTTGCACTACTTCAATTCATATAAAGCCATCATCCCCCTTTTGTGGTGGGGTACTAAAAGTAGTTATAAACTGTAGCTCCCACTCAAAAGCAACTGTGCAATAAAAACAGTTATATAAATGAAGATTTGCGCTTTAAGCACATTACTCAAATGAGCTTAATTTGAATAAAGTCTGCATTTAATTATGCTGAACTTTTGCAAAGGGCAGCAGAGTTGTTGTTCTTGCAAATATTTATTATATTTCTGCTAAACGTTGAACGTTGAATTTGCTGTAAGCAAATCCCTATAATGTTCACGTATAATCAAACAACTTGCAAACATTTTTCCAAAGTTTGCACGCCCACAATTTGTTTATAACTCAAGGGAAGCGCAAAAGGAAAACACAGAAATTTCATTGAAACATTATGGCTTATTCATAATATGCAAATGGAGCGCAATAAAAAGAACGCTAAATGCTTTAAACTTGCTCCAAGTTTGTTCGGTGTTGATGCCAGTAAAGTCTTTTTAACCCAAGAAATAAAATTTAATGGAAAACAGATACCCTGTAAACCAGTGGTGCCCAAGTTCACACTATCAAACAATGTGCTTGTGTGCGTTTCTTTCGTAAAATCAACGAAGCGTGACGCCTGTACATGTGAGAGCATTGACTGTGTGTGAGAAAGCTGCGCTGCAAGGCAAAACGCATATGTAATAGGAATTATGAATTTTGGGCACCACTGCTGTATAGTAAACGGATGCGGGCAATGCCTAGCATAAAATTCTAACTCGGGAGTAATACCGTTAGGTGACTACAGCTAGAGTTTTGCATGGAGAGACCTTCTAGAGACCTACTTTAGTTCTATTTCCATACACCGGATTATCTAACCTAACCCAAATACCCACTCAATGTCTTTATTAGCTACAGGGTATCATAATGTATGTAAAATGCATTGGAAAATATTGTGGTAAATACAGAAACACATAAAAACGTGTAGAAATGCGTAATAAACGCACATTTACTTCCTGTTAGAATTGAGGAAAACGGAAACCTGGAGGAACGGTCGCGTACGCTCGGAACATCCTAAGCCTAAACGAATAAAGTAAATATTTAACGGCTAGAGATTGATGAGACCTTAATAAATAAGCAGCCGCTGCTACCATGCCACTCGACTTGAGATACCCTAAAAAGTTTCAACTTTTTTTTATTATATTTTCCACTAGACAATATCCACTCTAATAGGGTTGCCTAGCAACGTTTTTTCGCTCCACCAATTCGAATGTCCGCTGATAGTCCGCAATGGGACCAAACGTTGGCCACAGGCAACAATTTGATCCCTTTTTTCTATCTGTCTGTTGACAAAGAGTGGAGCACACATACACACAGAGACGACATTGTAACTGTGCTATTTTTTTATGGCTACTGGGTATAAAAACACCTTTAATGAGCTCAAAAAAGAAAGAAGAAGCAGTAGGCAATTTGAATGTGGTATCCCAGCTCATCCATCTGAGCTGGCAGCTGGCAGCTGGCCAGGCTTTAAGTGACTCCTTAATTGATTTATGCGGCCATATGGACGTGCGTAGTTGAACCCACAGGAGGCGGGGGGTGGGAGTGGGAATGTGGGAGAATGTGGAGAACATTAACACTTACCCAGTGCAGAGATTGCCGTTGTTGTTGCTGTTGTCGTTTGGGGTTTAAATTGTGTGGGGCTTTTGTGTTGTCTGTTGGCCATTAAATGCCTAATTAATGCTTCAATTGAATTTAACTGCCAGCAGTTGATCAATATGGCCGCCGCAAATCTCATGCGATGGGTATGGGGTATGGGGTTTCCTTTGTCCTGCTTAATGCCTGCCAGCCTTTGTTTGTCCAAGTCTTATGGCTATGGCAGCCAAGGCATTGGCCAAGATAAACAACTGAGCAACTGCCAGAGCAGGCGACACAAAAGCGCGCGAAATTGCACACACGCACACGCATATACACACACACACACTCGCACACACTCGCACACACTAATACAGTAATACACTAATACTGCGGTCGACGCGACTTGAACCCGGTCCCTAGCACTTTAATATGGCGCCAAATGATACGGCATCCACGACATTCGCTCTCGCCTCTTCTAGATGATTTCCTTTTGACCTTCTTCTTCTTGAAGCGCGCTGCTTGACTGTGCCATCTAACGGTATTTGTTGTACTGAATGCCCAGTGCCAGCTGCCAGATGAATGAACCAAAAAATTGCCAAACAACTTCGTATTGTCGGTGTAAGATGCGAAAACTTTTGCGCGTACCATGGACCATACAACACATACACACACACACACACACACACACACGGAGACACAGACTCACACACACACACACAGGCGCACGCACAGCACGAAGCTTTTACTACGCGTTGAGCTTTTGTGAGGGCATGTGGCCAACCCCCAAGCATCAAGCTTCCCCTGCGAGGGCTGCTTGGCAAATGCCAAAGAGCTGTAATAAATGCCAGGGCTGCTCAAATATTTCAATAACTTCAAAATATATATATGTATTTATTAAGCTAAAGATTCAAATTGTCGAGATACTATATCTATTTAACCCTCTAAGCCCCAAACCCTTAAATAATGACTACATTTTATTTAAACAATTATCTCTAGGGTATACTGGGACCACTGAGCTCAAAAATTACCTCAGAAGTGGTATAGCAGCTTTCGTTTACCTGGTAATTGAAAAAGTATCTCAAGGTATTTATAGGGCTTTGAATAAGAAAAAAACAGTTCCGATTCGATAATATCAAAATTTAATTATTTTTAAAGCTAACAAGAAAAAATTAGAATGTCAATACCTTTTGATCCAATTTTTTTAAACATCGCAAAAAATCATTTCAAGCTAAAAATTTAATTTAAAACGTGAAAAACAAATGCCCTGTGCAAATCAAAATAAAAATACGGAAAAGGTTCGAAAAACTTCCAAACCTTTTGCAAATACAAAAGCCCTAATATTAGAGAACCCACATAAAATATTAAAATAATAAAAAAGCTAACCGTTTTTTTTATAATTGCAAAAATGTAATAGTGCCTTGAGGCACTCTTGGGTATTAGAGGGTTAACTTACAAAAATAGCATTACACAACACTGCGTTCATCATTTCCTTAGACCATGTACAGACTATAGAAAGTTTAGATCCTTGGTACTCCATGAAGTCATATCATATCATATCATTATTTATTTTAATAATTATCGTATATAAACACATATATGTATTTATTTAGTTAAAGATTATAATTGTTGGAATTTACGTATTTGGAATTTATGTATTTAACGTACGAAAATAGCATTACCCAACACTACGTTAAGCATTTCCTTAGACCATATAAAGACCATAAAAAGTTTCGTTCCTTCGTACTTCATGAAGTCATATCAATATTAGAAAGTAAACAGATTCTCAGTTTTCAATTAAAAATAATACAAATAAAAGCAAATAACTCTAACAAAAAGCCAGATGGCATATTTGAGCAATGTATAATTTTAAAAACGATTCAAAAGTACCCTGAGAGACCAGCTAAAACAAAACTGTAATTACACTCTAATATTTCTAGTACACCTACTAGATTAGTATGCTTTACTAAATTCAATATTAATGCTAATACTTACAGTAAAATGAGAAGCAGCTTAGCTTATTGCTTGCGGACTCTTGAGTTCAAGTAGTAAATCTCTGACGTAGACTCCATTCAGTTTTTGCCAACACGTGATGCACGTCAGCACACTCTGCTCGAGTGTGAGACTGTGTGTGTGTGTGTGTGTGTGTATTGAATGCTGTGTGTGTGGGGAGGATTATCAGCAAATGATTTGCTAAACAAGGCAGATGACTTAATTAAATGCTCCACACTAGGGTTCATCGTAGTGGGCACTGAGCAAATAGATAAGAGCTGAGCCGAAACGAAGCTGATTCGTTGGGTTAAACAATATGAAGTCATCGTTTTTTATAGTCACTGTGAGGCGTTGTAATCCGTATTAGCTGTACACAAATCCCTTAGGCTCATTGTTGTTTGTTTCAATATAGAATATGTATATTACTTTATTAAATATTTAAAATTAATAATTACAAAATATATATTTATATATTATATCATTTTCATGTGGGAGGCGGGGATGTTGGTAGAGGGGGAGGGGGCGTGTTTTGTATTCTGCTGAAGCACAACTTAAAAATATCACACACAAATACCACGCAAGAAAAGAATCCAACAACTTGGAACAAAAGGGCTGATCATCATTGAAATTGAAGGGTTTTTTAAGTTCTGATTCTGCGCACTGTCGCAAGGCCCGCAGCATCTATGGACACTCCCTGTCGCTGATCTTTTGAAAGTCTATAAGTAGGAGTTTTGATTAGCATCAGTTATCTGTACTACGATGGAATAGGTGCTACTCACTTGCATTCTGCAGGCAGTTTTCGACCTTCATAATGCAAATATTGCGATAGGATTTCGTGGTTCCTTTGTCATCGGCCGCACAGATGTATTTCGTCTCCGCGGTATCACATTCCATGGCACACTTCACATTCGGATCGGGCAGGCTGAGGCACTGCACCAGCGTCAGGGCGTAGAGCGTTACTATAAATAGACAACATCGCATCATACAGTTAGTTGGCGAATCAAGAGGCGTGTCACACAGACGCACAATAATATGGTATGGTAATCACCCCCTGGTAACTAGTACATGCTCTGCTTATAAAGTGCCACTGATCAACCTACCATATGACATCATCAATAGCTTCAATTCCCCACAGTCTCAAATCAGTGTAGTCCGTCCGTCCGCCAGTCAATTGGGCTTGACGCCAGCACGTCTGGCAGGCCGGAATGTTCTACAGCCCCCCTCCCCCTACCCCCTACACCTGAGTCGACTGAATTCGTTTTTTATTACTAACACTGCATTGCTAATAGGCCGAGTCAACAACAAGATAATAAATCAGTGTAGTAAAATATTAATATGCTGCTTCAATTCGTTAGCTTTAATTAGTTAATTGTTCAGACCACATACTATATTTAATTTAATTATTTAATTATAATGCAATAAAAAACATTAAATTTAATTAGGTAAATGATTATAGCAATTTAAAACAATAAATTTGATTTGAACTTTAAGTTTACCAGTTAGAAAATATATTTAAAACTAATATACGCGGATAAAACCAATAAGAATATTTTTTCCTTAACTGAAACTATTACTCAGTTAAATAGTCAGGCCTGTTCCCATTTTCGAATTCGTTGAATCGATTTTCGTTTCGAAATAGATGGGGTTTCTAAATTCGATACATCGTTTTCGAGAAATGAAATTGTTTATTGTACTTACACACGAAGCTAATCTATTTCGAAATGGACCAAATATGAAGCTAATCGAAAACAATGAATTGAAATTTGGAAACCAACTTTTTTTCAAAAAGTAAATCGATTAAACGAATTCGAAAATGGGAACAGGCTTCAATATTTTACAATGTGATTAAATTCAATCTAATTCAATAAAAAAAAGAGATATTAATCTATAAATAAAACTTTGTGACTAATGCTATAATTTCTAGCTTTTCTAACTTTGCATTAATTAAAATTGAATAAAATATTAATATTTTATTAAATTATTAATATTATTAAATTTATTCGATTGAATTTCGGCAAGGTCTAATATTTAAAAATTTGATTAAATTCAATCTAAATGCATTAAAAAGAAGAGATATTAATCTAAAAATAAAACTTTGTGACTAATGCTTTAATTTCTAGCTTTCTATTTTAACTTTGCATTAATTAAAATTGAATAAAATATTAATATTTTATTAAAATATTATTATTTATAAAATTAAATTTATTCGATTGAATTTCGGCAAGGTCTAATATTTAAAAATTTGATTAAATTCAATCTAAATGCATTAAAAAGAAGAGATATTAATCTAAAAATAAAACTTTGTGACTAATGCTTTAATTTCTAGCTTTCTATTTTAACTTTGCATTAATTAAAATTGAATAAAATATTAATATTTTATTAAAATATTATTATTTATAAAATTAAATTTATTCGATTGAATTTCGGCAAGGTCTAATATTTAAAAATTTGATTAATTCAATTCCAAAAAGAAGACATATTAACCTGTAAATAAAACTTTGTGACTAATCCTCAACTTTACATTGATTAAAATTGAATAAATTATTAATATTATATTAAAATATTATTAATGAACTTAAAATTATTGGAATGAATTTCGGCCAGGTCTAATATTTAAAAATTTGATTAAAATCAATCTAAATGCAATAAAAAGAAGAGATATTAATCTATAAATGAAACTTTATGACTAATGCTCAACTTTACATTAATTAAAATTGAATAAAATATTAATATTAATTAAAATATTATTAATAAACTTCAATTCAATTGAATTTCGAGCAGGTCAAAAACACATTCTAAATAATAGCTAAATTTTCTTCACTATATTTCCAATCGACTCTTGTAGCACAGTGTAAATTTGCGAGCCAATTTATGCGCAGAAATTCTGGCAAAATTTAAATGTTCAACCGCAAATTCTAGGAATTGTTTAAAGCAAATTGAATATGTATTGTGAGTGATTTTCATAGTTAGCTTGATTGGAATTGCACACTTATTCATCCGAAGATAATATTTATATCAAGTGTTGGTACGTACATGCCAAGAATACTGCAAACATCTTCATTTTGTTGATTTAGTTGGAGTCAGGTGGTCCAGATAACTGTGATCTATATGACAGTAACAACTGACTGTGATTCGCCCGCACAATTGTTGTTAATTTTTGGATTGAACTCTATTCAAATACATATGTTGATCGAAGTGTCACACTATTTGATGTATTTTCAAATATATAATTTATGTTTATTCTTGGGGCTTTTCACTGAACTGCAGACACGTGTGTGTGGCATGTATTTAGTATACTATATGCTCGAGAGATTTATTGTTTAATACGCGAACACATTCGCATTGGCATTCGCATTCGCACTGCTCCGATTTATGCTTAATTTCTTATTTATTGTGACTTATTTATTGTGACTGTTCGCGAGGCCGCACCAGCACGCGTCCAAATGCGAACTGAAACTAAAGCGGCGCGCAAAGATATCCTCCAGCAGTCGCCGCAGCAGCAGAAGAGAGCGCGAAGAGAAAGAGGAAAACGGCCAGAGAGTGGGAGAGTGGGAGACTGAGAGAGAGCGCGAGAGCTAGCTCTGTCGCTGTCACTGTCACGCTTTGACTGATGGGAGTCGGTCCGACTGGATGCTGATTGCTGTCTGCCGGCCGCTGTTAGATGCAGATACAACTACTGATACAGATACAGATACACGGAGAGTTTTTTCTTCTTCTTTTTTCGTGGATTCCAATAATCAATCAAGCACACTGACTGCCTGACCGTTGCACTGACAGACAAACTATATACATACGTATGTATGTGTGACTTGGGCTTTGGCTCTGACTGTGACTGTGACTTTGGGCTTTGGTCCGCTGTGCGCTGTACGAATGATGTGCGACCACACAGTGTCTGTTAGTTTTATAGAATTTTTTCATGCTGAAAAAATGATTTACGCTCGTGTCGTCGTGTCTTCAGTTTTCTTTTCGCTTTTGCCTTTTGTTTTATTTGTGATTTGTACTCTACTCTCTCTCTCTCGCTCCCTCAGTCACTCACGCTCTGTGCTGTGTGTTTTAGTTTTTTCTTCGTTTTGTCATATCTGTGTGCTATTAGCCGGACTGTCGGACGGTCGGACGGAGGGACGGACAGTCTGTGGCTGGATGGATCGATCGTTTGATCGATTACTTTGTAGGCGGGTCACGCGTCATCTTCTCCAGCTTCTCGCTGTTGTTTTAAAGCATTTGAATT
Organism: Liodrosophila aerea; assembly: GCA_035045005.1. Classification (NCBI taxonomy): domain Eukaryota; kingdom Metazoa; phylum Arthropoda; class Insecta; order Diptera; family Drosophilidae; genus Liodrosophila; species Liodrosophila aerea. The sequence goes on along the minus strand of JAWNNL010000646.1, from coordinate 929,927 downwards.
ATTTATGCAGTTTATTCAGAGTCAGTCGTCACATCTGAAATTTTGATACATTTTTGAGTCCTAAACTTATTAAAAGTGTGTGTGAGGGGTATGATAAGTGTGTGTAGGCAGAAGCGACTGACTCTGAAGAGAAGGTGAAAGACCCCCACACTATATTTTTATTTATTTATTTATTTATAATATATCAACTAAGTGCAGTTGATAAAAATTTTAAAATGTAAAAAAGTAAAAGTAAATTAAAATTAGATTATTAAATTAAAATATTAAAGTAATTTAAGTTTATAATTTGAAAAAATAAAAGTTTAAAGCTGAAGAAATTAAAATTAAAATTAATATTCTGGGTACAAAATTAAAAAAAGATTAAAAGCTGCAAAATGATATAAATTTTATTATTAGAAATATTATTATTATTATTATTTGATATTTTCTGCTTCTTTACAAAAAAAAAACAAAATTAATAATATGTATTATTATTTTTTACGCACATATTAACTTCCTTCCAATCTGTGCTGAAAATGCCCATAATTCATTCCATAATTCCGCAATGAAAATGGAATTTATGCAAACAAAACGTTGCCTTAGTCTGTTTCGGGGTATTTTACTGTCGAGTACGCCCTACTGTAGTTTTTTCTGTGTTGTTAATTGGTTCACGTTCACGTTTCGCTCAAGACTGTCCGCAGCTTTGGGCATCTCTCTGTCAGATTTCGTCAGAAAATTCTTGTCGGTTTGATTGTTGTTGTTTTATTTTCATTCTGGTGGCGAGGCGAGGCGACACACGGCCACGAGTTCACTCCACTCAACGTCTATGAATTTCCTTTGATGATCGAATATATTTTTATGTTTTTTATTTTGGCAATTTGTACTTTTTCGACGTTATTTATGGACGCGACGCGACGCATTTGATTTTTCATTTAGACTCGCATTTTTGTGCGTCGGTATTTGAAATATTTCAATTTATTTATGCTTATCAGTTATGTGGTAGTACGAAGAGCATTATCTCACAACTCATTCAAGAGTACGATTTTTGCTGTACTCGCATGAATACTATACGCTATTCTTATCAAAAACCTCTGACTAAGCGCACAAGGTTTGCGTCTTTCGATTTGTTGTTCGTAATGCGACTTTTTCTCTGGGGTTTTACACGTTGCAAATGCAAATGTAAACAATCAACAATCAACAGTCAACAATCAACATGTGTGTTTACGCTTGCCCCAAGATACATTGAACAATATAAGATTAATCCGCAATCTATACCTGCTGGACAAGAGTCTCCACGTCAGACGTCTTAAAAGACACCACCCTCTAGACCTGCCCTTTAGGCCTTCTAGTGAGTGGTGACCCTTACTCCCCTGTAAATACTCCCCTGTAAATATTCCCCATAAATGTAAGACCTCTTGTAAATACCCCCTTATAAAATTTACTTATTATCAACAGATAGATTGTAAATAAACAGAAAGAAAAAAAAAAAAAAAAAATCCGTAATCAAATCCCCAAGGAATACAGGAGTTACGCTTTCTTTTTTGGTATGCTAGTGGGCCTAAGGCAGACTATCAAGAAGGTGTTTTAATGTCGAAAAACGTTTTGTGCTCAAGAGTAGAAAAAGGTGAAGTAAGTTCTACAAAGTTCAAGATAGTATTGGAGGAGTTTCCATCCTAAGTCTGCAGCAGCAGCGCTACGCCAGCCAGTGTCCATTTGCCTGGCTTGTCTTTGGTCTTCAGATTGAAGGTCCACACGTAGGTGGGACCTCTGGTACGTGTCTTATAGACGGGGCACTCGTACATGTTCCTCAAGTCCTGCTTGTCTTGGGTGATGGCCTGCGGAATAGAGAATACGTATGAGTTCCATTTTAATTGCAGATTCGCAGTTCATTAGAATCAGAATTTATGCAAACATGCGCCGATTCTTAGACGCCACCAGATCCGTTCCAAATTCAAAAAGAATCGCATTAGAATTTCATTTTCAATTTTAATGTATAGTAGACTCTGATGTTCACTGTACTCACTCGAATATTGATCACTGGCATTGATGGGTAGAGCTCTTTGAGGCGTGATTCCATAATAATACCCTGTTGTATGTCCCATCTGGCGCCCTCCATATAGATGCCATGCACACAGCAGCCGTCCCGCGGTGCCGTACTGCAATTATCGAATCAAATCTATCTAGATACAATTGTGTTTGCCAAGTTTACTTAATTATAATGCCCAGTCTACAGTCTGTCGATTCTATTATTTGTCTTCGAGTGACGCCAAATCAAAAGAGAGAAAAAATCGCGACCCGACCAGGCGCCACTTAATAAACAATTGAGTCTGAGAGCGTATCGAGAATCTAGAATCTAAAATCAAGTATAGACAATCGGCAAATAGACAATTGTTAATTACATGCTATTATTAATTGCTGTTTATATTTACACTGTACTTCATGTGCTGCTTTCTAAAATTAGCTCTCATCGCATCGCATTGCGGCTATTATTAGCACCCGGCTGAAGCCGTTGTCCGATCGGAGGATTGAGCATGGATGAGCCCATGTTTACACTATCTCACTATTGACGCAAGCCAACCGTGTGTGTGTGTGTGTGTGTGTGAGTGTATGTCACGTAATTGGGTTGTCAGTGCTGAGCAGTTGGCTGCTTTGTAGCTAGTTGAAGACGTTTGCTATTGAATCACATTCTCTTATAGCTTTGTTGAGAACGAATTGCACTTGTTTGAATTTCGATAACAATTGTAATCAATAGCGATGTAATTACTCAATTTGGTAGTGTTAGAAAGGCAACTGTATTTTTAGCAGCATGTGGCAACCTTTTTTAGACCCTGTACTTTAAAGAAGTACAAAAGGGTCTATTAAGATTGTGCAAATGACATTTGTGTGTAACAGGCAGAAGGAGGCGTGGCAGACCCCACAAAGTATATATATTCTTGATCAGCACGGCGAGCTGAGTCGATATCTGTCTGTCCGTCTGTCTGTATGAACACCTAGATCTCGGAAACTATAAGAGCTAGAGACGTAATTTTTTTTTTGTTAGGTTCGTGTATTACGTAGGCAGCTCAAGTTTATTGTTTGAAAAGTCATCCCCCTCCCCCTCAAATTCGCAGAAATATTCCCAGCATGTACAGTTTTAGAGTCACTGTTTTCCTTTTTTGCATGAAGCTGCTTTGAATGTTTGGTGCGATTTGCAGCCCAATCGGATAATAAACACCAGAGATATTGGACAATTTTCTGTACTGAGCATTTGGGTGGGGGAGGGGGAAGCTACAGTGTACGCGGCCACTAGGGCGAATGCGTGATTTTTGATTGTGAGTATAAATGTCTGAATGAGTATTGGATATTATTTGTATTTGCGCGTATATTTGTATGTATAAGTGTATGTGTGTATGTATAAGTGCATGTGTATGTGTATGTGAGTATGTTCATATATGCTGCTGATGTTATCGACGCCCAGGGCAAACCAAAGTACAGGGTCTCCTACTGTCGGTTACGTCCTACTGTAGCTTTGCGTTCGACTGTAGCTTTCCCTACTTTTTTTAGCATGGGACAGTGTTTAAAACATAAGTGAATTAGTGATTATCATTATTGAACATCGAGCTTTTATCGTCTCTTTTTCAAAACTAAAATTCACATTGTTAAATTGAGTATATCAGTTTCTTACAGTGTACAATAGCACGCTGAGAATACAGCGGGGGATTTGCAATCAAATACTATAGATGCGTCTATGCAAATAATGCATGTCATATATCGTGTGATGGGGTCAGTGCAAAAGTCAATTAAAATTGCGTGTGGTGAGTGTGTGTGGGTGGCTCACACACACCCACACCCACACCCTCACCCACACCCACACCCTCACCCACACCCACACCCTGAGCACTTACGTAAATTCCTCCTTCTGTTTTTTAGTCACGTCGCATTGCAAGCACATCTTGTCCAGGGGCAGCTCATTGCGGCGCGCCGTGCTCTGCATGATGGCCGTGAGCAGGGATTGGGGATTAAAGAAGCCAGCCAGCCAGACGCAGGAGGGTAGCTGCACAGTCAATCAAACAGAGCAGAACAGAGAGAAATAACTTCAATTTGTAAACTGGTTTTTGGCATTTGCCAATACCAATACCAATATAGCAATGCTACATACCACAAAATCAGTGGACCATGTTTCGAGCTCTCGCAGACGCAGGCACAAATCGATGAACCAATTGTTGAGACCCAGCAGCGAGGGATAGGCACGTTGCGTCCAAATGGGCGGCACTTGGTCCAGGAAGAGTGAGTTCTCCAGCACCTCCATGTCCGACGTTATGGTTAGTTCACCCTTTAAGCCCAAATCGAGTTCCTTGAGGCTGCGTTTCATTTCGCTGGTGAGGAAATTCATGCGTTCACATTCCTGGAATGCCACAATCACGTAGGGCGTGCGCTCCTCCACTTTGTTCATAATCTCCACCATATTGAATTCCTCGGGCAGCTTCTCAATAATCTCATCCACAATCTGCTTGACCTTGTCCTCGCGTGTCACCGTCGCCCCACCGCCAGCACCAGCATCACGCGGTTGCATCTCGAAGACGGTGCGAAAGATGTTCTCCGCTCGTGTGGTGAGGAAACCCACCTCGGCATTGGGATGTAGGCCATACAGGTAAGGCGATTCGGCTGGCATCATGTCGTCCACATAGCCGTGATAGCCCTGATAGTCGGTGTTGGGCGGTGCAGCAAATGAGGGCGCCAGATACAGTTCCCCATCGACCAGATCGGGTTGCATATACTCCTCCAGGTAAGTGATGCACAAACGTCGATCCCAGTCATCGGTTATGTGTCCTCCGTACATAATTTCACCAAACAGATAACGCAAATCCTCCCAAGGCACCTTGGCATTCGCCTCCAGATAGTTGTACAACACGGATACACTGATATTCAAATCGCCCACATTGAAGGGATAGATCTTATTCCAGCCCTGTGGTCCAAATTTACGACGTTCTGCGACCACGGCATGGAAGTAGCAGAGTGAGAAGAGAATGGCCTTGAACTCCGCCTCCTTGCCGGACATTTCCAGTGTTTCCTGCGTGAAGTTGTCCAAGGCCTTGTGCAGGTTGGCCAGCATGCCGGTTGGCGGCTCGTTGGTGATCTTTATGGATGACTCTAGGATGCCCTACAGGAGGATACAAGTTAACTCCACACACATATCTCAACTCGTTTAGAGCCTCATCCGGCCACTCACCTGTGGTATGATGTGTGCCGATGGCGTTGAGGCTGGCTCAGCGCTGAGGAACATGCGATAATCCGCATGTGAACCGTCTGCATAGTGCTCCAATTTCTTTTCAAGCACTGGCAGCCACTTTCTTACCAAATGTATATTCTGCAACACCACCCAGTGGCCATTCTTGGCCGCCGTATCCATGGCTGCCTCGGCAATGGACTCCTGTCCCTGACCCAGCGATACATTGTGAAAGTTGCCAAGGTCCAGGGTGAAGCCCATTTGTTTGCCCAAGGCTTCTACGTCTTTGAGGGGATTCACACCAGGTGAGAGTATGAAGAAGATTGGCGTAGAAGGGCTGGCTTCTTCATAGGATTTGGCGAACTCCATGGCACGGCTTTCCACATACTTGGAGCCCAGTTTTTCCTCAATGAAGTCACTGTTAAATAACGATTATTACATCTCATTTGACAGCCTTTCTCTCAGTGTAACTCACGCCAAGGCATAGGTCATGCGATCAGGTCTCAAGGCCCTGATCATGCAGAGGCGTTGGAGTGCCGTTTTATTCTTCCATTCCTGTGGGAATTTCTCCTTTTCGGGCAGCTCGGACTCCACCAGCTTCTTCCAGCGCTTCGAAGAGGTTTCAATGTCCCGATCCAAGTTGCGAAACTCATCTTTGGACGCCAGACTGCAAATTCCGCCCCACGATTGATTACTCAGAAAGTCCACAGGACTCGTCACATGTGGCTTTATCGGGAAGCGGAGTAGGAAGTCCAGTTCCGCAGATGAGACCTCCTCGTTCATCAAGAGTATCTAGTGGCAGAAGAACACACTATAAAACACGCTGCACAGCTACAGTCGGACGCAACTGACACTCACCTGAAAAGTCATTTGCGATGCGAAGATGAGTTTGTCGCATTCGAAAAGACCACGCGAAGTATACTGAAAGACCGAATACGTTATGCAATCGATCAGATTTGAAACACGCAAATCCAAAGTTTCGCCCGGTTCAGCCTTGGCTATGGCCTTTTGGAACACTACACTAAAAGCCTGCAAATACAAATGGGATATGATATACAGAATAAATAGATTACTAATGAAACTCTGTCTAACCTTCAGTGAGAACTGATAGATCGGATTGATGGTGTTCAGTTCGTTGAGTATAAAGTACAGGAGACTCGCCCTGGCAGCCGCTGGTCTGTAGTATTCGCGGGCTTTGTCGATTTCCTTGGATGTGATCTTCGCCTCGGCCACCTTCTCCTCAATGTCGGAGGCCGTGCTCTTCGTTGTCTCCAGATTCTCCACCAACGCGGTGTCACCTAAAATATTCTCACCCGCTGACGATAGACGTGAGAGCAGATCGTCCTCCAGTTTTTTGAGCATTATCTTGAAATCATTTTGCTGCTTGGTCAGTTCGGCCTTCAGGTCCTCCAGATCGGGGCGCTCCGCCTTCACCACCTCCGCGAGCAGTTGATCCTCTAGGCCATCGCGTGTGACAGTGAAGTTAATAAGAGTGGTCTGTGCTTGCATTTCGGGTTTATAGTGCGGATTAGCTAGTTTTGTGTGCAGGATCAAACGGAATGTGGAATTATACTCGATCTCCTTGTCTCCAATTTTAATAGCTCTGCAAAGGGAAGGGATGTCAATAGGAGAATTCATCTATAATTCTTCTCACTGCACTCACTTGCCCTTCTTGATCAGATTACGTCCGAGCAGAGAGTCCAGAACGGGATCTAAGTTCTCGTCGATGTTCTCGATCAACACTGTAACTCCGGCATTAATGGATTTCTCGATGATATCCAGACAGTTCCGTTGTCCCAGCCGTATCACCTTGAGCTCCTCTCCGTACTTCTGCTTAATCCATTTGACGCCCTGCAATTGGGGATCGATCATGAGGGGCCAACGATCCGAGTTCGATAGAATCGTGGCATTCTCAATGGACATGCGATCACTGGGCAATCCCTCATTCGTCCAGATGGCAATGGTGGTGTCGTCGGTGAGGAGCGAGAGTGGATCGAGATTCTCTGTTGTGGGTATGGGCGGATCAATGCTCTTAAGAAAGGGTGTCCACATCTTTTGCAATAGATCAATGCGGAATCCCTTTGTGAAACAACCGACATAGGAAATGAAGGCGGTAATGAGTAGAATGTCGCCGGGCAGCGTAATGCCCTGCTTGACGAAGCTGCAGGAGGAGTGGAATTAGATATGATATTCTGTATATAGTTGGTATTAGCTTACTTATTGACTGCCTCAGCCCAGCGCACGTTCTCACTGGCCAGACCGCCCACCAGACGATTGGCCAGCGCGATGGTGGCCTGTGTGGCATCCGCTTCCTGCTGGCAACGCAGCTTATCCGCAATTGCCTTTTCAAAGTCCGCCGTCAGCTTGGCCAGCTGCTCTTCAAGACTCTAGAGATCGGAGAGACAGAATATGTAATATGAGTATATGTGGAAGATTGGGTTAGTGATCTGGCAACAGAAGACATCTCCGCCCACTTGGGAATGCATGGAACCGTACCTAATCCTTCAACTTACCGCTACTTTGCGCTTTATGCCGGCCAACTTGTCCTGAGCGGCAGCCAGCTCTGCATTCGCGGCTGCCAGAGCCTTTCGCTTGGGCTCCACGTCGCAGTAGACTTCGTAGAATTTGATTATATTGATGACCCAAGCGCATAGGCCGGCTGCAGCGCCGGATTTGGAGCGTACGAACTCCGGCTCGAATTCGGGATCCTTCAGATAGGGTTGTATGGCTTTGATAATTTCGGGGTGTATGTTCTCCTTATCGTAGTTGATAAGGGCGTCGAGGAAGGCATCCACCTTGGCCATGGATATCTTTGCCGCTTTCCATGACCGATCCTTGGGCAGTTTGCCGCCAGGTGCCAGTAGCACCATAACCGCAGCAGTTACATTGGTCACAGCGCCAGGCGGAGAGCCGAAGCTCTTGAGTTCCGTTAGATTCGCCTTGTTGAGGGTATTGAGGGCGTCCTGGGCAGCCTGTAAGGCTGGCTCCGCCTTGAGGAGATCCTCCTCGCAGTCGCGCTGCTTCTTGCTCACTTCGTCGGCTATCAAAGCAACCTTCATTTCCTCCTCATCGGCCACGGCTTTCTCCGTTTGCACTTTCTCCGTTTCGATGCCCACAATTTCGATCAACGCATCGGCGGCATCGTTCTTCTCCTTCAGCTCGACCTCCTGTACGGCCAGTTTGACCTTCAGATCCGCGACCTGCACCGCTGTGGAGCGTAGCTTCTCCAGACCGTTCTCCAGACGTTCGATTTTACTCTGCAGATCCTCGTGCTTGTGGTTGAGCAGCTTCAGATAGAGATTGATCTGTTCGAGATAACTCTTGGGTGTGGTGTAGTTGTAGCGGCGTTCGTTCTGTAAATAAACCTTGGACGTCGTATTGACCGACGTGTGGACATAGGCCATGAACTTGGCCACGGAATCGCGATGATTCTCGGGCAGCACTTGGTTCTGTGCGAGGAAGTTCATGGCCACCGAGATGAGTGCCTCCTGAGGCCATTCGTGGAACCAATTGATCGATGTGGCATTGATGATGGCAGGGAATTTTCTCGACCGAACACGCAATGTTGAGCCCACTGGTGAAAAGCACAGAACTATCTTCAATTGCTTGCGTACACGATCGATGAAGAATTTCCAGCAGTTCTCCCGCGTATCAACCAGTCCCGCACCTTTGACCTCATTACGCACGCCAGCGATTATGTTCTCGATCTCGTCATCCGGAAATAGATCTGGGATCTCGCCAGTGGCTAACAAATCGTTGATTAAGACAAGAAAATCCTCGCTAGGTATCTGTGCATCCGTCATCAAGAACATGATGCTAACATTTTTCAAGCCGGCCTTCAAATACAGGCCGGAAAACTCGCTCTATAAATACACACACATGGGGATCGGATCAAGCATATCGTTAGTAGCGTGAGATTTGGATGAAGTTGACCAACCTTCAGATCGTTGACTCCATAACCCTTCTTCAGCTGTATCTGTACAACCTCCAAGCTGGATATGAATGCTGCCAAGCGCGCTAGAGATTGTTTGCCACTGCCACCAACACCAACCAATAGAGCGCTGCCACGCGGCGATTCTAATATGCGATTGATTCTGGAAGGGATTCAGTTAGAGTAGAGATTGAGCAACTGTAGGTTGACTTTGTGGGATGATAGACCTACCGACACACATGCATCATCGCATCTTCGAATAACACCAGATTCATGGCAGCGACCAGATCATTATACGATGACATTGCTTCCTGAAGGAGTTTGTGAAGCTCAGGCCAACCCTTGATGGGCATGTACTTAGGATCACCAATTCCTCCAGCGAAATGACAGTAGATATTCGGCTTGTCGAATATAACGGATTCGTCAATTTCTTCGAACGACTTCTTGACAATGTCATGCTGCATCTTAGTGAAGCTATCGATGTCCTTGTCATCGGTTAGCTTGTCCGAGTACACGCGCTGTGTCTCGTGTTGCCACAAACGTATAAGATCTGTGGAGCCCGTCAGGCACTCCGTCGAACTGAATAGTAGACCCTGCCAAGGGAGAACGAATGGAGTCCAATAGATGTGCTAGTAAATCCCATCGATACTCACTTGAAAAACATTGCTGATGTCCCGCAGATTGAAGATGTAATGCGACTTGATGGCCGTGGGCAGGAACACCTGCAGGCATTTGTTGTGCAACGCTATGGTGGCTGCCACAATGTTGGGCGTCATCCGGGTGACGATCGGCATGAACTTCTGCTCGGCATTGGCGAAATGCTGCGCCAATATGGACGAGTACATGACCGTGATGGAGTCGACGCCAGGGAAACTGACGGCCAGCACGCAGAAGTGCCGCTGCAGACGTGGATTGATGGTGAAGCTGCCCGAGGTGGGATTCATGCAGGCCACATACTGGCAATTGTGTATGTCCTTCAGCGTTAGCTTGTTCCGATCGTACCAGTGGCCGTAGTCCAGGTGCTGCCGCATTAGGGTGTGCGGCTGGACGGTGCCGTAGCAGTCCACCTCGGGCATGTTGATGTCGTCAACAAAGTAGATCAAGGTCTTGTTGCCGGGCGGTCCGTAGTTGCGACCCGCTTTCTTCTCCAGCGGCTTCTCCAGTATCTTTTGCAACATTTCGGACGTGGTGTAGAAATTGAATGGTATGGTGGTGACAGCGTAATTCTCAGAAAGCGATTGAAGCTTCTCATTGACCAGAACGGTCTTGCCGCAACCGGCATTGCCCACTAGCATCACCGGGTGCTTCTTATCCATCAGTAGATCCAGAAAGAAACGCAGTCGAATCGACTCGGAGGTATGCACGAGCACAGCTTGCAATGGCAGGTCCGAGTCCAGCTCAAACTTGGGCGTCTTCTCCGTCCACGGCACGAACGTCTTTGTCTCGCTATCCAGAAAGTAATCGAAAACTGTGCCGCCTTATCGAAAATGGAAGTGCTCCAGGATTAATCGTGGATACGGGGATAAAGTGTTGTGCGTTTGATACTTACCCGATGGGAACTTTACAGTTTTGAACTCATTTACCCACCATTTGCTGAATTCCACGCGATAGTCAATGGCTTGATCCTGGAACATGGCCGAACCGAAAGCCCAAATACAGGCAAAAACAAAGTACAGCTCGTGCCATTCTTTTGGACAATCGGCCGGGGTGTTCGCTGGGATTAGAAAACAGTTTAGCAGATGGCACAGCATTTGTATGTGGGCCATTTCGGCGACAGGCGTGATCTTTTTGAAACGCACGCGAATCGTTTCCAATGAAGGGGGTATGTACTTGTCGAATAACATGACCAAATTGGACTTTTCGGCTGGAATTTTACGCGTTTCAACCCAACTGGTCACATAGCTGAAAGATAGCGAAACAGTAATGTATTTAGTTGGAGTAACCCGCTCAAGGCTCTAGGTGTTCTTTTCGACCCAAAACTTAAATTTAATAAACATATTTGCTCTGCTGTTGGCAAAGGAGTTCAACGATCCCTACGTTACTAAAACCTTATATATTGCACTGGTACGCCCTATTTTGGGGTATGGGACTTGTATTTGGTACCCCCAATACAGGATTCACCAGGATAGGATCGAGTCAGTGCAAAAACAATTTCTTCTCTTTGCTTTACGTAGTCTTCATTGGGACACCAACTCTCGCCTCCCCCCATATCGTAGTAGACTTCTCCTTATTAACCTACCATCACTTTCTAACCGTAGAATTATGCTTAGTATAGTATTCCTACACAAACTAATCAGGGGCGAAGTTGACTCCCCTGAACTAACCAGTTACATTAGTTTTTCGATTCCGGTTAGGAATACTAGAAATTTCCTACCGTTACTAATTACTCTCTTCATAACCCTTTTAGAATTCTCTGTAGTCTTTATAATACACACTTTTCTATAATCTCTAGTGCTAACTCCATTCCGCTAATGAAAGAGGCACTTCTTCAACATCTTTCTAGCCTGTAACCTCTGCATGTCAGTAGTCTGTTTTCGCGACCTACCGTCTCCGCTCGTTATGCGGCGCGCCTCTCGGTCGGTTGGGCGGGTTGGTGGGCCACGTATGGCTTGGGTTCGCGCTTAACAAGCCCGTGCTTGGTATCGCTGGACCACTTGAACATACTCTCGTGTTGTATGTCAACGCCCAGAATATAAAAAGTAGTACTCACGGATTCCAACCCAAGTCCTGCGGATTAATGTACAATATGCCAGCCCTCGAAACGGTTGCCGGTGTCGCTGTTCTCAGGTTGGAGATCTCAAAGAGCAAACGCATCGAAGGTGTCAACGCAATGCGCTCATTGCTGGCCAAAGTCAAGACTTTGTTATCGTCCATAACGGTGTTTAAGCTCTCGATCCACATGGGATCGATGTCGCCATCGAGCACAATCCACTTGGGTTGATCACCCGTTATGTTTGCCTGGTCCCGCATCAATACCGAGAACAGCCCGTCCTTCCACTCGCGTGTCGCCGGGTTGATAATGCCGAAAAGTTCATCATTGGTCACCGCTTTTGGATTCAAGTCATTGAATATGGGCTTCCGCTTGATGTTCTGATAGGTGCGCAGCAGCGTCTTCCACACTTGGGTCTTCCCCGTGCCAGCATTGCCAACAATGAATACAGAATGACGTACCTCCAACAGTTCCTCCAGTTGCACTACTTTCAGTATAAAATTATCTTCCGGTTGTAGTAGCAAATCGGAGGCAGCTTGTTTTACGGTGCGTTCAAAGTCCTGATCACGTTTGCGTGGCACATCCAAAGCGGGAAATAGATCGCTGATGAGCCCCATGAACACGGGCATATCGTCCGTAACGATTTTCGGTATATTAAAGTCGCGAAGGGCGCGCATGAGCACCTCCTCCTCGGGTCGTCCAGGATCACCGCGCTGTCGAAAGGGTTTACTATCAAAGAAAGATCAATATAACCCACTCCATGCTCACCTTGAGCGATCCGGCAACCACTAGCACAGACTTGATGGCACGCAGGCCCCAATCGTAGTGATCCTGCTTGGAGAGCAGCTCCTTGCAGAGCGTGTAGAGCGTGATGAATTTGCGTGCCAGGACACGTGCGTCCTGAAAGCCCTCGGCGACCAGCATAATCTCGCAGATGAGCTCGAAGTCCGGTACTACCATGGCGCAGGGTCGAAATAGAGCCTTCAAGTTTTCCGGCAATTCGGTGCGTCCGGCATAGCCGGGATTCATGGTGATGAATATGCCCACGGTGGGCACACACGTGATGATCTCGCCCATAAAATTGAATTTATCCTTTTTGTCGCGTATCGCATCCTGCACGGATTTGACCTGGACTGCCACCACGGACAGTACCTCCACCGTGATGCGATTGAACTCGTCGAAGCAGCCCCAGGCACCGGTTTGGGCGAGTCCCTTGTAGATATTGCCGCAGGATTGGTAATCCATCTGCTCGGAGCAATTGAAGACATAGACCATAATGCCGATGGCACGTCCGAGGTCCTTGGTGGTCTCCGTCTTGCCGGTGCCCGCGGGACCGGCGGGTCCGCCGCCCATTACCAAGTGTAAGCTCTGTGTGAGTGTTATGTAACAGCGATCTGTGAGCGGCGTGATGACCAGGCGTGGCGTATTGCCTAAGTATTCGTGACAATACTGGAACTCGGCATCGCAGATATTGGCAAAACAGTCCTTCTCGACATCGTCGAAACGATGACGCAACTGCGATTGCCACATAAATGCCGACCCCGAATCCAATTTGGCCTGAATCATCTTAGCGACCACATCTCTCGAGTGCACATCAATTGTACAGATCGTCATGATCTTCTGACGATCTCCCTTGGTCAGCTCGCCGAGCAGCAGTGTAATGAGTAAACTGAGTTGTGAGATTTGTTTCTTGTAATAGTCCTTGATCGCGTTGTCGTAGCCCTCCTCCAGTCGGCTGAACGCGATGTTCACCTCGGTGGACCACCAGATCTGTGAGCCGCACAGCGACACCTGGGCAGGATAATCGAATAACCATTGCTCACGTTGCTTTTCCTCGTAAGCGACGACAGCTTCGGTGACATAATGTCGCAGGGAGGCTCGCATTGCCGCTTGGATGCGATTTAGCCAGACCTCAACGGGGCCCCTGATGCTGGCCAGTTCATTGAACTCCACGTACTCGCCATCCTTGGCGTACATGCCAGACGCTGTCTCTATTTCATTGGCCGCATCCCGGTTGAATTTGAGCCGGGCTATCGAATCGAATAGCTTGGTCAGATGCTTGGTGACCATTTCCGGTTGTATGCCATTGCTGAGGACATCGAGCAGATCGGCCGATGACACAAAATAGAAACGAGGAAAAGCCAAACGTTTCGTTTCCAAGTACTCTGCCAGTGCCTTTTCGCACAGCGTAAGCTCCTTTTGCAAATGCTCCAGACGTTCGATTAGTCCGGATCGATTGGTTGATGCCACCACATTCGACGAGACGGACATCTCGTCCATTAGCACACGAAACTCGGCATCGATGTTATCAAAACGAACCGAATCGACGGGGAGCTGTTTGCGTATGTCTTCCGAACTCATGAAGATACTCTCGAGGTGGGTCCAAGTGCGTTGCACCTCAAACCATACGGTTATCACTTGATCGGCAATCATTAGCTTATTTTGCCAAGTAGACACTTCTTCGAGGAAATGGGCGATGTACTTGGATGTTATTAAGTTCTGTAGGCAAACCTGGTTCTCTTCAAGCGTCTCTATGAGTTCTTCCGATGCCTTAAGGAGTTTGCAGCCGGTGCGCGGATGCAGCTCATGATCGAATTCCATAGCCGACCATGTCGAGTTCAGATCCCTCAATATCTTCTCCATGGACATCTCCTTGACCGCCTTATCCACAATGTTCTTCACCTCCTCCTCGCATTCGTGCAGATTCAATCCCAGCAGCTCGGCCAGTGTTGTCTCATGATCCATTATGAATTTCACCTGTAAAACGTGAGGATGCAGTTAGACACAAGTCGAATTCTTCGATCTCTTTCACTACTATTAACTCTAAGGATTCTACAGGAGTTTAGTTGCCATGCGGTAAGCACTTACGGTTACTTCCTTAGGCAAGGCGGCCAGACTCTGGAATGAAATGGTATTTACAAGAACTGTACAGTCGAGGCACTATAATATATATACACACGCCTCAAATGAAACTTGGAGAAATCATAAAGAAAATATTGAATTCACTTTTGCTATACAATCTCAGTGCTAGGAAGGTATTAAAGAGAATTCCATCAATTATTTACAGTATGCCAAATCAATCGTATCGATCATATCAGTAACATAAAATAGACCTTGGTTGAGTTCATCAGCTGGTTCCAGTGACGCTCCCTTATCGCCGGATTCTGCAGTTCGCCCACGGCGCGCAGGGAGGTCAGCATGTTCTTGACCGTCGACTCCAGGTTGATGAACGTATCCCAGACACGCATTTCCTTGTCCAGGAGTCGTATATCCTTGGCGAATTTCTTGCACTCAATGTCCATGTTCTCCACATCGACCTTGCGCCACGGCGTCGTCTTCCAATCCTCGATGCAGGTCTGCACGATGTTCACATAATCCCACAGTTGCTGCGATTCATTCATAAAGATTGCAATGATTAGTCTGACAAGGATTACTCCGTTAGTGGGTAAGATTAGTAAGTAGATTGAAAGGCTAGTGAAAAAGTAAAATTCGCAAAGTTCCACATGTTGCATGCAGTATACTATGGGTAGGTTTAGTATAAGAATTTAGTAGATTTTGATTATAGAAAACATGCAAAAATCACGCTAAGATACGAGTACTCTAAGGAAAGGGGAAGATGAGAGGAAGGTGAGAGATTCAGTTGGTACCTTGAGCATGCGCAGCTCCTTGCGACACTGTTTGAGCACCTTGAACTCGGGTATGTTCACTTCGAAGAGACTGCCCGACTTCTGTATCTCGCCCATCTCCCGCTCGCATAGGTACATGTCATCGTTGATGCGATCCATGAGCAGGTACGGCTTATAGCAATCGAAGCGGAAGAACTCGTACTGCTTGAAGACCTCGCGGAAGAGCTGAATGTGCGCTTCGAACAATGTGATCTTGTTCCGTATGCTGACCACTTCGGTGGCCTGCAGGGGGGACACTTGTTGCTTCACTGTAGTCGCTATCTTCTTGGTGTTGGCCCACTGTTCGGGCAGTTCTTGGAGCAGCACGTTGACCTCCTCGGGTATGTCCATGTCATAGTATTTGAGCAGCTGTATGGTCTCCTGCATGGGCTCAAACATCTCATCGGTGTTGGCCGCACGCTCCTTGACCTGCATTAGGTAGGCCATGATGCTGACCAAGCCCTCGTAGTCCTTCTCCTTGACGGTCTGCAGCAGACCCTCGTCCGCTTTCCGTATGAAGTGGCTGAGATCCATGAGACTGGATGTGACTGTGGTCACCAGATGCTCCTTGAACATGTTGCCCCATTTGCAGACAGTGTTCAGCAGGGCCTGCCGAAAGGGACGCACATCCACTTGAAACCAGGAGCTGAACACCTGGAACGAGGGAATGTCCTCGATCTCGGTGAACAGTGATTCGTAGTTATCGATTTGCTCCCTGAACGCCTCAATTGTGGGCTGACAGGGTTGTGGCGGTGGCGGTGCAGCTGGATCATTCATTTGCAGTAGTTCAATCTCATCCGGGTCCAGCATGCGCCCATATTCGAGGAAGTACTCCATACACTCCTCGCGATCGTCCAGCCAGAGATACGAATACCGCTCGAACTGACGGCAGAATCTGGAAGCCTCCTCCATGACCAAATCCACTCCATTTAGTATTTCCCGTCGCATATCAATAATGTCCTGATTCTCCTTGATCTGTTCCACGTAATTGCGTTTCTCATTCGGTTTGAGTCGCTTCACTAGCGAACCCATTTTCATAATGTCTCGCATGAGCTCGATCAGCATATTATTGAAGCCCATGGGATCTTCGGGATCCAGTGAGGGCACAAACACCAGATTGGGCTCCACCAGCTCCAATCGTGACTCAAACAATGGCGCATAGTTATTATCCGGATCCATGTTCTCAGCCAAGTAGCCCACACTGACGCCCACAGTGCGGAGTATATTCTCATAGACAATGTTGTCGACGAAGTCCACATAGCTCAGCCAGACGACATCGTTCTGCTTCTGCTCCATATCAAACTGCAGCATGTTATCGTGCAGGAGCTTATGTATCTCCACAGAGGCTGCTTGTATTTCGGCATAACGCTTGGCCGTACGATCCGGGCGCTCATCTATGGACAGCACCGAGTCCTTCTTGCAGTCGCGCCTCTCGAACAGCGGCTGCTTGGCCCAAACCTCCATGATTTTGCGAATCTGTCGCAGATTCTGCTGTGTGTGATTCATGCGATTTCGCAGAGCAGCCACAGGATTGCGCAGCTTC
Organism: Liodrosophila aerea; assembly: GCA_035045005.1. Taxonomy (NCBI): domain Eukaryota; kingdom Metazoa; phylum Arthropoda; class Insecta; order Diptera; family Drosophilidae; genus Liodrosophila; species Liodrosophila aerea. Next base: position 912,893 of record JAWNNL010000646.1, on the reverse strand, counting down.
TCCAGGTAGCTCATAATATCTGTGATTAGATGAGGCATCATTGGAAATAGATTCATGCCGATCAGAGCTCTACATACCTGAGGAATTCCAGACCAGATGCTCCACACCGATCTCAACGAGATCGTCAATCAGTTTAATCTCTGGCTCAATCAGTTTCAGCTCCACCGGAGAGCTGCCCTCCTGTATGCTGTTATACCAATCGATGGTCTTCTCCAGATTGAGTGTGTAGGAGCGAAACACATCGCTCTTCTCGGCAAATTCGATGGCTATTTCGGGTATGCCGTCGATCTTCATCTGCTGCATGTAGTGCACCTCACGCAGAATGGAGAAGAGCGTGCTGCTAAAGTTCAATATCAGGGAATGACTGTGCTGATCGCGAGCAATCAGCGACTTCTTGAGATCCTCATCAATCAGTTCGGCCAGCTGCACCGACCAATCAGCAAAGAACTGAGTCTTACACGCGCCCAATTTGGCTATGAGGCACTCATAACGCTCTATAATTTCTAGGGATTTCTCCGTCTTGGTAATGCTGCGTTAACATATAGAGTGGATTATCTGGTAAGGATTACAGTATTCGATTCTTACTCATGCTGCAGTGCCTTGAAGGTGGTGACTGGTGCGGTTATGCGTATCTCCAGCTGATAGCACCAGCGTATAAAGGCAGCCACAGGCGGACAGTTGTAATTGGGATACAGTGCGTCATCCTCCTGGAGCAGTGTGATCTGCTTGTCGTATATGTTTTCGCACATCGTCATCTCCTCGTCGAGCATGCGCACGATTTCAGCATAACGCTGCGTAAACTCCTCCTTGATCTTCGGACGATCCAACACGCTGCCCACTATGCTAATCAGCTGAGCGGCACGAGTAAATCCACATTATTAATAAAATATAGTATAATAAATGCCAAACTAACCTTAAAGATGCTCTCCAAATTGTGACAGTCATCGAAGGCCTGACACAGTATGGCTGCCAGCTTCATGTCCAGCTCCAGTATGCGAGTTTGGAATCCTTTGAAATCCTCATCGAACTCATGATCATCCGGATCGAGCACATCGTAGCTTTTCGATGCAAATGCCGTAAAATATTGATTAAACTCCACATAGACATCGGTGATACGTGTGCTCAATTGACGACCACGCAGTCCACCAATTTCGACTTTCTCTAATTTCAGGAATTCAATCACAGTAAAGAAGAACCTTGAAACGATGCAAAATGCTTTATTAATTGGCAAATTCACTTAGTGGCGCCAGCTAGCGGCAATTGTGGTGTACTACACCACGCACCAAAGTAAGGAAGAAACTTGAAACGATGCAAAATGCTTTATTAATTGCTAATGCACTTGATTAATGGCGACGCCAAGTGGCGCCAGCTAGCGGCAATTGTGGTGTACTACACAGTGCTTCGTTGACCACAGTTGCCACAGCTGGTGTTTTTGGTGTAAGCTGGTGTTAATTTTGCTACTTGGTTCCTTTTTATAGCACTTTCAACCGTGCCTATTAAATCTGTTATACATACCACTGAATAGTTGTTAGACGCTCCAGAAATGCATTAAAGCGCTTGAAAACTGAATTTGGATGAAAAGTCCATAAAATCGGTGGCCGCTCCTCGGGTTCTGTAAAGAAAGCAGCTAAACGCTCCTTATAATAGTCAAATAGTTCCCGAAAGAACTTCAGTATCTGTATGGATAGTGTCAGACGTTGCATTGCCTCATCGATATCGCTATGGAATATAGACGAGGGATCCAAATAGCGTTTGGCCTGCAACAGTAATAGTCAAAGTGATTAAAGTTTAAATACCGAGTACATTCTATAACTGTTATAGTAGACCTGGTGTATAATCAAGTTGCATATCTCCTGCAATAGAACTGTTATTTTGGCCGATTGACAATAGTAGCGTGAGTTGCCCCAGAGGGTGCACACGGTGTGCATAAAGGGTATGAGTAGGGGCTTGAATTCGGCAAAGTCTATTTCCTCCAGCTGATGCAAGGGTCGTTTCAATGGATTCAAATAGAGTGTTATATCCTTTGCCTCGGCAAGTGCTGTGATTGTTCCACATCACAACCAATTCGATGGCATGCAAAAGGCGCACGGAGATACATTTATAAAATTTTGTTTTGGTTGGCATGTTGTGGCGCTATTATATTGTATCCACTCACCTGTAACAACATTTTTGAAGAGTGTCTGAAAGCACGGGTGGTAGGCACTCAATGAGTACTCCAGTATTAGGGCCATGGCTCTGATGCGCTCGTTGCGCAATTGGTCGTAGATAAAGGACAGATTTTTGAGTCGATTATTCCAAAATGTAAACTCTGTAGGGGCAATTGAATAACAAATTCGATTATGCAATGATTGAATAGGAAAGGTTGTGAGCTCTATTACTATAGAGCAACTCTATTGTTGTAAGGAAAGCAGAATAGTAAGAGTGGTAGAAGATTAAATAAAATATAGCAAATTTTAGGCAGTTTTTTAAAAATTATTTATTAAGTGTAGAATTAAATGTACCTTAACAACACATGGACGGAAAATTATAGATGGACCAAACCTTATATCTAGTAAGGGGATTCTGTTATTTTAGGCAGTGAAGTAGAATAATGTTTTTTTGCATTCTGACTGACTTATGTGCAGTGCACTGACAAAACGGTAAGAAGTAACGGTATAGATTATGCAACAATGCAATATAGATTATGGTTCGTAGATTTGAATGTTTAAAAAATCCACTTGGAAGTAGGTCAACTTTGAGGTTAAGGTTTACTTCGTTAAAATATGAATTGCATACTTTTGGGCTGCAAATAAATGATTTACTTCAGTTAATCAGGCAACAATATGCATTGCCTTTTCACTAAGGGCTTAGATTATATATCATAGGAAATGTAATTATGTAGGTCTCTTTAGCTAAAGCTTTTCTGCCTACCTATAACAAAGTTAAGATCATATTAATCAAGTTTTTAGAGCATATTAAAAATGTTTAAATAAATAATAACTCTACTATAATTTTCCTATAATTTTCCGTCCGTGTGTTGTTAAGGTACATTTTATGTTAGTACAGGTTCTACACTTAATAAATAAATATTTAAAAATAAAAAAAAAAAAAACCTCTACTTATATATTTCATTCTATTTCAAATCGAAAAACTCTAGATAAGGCTAAGACGACAAAAATCAGTCAAGTTTTAGGCCAAGTCTGCCTTTGAAAGCCCTTCTGTCCAATCAACTGTAATTTGCGCAACATTTGCCTTTAGTCATAAGAAATTTCAATAAAAAATCCCCACAAATTGTAGTCGTAATGGAGTGAATACTTCATTCATGTTGCATGCACGAAATCACAATTTGCGAACAGATAATGAAGGCAAGTTTCGAAGACATGTGCGAAGGATGTGTCATACAACCATACTTGGGCCATAAACATGCAAATTTGTTCCACGTTGCTAGGATATGTCACATCAAACAACCGTCAACTGCAGGACTTGAATTTTATCAATAAATAATAAATAAAGCCAGGCCAAAAATAACCGAAATAAATTATAATGTATGCTCGCATCGAGAAGGAACCAATACCTGTGTGTGGAGTGGGATTCTGTCCGTTGGCAAACGCGTTCGTTGGACTCTCCTTGATGACCTCGTGTATCTGGGTGGCCCACTTGATGACCACGCCCTCGATGGCGCTCTTCAGGTACAGGTCGAACTGGCAATGCTGTGTCTCGGTCAACTCCTTGGCCGCCTTCACAATCTTCTCCACGCCCACGGGCATGGCCAGAATGGTCTCGCCGCTCACCTGACCCTTCACCTGGTGCACGGTGCTCTTCAGGCTGTGCACGTGCTTCTGCACATCCTGGGCCACCATGATGGGCCAAGTTCTATAGTTATCCTCGTTGGAAAGCAGCGGCACCAGCACCTCCTCCACGAGAGCCGACAGCTGGTCAATGGTCCGTGTTGCCAGGTCACCAAAGATGATGTAGTTGCTGCAGTTCTCACGTGGTATGGGCGTGGCATAGCGCTTGATGAAGTAGACGCCCTTACTCTTCAGCTGGGACAAGGGGAACGTGGTGGAGGGCACCAGCTGGGCGGCAGGAGTCAGTATGATAATCAAGACCACCGGAGTATTGCGATCCAGGAACTCCTTGATGATGCCCTTGTGCTCCTCCACCGTGATGACCCGTGTCCATTTCTCCGGTTTCAATTTCAACGACTTGATGACAAACGAACCCATCAGCTCCAGACGCGGATCCGGCCCACCGCCAGCAGCGGCTGCAGCGGCGGCCGCCTCAGCGCTGGTTGACGCTTGCTCCATGACGGGGCGGGGGGACGCGGGACGCGGGTTGTTTGTTTGGTGTTGTTACCACAGATGGTGTTGTTGTTATTTCGCTGTGTGTGGAAGGAACGACCTTGTTACCAGTAACAACTATATAATCGATATATACTAAATAGATAATCAATATTTTTCAACAACTAAAAGTATAAAATTTATCAAGATTTTAATAAGTAATTTCAATTATTTTCAATCTGAATTTATTAACTTTAATTCTTATGCAATTTGTGCATTACGCAACATTTTTTCACATTTTACAGCATTCAAGCTCTTATGTAATCAAAGATTTTATTTTTAACGGCACAATTTCATTAAAATTTAAAAACTTGAAAAACTTTCGCATAAAATTCACTTTAATTTATTTTTTATTTATATTTTGTGTATATTATTTTAAGGAATTTTCCACAATTTCTTTGCTTTTGTCAAACTTCCAGCGTGGATTTAGTTTTCCGTGTTGCGACTGCTCACCTGCGCTGGCCTCAGCGGACTGACGGCAGTTGCAACGGTGAACCCAGCGTAGGACTACCGTATAACACTTTTATAACAGAAAAGTGATCGTGGCAGCCGCCGTTGCTATGCAGTTTGTTTACTTTCCCCTGTGCCATAAACCATGGTTGCCAACTACCACCACTGCTTGGTCCGCGTTGCCAACGTCCTGCACAATTGTTGCGCCGCCATTTTATGTTGCGCTCGCATGCAAGATGGCGTGACTCGCTTCAGTGTCGACAGCTTGCTAAGGCGCCTAAGACATTTATTTCTGTTTTTCTCGATGATAGATGAGGCGCTAAATGAAATGTTTCAGCATTTATGACAGGCTTAACTGAATTAAATTGATTGGCAATGTTATCGGTAATGAGAAAAGGGTTTGAATTAAAGGTTAACTAAGTTAAAATAATAGAAAAAATAATAATTTATTTTGAGTTTCCATTTTCGATTTACATATTGTATTTTTTTATTTGGGAGCATGAACTTATCTTTTCATTTTAAGTGTGAAAATATCGAAACAGAAATTAAAATAGATATTTTTATTTTTAATTTAAAGTTTCTGTAATATTTTCTTTATTTATTTTAAGTAGTATTTTCATTAACTTTAAGGAAAATGGCGTTCCAAAACTAAGAGTAAGAGAACTCCATTTCAGAATTTACAATCTTAGAAAGAAACTCTTGACATAATAATGTTTTTCTCAAAATAAGTATAAAGACACTTAAAACTACTACTTTTGGTTTCGAAACAAGTATAAAAACTCGGAAAGCTACAGTCGGATGCAACCGACAGTAGGAGACCCTGTACTTTCCTTCGCACACACACACACACTAGCAAACACTCACACATGCACACATATCGTAAAGTCGCACGCAACCACACATACGCTCGCGCTGCTCCCCCCTTACCTATTGCAGGGAATTGAATCTTGAATATCTCCGGTGTTTATTATCCGATTGAGCCACAATTCACAACACAGATAGAGATTATCATAAGATTATCGTATGCCAAAATACAAGTTTGTATCTTTAAAATTGTGGGCGTGGCAGTTTTCCGCGGTTTTTGGGGGAGGGGGGGGAGGTATCAAAAATCTAAAACAAACTTGATCTGCTTGCACTATAGGGGCATCTAACTGCCAAATATGATGTCTCTAGCTCTTACAGTTTCCGAGATCTAGGTGTTCATACAGACGGACAGACGGACATGGCTAGATCGACTCAGCTCGTCGTCCTGATCAAGAATATATATACTTTGTGGGGTCTGCCACGCCTCCTTCTGCCTGTTACATACATTTCGGACTTGCACAATCTTAATAGACCCTTTTGTACTTTTTTAAAGTACAGGGTCTAAAAAGCCTCGATATGAGAATAATCTGATGTGACAATAATTGAGTTTGGAATTGCTTTGGTTGAGCAAGAAAAATCTAATAAAATATAATAGTTTTCCTCTATGTACATACATTTCCTGTGTTAATTCCCACTTGATTCAAGACTATTAAACGAATTTGCAGAATTCTTAGCCAAAATAAACAAAATAACACGAATATGGGTTGCATACGAGGCGTATGAGTAATAATAGTAATAATAGTAATAATAGTTTTAACTGGGATGATAAATGATAATAAGAAGCCTTTAATTGCTTTATATTCCTGTTCTTTTATTCCTGTTCTTTGACACCAACAACTTCAAATTGATTTATAATTTCCCCAAATCAACAAATCACATTCAAACTGCCATCAAACTGTAATTAATTCCAGCTGCCACATCTAATTGGATAAGTTGGGCAGTTGGCAGTTGGCAATTTGCCAGCTCTTGCTGTCAATGGACTAAGCCGCAAAATGCTTAGAATGCAAATGGCAAATAGATTGAAAATGTTTAGAAGTCACGCCAAGAACTGTTGCATGTGCGCAACAATCGAGGAGATACTCCCACTCCGAACAGGTTCCCCAGCCAAGCAGTTATAGCAACATGAAGCGCAGGCGCTGGCACAACAAACCTGTTGAGCTGCTGCTTGCAACATTGTTGCGCAACATCGCTTGGCAACATTGCGGCTAAGCAGGCAGCGCAACAGTTTCTTGCATGACTTCCGGCTGCAAAAGTTTGTTGTTTTTCTAACAATTTCTACAGTTTATGAATTGACCTAGGTCTTGGCACTGCGGTGCGTTCAACCCGGCTGGTTGCTAGGAAAACCTGTTGACTCAATTGAGTTGTTATATCCGATTTATAAACCTATTAAAGACACTTGGCAACCGCAACAGTTATGCAAAGTTCAGTGAAGCCGAAAGTATCGATTTATAAGTATTGCCGACAGTCGTTCAGGGCACTCAGTGTGCACTTGGAAAATGTGGCACTTAGCATTGGCGCTGCTGCAGCAGCTGAGTGCCACGCCCGCCATTGTGGTGGAGCGCAATCACTTCGCCTACTACAAGGTGCCACAGGCCAAGCTGAATGTGGCGAACGCTGACTCGAATGCTCGCCTCTACTACATACTGCAGTGTCCACCCCAAGTGGATGACAGCATACCCAAGCCGAAGGACATGCCAATCTGTCACGTGGTGGATCAGTACAAGGACATGTGGAAGCGAAAACCCAAACCGAAGAAGACTTACAACAGGAAGCAGCTCACCCCTCTGGCTCCCACCTTCATCAAGCGCACGCAATGGGGCTTTCAACCTCGACGTCAGCGCCACAAGCGACAGAATCGAAATGACACTGATGACGCACACACTCCACTGCAGCATCTGGGCAAGTCACACCGCCGGCAGAAGCTCCTCAAGCTGTCCGCCGATCATCGCCAAGGGAAACGTGGCAGTCGCACCAAGGGCTATCAGCACATGTACCATCGCGACGAGACCTACAACGATCACATCTTCTACGACGAGCTCGAATCGAAGGGCGAGTTCAAGAAGCGAGGCAAGTCGAAAACTGTCGACGAGTGAATCCCCAGTGTCCCCTTGATCAATCATCAATTGAATGTAAAACTATTCCCATACAAATCGTGTGTTCGTTATTTATAGCCGTCGTGTAAACCTGTCCAGAACCTGCTCTAACTAAATCTAAATAAGAAGTAGGATTTCTGATAAGTTGTCTATATACATAGTATAGCCAAGCATTGTAATGAACTATTCGACATAGTAGAACCGGTTTAAACAAACCACAATATAAGAGTACTCTTAATTAGACATCGATTTCGGGACTGTGAGAGAAATTATGGCCTTAAGCCAGAATGGGTTGTATTTGAGCCTGAATTTTAAAAAAAAATTAATAGGGTTCATGCGAAACCTTTTGAAAAAGGTTCTAAAAATCGAGAAAAATATACTGAATATAAAAAAAATTTTAAAAACGGTTCTTGTTTATATGATGGGTGTCTTATGGTAATGAAACACCAAAAAGTCGCATCAACACGTGCTTTCAATAAAAAATTTCATGAGAAAAATAGTTCATTAGAAAAACGCAAAATTCTAACGGTGAATTCAAAGCTCTGATGTATACCCGATGTTATTGTAAAAAAATTTTGGCTTTAGAAAGCTTTAATCACCAGATATAAGACTTTAAAGTTCAAATTCTAAAAGTGTCTTATAGTTTTGAAACGGACTGTATGTATATATAACATATATATCAATACATATCTTATTATATTACTCAACTTCTTCCTGTTATAACAATTGATTCACTACAATTTATGTTGAACTACTTCTGGTCCTACCTTGGGAAAGTAAACAACATACCTATATATAATGGCGTTGCCACACTTCAACAATACAGTGTGACCAGACTTCTTCTGTAACATCATCTTTACTCAACGTTAATCATTCAAATGGTTTAAAAATAAAATCTAACTAAATCTAAATATCAAGATGTGGGATTTCTGCTAAGTATAAACTATTCGACATAGTAGAACCGGTTAATACAATCCACAATATAAGAAGTAGAAGCGATTTATACAATCCATAATATAAGAGTGTATCTATACATAAGTGCTTACAACTTTTTCCTGTTACAAAATTGGATTCATTACAATTTATATTGAACTGTTTCTGACAAAGCAAAAGCTATCTCGCCTTATAGCAATACTCGTATTTGTACATACCTTATACATAATGGCGTTGCCACACTTCAACAATACAGTGTGACCAGACTTCTCCTGTAACACCATCTTTACTCAACCTGAATCATTCAAATAGTTTAAAAATAAGATCCTTTGCTTACCTGCTCTAACTAAATCTAAATATCGAGAAGTGGGTTTTCCTCTAAGTATAAATTATTCGACATAGTAGAACCAATTTATACAATCCATAATATAAGAGTGTATCTATACATATGTAAGTGCTTACAACTTCTTCCTGTTATAAAATTGAATTCATTACGATTTATGTTGAACTGTTTCTGGGAAAGCAAAAGCTATCTCGCCTTGTAGCAAATACGAGTAAAGTACATACCTATATTTAATCGCGTTGCCACACTTCAACAATACAGTGTGACCAGACTTCTCCTGTAACACCATCTTTAATCAACGTTATTCAAATAGTTAAAGAATAAAATACTTTGCTTTCATTATACAATTCAATTTGCCATTTGCACATGATGCTCCAAAAACATATCATCATATGGAATTTTGTCAAATATATTTCTAAGCAGACCAATCACAGAGCGTCCGAAGAGACTTAGGATACGCGACTCGAGTGAGTTCCAAATCTCGAACCACTTGGCATTCCACACTTCATTGAGTGCCAGTGTCAAATCAGTGTTCTCTGCAAAAAAGTCATCCACTTTGATAATCCAACTGGAAGACAGAGTTAAGCTTTAACTTAAGAACTTATATACAAGTAAATACATTTCTCATTTACCGATCTATCCTAATCTGTGGCGTCAGCTCGTAGATGTTCAGGTATCGCTTCTTTTGCCGATATTCCATAAAGACTTTCAACCTTAAAATGAAGCGGAAATTCTGCAGATCCGATATAGACTTTCCGGTGGAGTTAATACTTAGTAGGGAAAGCCGACCGTTGGCATGAAAATCTCCCTTATGCACGACACTCGGCACTCTCCCATAGATCTCCAGTGGACTATCCGTGGGCTCCTTGCCGAATCCCTTGACTTTGGTAATGGTAGTGTTCTCCAAGCCATATAATACTTGATTGAATATTCTGTAATTTAAGTCTGATTGATTCCAGAAAGTATAGCCCTCCATGGGCACTATGTCGAGTGGTGGCAGTCCAATATCGGGAATACCTTTCGCATATTCCCTAATCACACTGTTCATAGACTCTTTGATGCATTTCAGCTGCCCAAAGTGACATTTGTTAACATCACTCGCTATAAAGAAGACACGGTTAGTATATAGAGCATATAGTATTGAGATATATGTTTTAACTACCTACGTAATGTCTGGCATTCTGATTGAGCTGCCAAGTGTAGAGCAATCAATGCGATCCGCACAATTATATCCATTTCCATGGAGCATGCAACTGTCTCAGCAGCTTATACTCGATTGAGCGTTGCAGCTATTAGAATACAACTGTTATACTACTTATTATAGACGACTTACCGAAAGGAATAAGTAGAACCGGTTCTATGACAACTCACTAGAGTTCCCCTCACTTTCGAACCTAAACAGAAGCAGGCGATATGAAAAGTTGTAATCTACAATCAGCGTTTTAACTGAAATTGTTTTCCAGTTCCTATATACAATTTATAGTTGTAGCACTGAGTTATAGTAGTAGTATTACTGATAGTAGTAGCAGTAGTATCACGGATAGTAATAGTATTAGCTTATGTCCTATACCATCTCCTTTCTTACACCATATGGTTGAGTACTTACCCAAGTAACCATATGGTAAGTACTCCTTCCCAGGTAGTGATTTCAGCAATCGCTAGTACTAAGTACTTCAGGGTAGTATTTGAAACCGATGGATGCGCTTTATATGTTGATAGTTTTAAGAAAATATACATCCTATAAGGCCAGCAAATTCAAATGGAATTCGCATAATCATAGAACTGGTTTTTCGATAAGTTCTCAGTAAAATTTGTTTGCATTTAAACAAGCAAACTATGAACGGAACCAGTTAGTATTAAAGCTGTACTATACTACTATATGTATATGTAATATGTGTAATACTTGTAGCTTCTTCTGTTTGCCTAACATATATAATATAATTTAAGCAATAGTTTTATTTGTTTAGATTCAGACTTAGTGAAAGATGTTGGAACACTCTCCCTATCAAATAAAGTAAGTCCCCTTACTGACACTTTCTGAAGTTCTTTGCTATATCATAAGTAATAAAACTGTATAGTCTGTATAGATTAGAGTATTCGGCTGCATATTTGAAGTATTCCAGACTGAGTATTATGTATAACATTGGCGCAAATAACAAAAATATATAATAATTTGAGCACTAGTTCTATTTGTTTAGATTCAGACATAGAGAAAGATGGTGGAAAACTCTCCCTATCAAATAAATTAAGTCACCTTACTGGTACTTCCTAACATTCTTTGCTATATCATAAGATTGGAGTATTCGACTGATTCCCAGTAACTATTCCAGTCTGAGTATTATGTATAACAATTGCCGCAATTGTAAACAAATTAATCTCCAACTAATTATTGATTTTACAATTATAAACAACACTCGTATACACACAACATACATACTTATAGTATAAGACCAGTGATCTGTAGTTGAGAACCCGTTTCCATTGTTCACTTTACACATTATACGTTTTATTAGACTATGCTTAAAATAAACTATATTATTCAGTACGAATACAACTGTGCAAAGTGCTTTACTCCTTCGATATGAACATCTCATCGTAGGGCACATTGTGCAGTGTATCTTCAATTATGCTCAGAAAGACACTTTCGAATATACCCAATATCGGCGTCTCTAGCTCGTTCCAGAACTCCACCCAGTTGGCATTGAATAGTCTATTAATGGCTATAGTCAGATCTGTATTCTCTGGAAAGAAATTATCCAGCCACATAATCCAACTGGAAACCAACTCAATTTACTTCAGAATAGACTGTTCTCTACTTGTGGGTACTCACCGGTCCAGACGTAGATTGGGTGTTAGTTGATATATCTTGAGGTATCGCTTGTTGTTCCGGTATTCCGTTTGCACCTTCAGAGTGAATTCAAAGTGTAAATTCAGGAATTCGGATTCAGACACACCAGTTGAATCAATCTCCAGCAGCCAGAGCATGCGGCCCTTGACAATATAGTTTCCCTTGTATACCAGCCTCGGTATAAAGCCCTTAACCTCGATCTTTGATGTTGTGGGATCTTCGTCGAATCCCTGTATTCTCGTAATCGTTGTGTTCTCAAAGCCGTAGTTGATTTGGTTGATCAGCTTGAAGTAATACCAGGCCACACTCACTTGGTGATCGTCGATGAGCACCGCATCTTTCACGTGCACCACATCGAGTGGCTTCAGACCCACCGAGGGAATGCCCTTCGGGTAGCGTCGTATGAGCTCATTTGCCGAATCCTTTATGCAGTCCGTATCTCCGAAATGACACTTCTTGACCTCCTTAGCTAGAGACGACATTATTTACATTATTCAAATCACAAATCGAGTCTGCAATTCGCTAACTACCCACGTAATGTAGCGCACTCTAGCACGACATAGTACAGCTGCAGGCACACCAATGTCGAGAGCACTTTTCTCATTTTCCTCATTTTCTTGTCTTCGATTTCGGATTATACCACTCGCATAGTCAGACACCGACACGGATCAACTGAAACCCGACAAAACCTCTGCTTTTACTTTTATACCGGACACTTGGATATGACAATTATCATAACTAGTTTTGCTGCTATTCTACGATTAGTAGTACTATTAATTGTAGTATGAAGCAATGACTACACTTGGAGATATCATACTTAGTGTTGAACTTGGTCTGAGAATAGTAAAATATAAGAGGCAAATCTTATGATGAGTATGATTATGAGTATGAGATCTTCATTCTTGATTAATTGATGATAACTTTTTTATATACTTTTTTTATTTATTGAATCAACTCTTTATAAGACTAACAATATGCAGCTAGATATACAAATCTTATTAGACTAAATGATGACTTTAAATTCGAAATGCTAAAATCTCGATAGAGAAAACATTTCAAAATACATATTCAGACCTGTTCTGAATTTCGATTCCAAGTAAACTGCTCGGAATCGTATCGATTTCGAACGCTTAGCTGTTTCGACCTTTCGATTACGATATATTTGATATTTGTTATCGAATCGTTATAAAAACGAGTATAAGTCCCTATTTACACGATGAAGCTTCCTCATAAAGTTTGTTTCGATTCCGTTTTGAAACATCTTCGAAAATCACGTCGCATTTACACGGTGAAGTTTCCTCATGAATTTTACTACTCCGATATGTGCTTATCGATAGCTAATTTGCTTACATGCAACCCTGTGCTAATGCGTGTGCAACTCTGTGTTTGCAAAAAATCGGAATAGCGCAAAGCAAAATAGACGAAAAGTCGTGCAGCTTGATGGGTCATGCAGTTTCATCATGAAGTCGAACCCCTCTAACCCCTTGCCACAAACAGAAACTTCATGAAGTAACATCATGAAGTAATTTCATCGTGTAAATAGGGACTAAGACTAGTACAAGTCGATCGAAAACTAGAGCAAGTACAATCGAAATCAAATCGTTTTCCTCTTTAAAAACAGCTCGTTATTTAGAACAGATCTGATTAACAAATTATATATTTCTTCTTTTTAAAAACAATACTTCTAATTAAGTGAAATATACTCAAAGGAAATATACTAAAAGCTAAGCGATATTTATGTTTCTTTTATACTTTGTTGACATATGTAGGTCAATTTGACATAGGTCATTTTCTACTCCATCAATTGAGATTGATTTCTTTTGGAATGAAGTTTCTCTTTACTCACTCTCGTTTCAAGAAATAAATATTCAGATACTATGCTTAAAAATTGCATCGATTTCTTCACATTAAACTACTTTTTTGTCAGTGTATTGAATTAGCTAATCGTGGTGAGTTAGTTCAATAAAGAAAGCTTTAGTCGGCATTTACACGATGAAGCATTTGCCTCGTGAAGCATTGGTTTGTAGGCAAGAGATGTAGGGAGGTAATGCTTCCCGTCTTACCCCTCTACACCCTTTGCCTACAAACTTTGTGCTTTATGACGCAAATACTTCATCGTGTAAATGCCGACTTACAGTAGCGCAAAGCTTACTGGATTTCACAGCTGATCGTGTAGCCATATAAACTAATGACACTTGGATTTACTACAACTTAAGTTAGTACTAACTAAACCATACTTTAATACTAGTCTGCCCTATAGAAGTCCTCATAGGGTACACTGCTCAGCACCTGCCTTAGAGTTGTGTCGGCCAGCTTAGCCACCGCCGAATTGATGCCCTTCCTCATGGACTGCCAAATATCCTGCCAGTTGGCATTGATGAACGCATTCATGGAGTCGCTTAGCTCGCTGTCCTTGAGCAGATTCTCAAAGTTAACATGCATGCTGTGAAAAGATGAATATATATAAATATATTTTGAATTATATTTTACTCATTTCACACTCACCCCTTCACATTGCTCATACACCTGATGGCTGTGAGCTGTGCATAGATCTTGCCATCGCTGCGCAGTTCTTCCACTGCCTTTGCCTTGCAGACAAATTGGCAATCCTTGAGCAGCAGCTGAGCTTCGCCTTTACCCTGTATGGGCAACAACAGCACCTTCCCTGCCGCCTCATAGATGCCATTCAAGCGCAGCAGTGGTGTGATCCCGCCCAGCTCAAAGCCACGTTTCAGTTCTCTGGCGAATCCCTTGGCATGCTGTATGGTGGTATTCTCGAATCCTCGCACTGTGAGTGTCTTGAATGTCAAATTCAGTTGCATGGGCGTTTGAGGCACTGCCTCACTGACCACCACATTATCGAAGGTGATGACATCTAGGGCAGGGAGTCCAATGTCAGGTATACCCTTGGGATATGCGCGTAGTATGTAGTTGATGGTGTGCACAATGCAGTTGGTATCAGCCGCCGCACACTTGTCCACATCAGGTGCTGTGGAGGTAAAGTAAAAGTGAATTTTAGTAACTAACTAAGGAGTAGAGTCCTTAGGCAACACCTAAAGGTCATAAGGCATCAGCTTGCGAAGGAATTAGCTCGCTAGGTCTTATAGTTTGGGCAACAGTCAGTCAGTCAGTCAGTCAGGACGAGCTACTTAATACTACTTGGTTTACTCACGCAGTTCACAGTTTATAAGCCACAGGCCAACTAGCACCAGCCAGACTTTCAGCATTTTATCGAGTCTCTTAACTACTGGGCATCAAGTAAACCCATTGAGGTGTTACACTAGGTTTTTATATGACAATTAAGTGTTTAGTCGGATGCATTTAACTGGCAATTGACACCTGTAAGTTGATTCAAAGCATCCATTAACCGCTTTACAGGCAATTAATTTCGCTTTCGATGCGCCTAGCATCACTTTGCATATCAATTACAGTTAAGTACACCCAAGTCATACGTCATGTGGCTATAAAAGCAAACGACCCGCTATACTAGGCAAGCTATTAGCTAATCACAGTAATCGTTTAGCTTAATAGTTATGCAATTTTGAAATTGAAAGCATTTACAGTCAGGTAGAGAAAGGAGAAGCTGATCCTTAGATATATAGTAGAGTATTAGAGGTGGAGAACTATCGATAGTCGGCGCCATCGATTGTGCTTGATAGTTTCCATAAACTATCGACTATCGACGATAGTAAGAAAAATCTATCGTCGATAGTTGGCGATAGTCCAGGAAGTCAATTAAAAAAATCTATTGAATTCGTTTTTGAAATATTCCTCATTAATTTAAATTTACGTTTACTTTAAAAGAGTATGAAAATAATTTTCCAAATGTTTTTCTTCAGCAGAATAAATTTAGATAAATAATAATTATTCGAATAATGATAGAAATTTTTGTATTTTTTAGGCTTACCTTAACTGCTATTTATATATTTACTTAACAAATATTTTTTTAAGAAATCGTAGAACATTAATATTTTCGTCCTTGTACCTTTCTTTCTTTTTTTCTTTCACAATTTTAATGCAGAGATGTAAAAACCAAATTATCGACGACTATCGAGAGTGAACGCCGCTATCGATGGCGAGTCGATAGTGGCCAACCATCGATAGTTCTCCACCTCTATAGAGTATAGTAGGGAAATGGTATACATATATTAACCAAGAGTTACTAATGATATTTGAGAATAGAATTACAATTTCCGAATATTTTATTTGCATTTAAAAGACACAACAATATAAAAACAGTAGTATTAGTTTCGTGTACGATAAATTATAACTGTGCCTTAGACTTAGATACATTTAAACAGATTAAAATAGGGTATAAAATGAAACACTCCTCACTAGACGAATTTTGAAGATTTAAAAAAGTGTTCATATGATTTTCACAGCCTTATAGAATACACTATACACTATACATTACTGTTATTATCATACTAGTATTATTATCAGCTACAGCACACTGAACTAGGGACAATTACTGTGTCTTTTAGTATACTTTATGTAGTAGGAAATCCATGGAGTTGCCTTTTCTTTTTTGGTATTAAAGTATTAAAAGTATTGTAATAAATATGCTATGATAGTATCGCTGCACCCATTCCCAGTTGAAGCGAACAGAACCACCCGTGTTGCAAACGGTTCAGGCATAGTTTCCTATGATATGCCGAGAGCTGTGCAACGTGGGGCATTCTGTGGGAGTCTGTGGCTTTAGGTGAATGCTAGCTGATGATGGTGGCTTCCACATTGCTGCTGTGGCAATCTAGCTCATTGTTGTTGCCAACGAAACAAACATCCTCCTCGCTGCCATCGGAATCAGTGCGGAACAGTAATGGCTACGCCTCCTCGCTGTCCATCATTTCCGCATCTGTGTCCGGGTTGGTGGAAATTCTGCGAATGGAAAAGCACATGTTGAGAACGAATGAATGAAATGAATGCCAGCACATGAGTACAATGAGTGTGTGCGACTGTGGGTGGGTGTGTGTGGGTGTAAGGAGAAGAATCGACAGCTGTTCTCGAGTGAAACCATAAGAAGGCAAAGAAAAACATATGGGAAAACACAATGAGAAAACTAATTTGTTTTATTATAGATAACAGATTAACAGTAAACACATTCTGGTTAGTTGTACAACTACATTATAACTAAAAAAAAAAAAAGTAGGGAAAGCTACAGTCGGACTCAACCGACAGAAGGAGACCCTGTACTTAGGGAAAACACAATGAGAAAACTAATTTGTTTTATTACAGATAACAGATTAACAGTAAACACATTCTGGTTAGTTGTACTACTACATTCTAATTAAAAAAAAAAGTAGGGAAAGCTACAGTCGCACTCAACCGACAGCAGGAGACCCTGTACTTAGCATCTTAATATAATACAATTCAAACAACTTGGAAACAAAAGAGTATACATAAGTTTATTATTAATCATATAAATTTACGAAATTTCCTGCTTTATATACAATATTCAATTCGTCTACTTAGAGAGTAATTGCAACAACTTTACGCACTAGTATTATTCATTTATTTATGACAGTTTTATAAATACTTAAACAATGTAATTTTAAGTGAAAAAAGTAACATTTGCCTCTAGGAGTCAACGACTCGCTGTGGATTAACATAGGAGTTTATTGCTGTCCCATTGTCATTCAGCGTCAGCTCACTGTGTGGTTCCAGAGGTTGGTGGTTGTGGTGGTTGTGGTGGATCGGTGGTTCGGTGGTTTGCCCCCAAAGATAGAAATTATTGACACGTGCAGCGCGGCATTTGCAAGTTTAAATAAACAATTGAGAGATTTAGCATACAATTCGTTGGGGTTTGTTTCTATTTGCATGAGTTCAATTGTTTCTTTGGGAAACTGTTTTTCTTTGCATTTTCTGAGCAATATTTTCTTTTAGACTTTCTTGGATGTCAATTGCAAACTGGTGTACCAACGCCAAAGAAAACATTTGCAGAGTGTAAACAGAGTGTGTGTATAGTATGTATGTTCGATCAATCAATCAATCCGTCAATTTTATTCAAGTGGAAGCCAATGTCACACACAGAAAGAGTACAGTAAAAGGGGTATAACGTGTTTATGTACAGAGGAGACACATAGTTCACATATAATAGAAGAGAATATTTATATTACAGAATGGATATAAGAATTAGTCACTAAGCCACGCCAGATGTAGATGCAGATGAGTGTGTGATGTATGCCACAGTGTGTCCCAGCTGCTGTGGTATCTGAACTTAAAGCTACTTAATAGATAGATCCCAGCCCAACTTATATAGTAATAGTATAGTCCAGGCATTCCATTCGAGCTGTTCCTCCAGTTGTCCACATCAAATGCTTAAAATTGTACGTGTAGCATAGTTTAATAAAAGACAATCCATATTTAGTCGTAATACTAGTAAATGCATAGTTTTATTTGGCTTAGGGCTAGTTATAGTCAGGCCAGGTCGATAAGGCACCTGTCCACAGTATCAACAGCAACTTAACTCTAGGTATTAATAGATACAACTAAAGGTCGGCAAACCTATGGGGTATGTATGGTTATCATGAAGTGGGGGATTGTTAGTGTTGTTCATAATATCACAAAATGTTGCCGTGTGTACGAGCTGTATGCGATTAAACCTTTTCTACTTTTTCCGATATTGTATCGAGGCCCTTGGCAGTGTTAATAGTGTTGTTATCGTTAGCTAAGGTCTTATCACTGTGAATAAGTTAAAGATACGTAGTATTAGTCGGTGTGAGTGGAGACAGACAAGGGAGAAAAACCCGGAAGAAAGTGGGAAAGAGTAGTAGTAGTAGTAGATTTAGTAAATCAGACAGCACTAAGTAGAAATCATAGAAATCATAGAAAGCTGACAGCAACCAATTGGTAGAGTTAGTAAAAGAAGTTCATTTAGTAACAGTGTATGGTGTATAGAGTGTGTGTGTGCATGTGTGTATGAGTGCGGGAGTGTGTGCGAGAGCTTGCTCTTTGAGCTAGATTTCCACATACCTGGCATAAGTCGAGTTGGCATTCTTTATCGTAAAACTATTCTGGCTTGGCAACACAAAACGCTGCACCCACTGCAAGAAACGTAAAGAAACAGAAAATCATATTTATTTTGAGTTATTTTTGTATATAAAGGGGTATATTGAGTTTGTGTAAAAGCATATTAAGTAAAGTGAAGCATAACAACTAGCTGAGTCGATATAATCCACTGTCTATTCCAATTATTGCTAACTGAAACATTTGAACTGTGTCGATTGCGTCCGACTGTAGCCGTACTGAATTTATATAAAGGGGTATATTAGGCTTGTGTAATTGACATTTGAGTATAGCAGGCAACAGAGTACTAAGGAGAAGTAAAGTAAAGCATAACCACTAGCTCAGTCCATATAATCCAATCAGTCTATACAATCTTTGCTGTCGATTGCGTTCGACTGTAGCCGTCCGGTATTCGTTTTTGACTAGTTGAAGAAGCTGTCTTAGCCGTGACAATCGAAAGCACAGCGGCCAGTCACGTAAACAGATAAAGTCTCACGTTGGCGTTAACTGTTCTCAGGTAGAATTTACAAGCGGGTACAGTTGATTGGCAAATACCTCTGGGCTGTTATTGATAAGTGGCGAACGTGTGTTTTACTCACCCGACTGTTCATCAGGCGCTTGTTGCCCATGCAGGCGGCCATGTGTATCACAAGATATATGTTAAAAAGTATGTACAGGGCAGCGAATATGCCTGCAAAGGGAGTGAGATTAGTTTGAGATAGATCAGCAATTAGTCGAGCTACTCACAGACTAGGGCCAGCATGCCGCCTTCGATTTGCAGCGACTCCACCTGGGCCACCACAAAGTACAAGTTGACGCCAATGACCACAATGGTCAGCAGTATGGACACAATCTTATTGCCACTGCAGGGGAGAGAGGGATTAGTAAATGCACTAGTATTACACACTCTTTCGGGACTCACATTCCATTCACAAATTCACCCATGATGGCCGCGCACGAGGTGAACGCTATCGTCGGTATGGCAGCGAATGGCAATTGCAGCGACATGACTGCGTTCAGTATGTCGTTCATATTGGTTAGATCCTCCATTTTGCTGAACATGGCCAGGCAGAAGGTGGGTATGATGGCAATGCAGCGTGTGACCAGCACACGGCACCAGCGCGGCCACTGCAGATTGAGGAAACCCTCCATGGAGAACTGGCCAGCATAGGTGCCCGTCATGGTGGAGCTCTGGCCGGCAGCCAATATGCCCACGCCCCAAATGTACATGGCGGCAGCACCAAATGTGCAGCCCAGGAACAGGCCGCCCTTGTACAGATCCGCACTAATGATGTCCGTGCCATTGTGAGCGTCGACAAACGACATCTTGGCGTCCTCATACATTGGCTTGTCCACGCAAATGTCCACCTGCAAGGCAATAAGAGCGTGAGTAAGCCGAAGCAATTCAATTACAGTTGCGAGCTCCCTACGTACCACATCCTTATTGGTCTTGCCGTACATGCCATGGGCAAAGACAGCCACGACAAACAGGTTGATGATAAAGGACACAAACAGCGCCACGGAGGCTTCTATGAAGAAGTAGAAGTTCGCCTCGCTCACCTTCTTGGGCTGGCGACGATCGATGTCACGACTCTGCAGATATAGACGTGGGTATTACCAAGGGGAAATGTCATATGATACCAGTGATAGCTTACCTTCACCAAGGCCGAGTGCAGGTACAGATTGTGTGGCATTATGACGGCACCAACCACGCCCACCGCCTGCAGCAAGACATCCGAAGTGCAGTCCGAGCACCAGGGTATAAACATGCCCTTCATCACATCACCCTGGTTGGGCGCCGAGACAATGTACTGCGGAGGAGGGGAGAGAGGAGCAGAGTGTTGTTAAGCGAAATCGAGACAGTGATAAACATCAACAGTCGTAAATGTACTTAGATTAATTTTTAGACCCTGTACCTTAAAAAAGAACAAAGGGGTCTATTAAGTTTGTGCAACTCAGAAATCTATGTAACAGGCAGAAGTTGGCCTGGCAGACGTCACAAAGTATATATAGGCAGGCCAAGTTTATGTTTTTAATTTGATAACTCATCCCTCTCCCCCTCAAATTTGCAAAAATGTTCTCAGCGTGTACAGTTTTAGAATCATTAGATTCCTTCTTTGCATGAATAAAGCTTTAGATGCTTTGAATGATTGGTGCGATTTGCAGCCCAATCGGATAAGAAACACCGGAGATACTAAATAATCAAATTTCCGTAGTAGTCATTTGGCAGAGGAAGGCCACTAGGGCGTATGCGTGATTTTGGATTGTGAATATGAATTTCTGTATGAGTATTGGTTATTGTTTGTATTGGCGCGTGTATTTGTATGTATAAGTGTATGTGTGTATGTATACACACATAAGAGGATATGTATGTGAGTATGTACATACATATATGCCGCTGCTAGTATCGACGCCCAGGTCAAGTCAAAGTACAGGGTCTCCTATTGTCGGTTGCGTCCGACTGCAGCTTTCCCTACTTTTTTTGTATGTTTCTTGAAGCTAAAGTGTGGCTAAAACTTCCCCCAGCTTGTAAATAACCGAAGCATCAGCTACGATAAATATTAGAAGTACTATATGGCGCTAAAGATCGTTTTGTGTGCGGGTTTATCTACTCAACGGACAACGGACTGGCAGAAACAATTGTTTACGACTTTTGCCAGCTACACAAACAAACAGTTTGCTTACTGTCATGCAGCGGAATTCGCGGAAACAACTGCAGTCTGGTGCACGGGGGGAGCAGCGGGGAATGCGTAGCCAAATCCAAGTGCTACGCCCCTGCCAGACGAATGACAAGCATATATACTACAGTCATGCTATATATACAAGCTATACTATATACAAGCTCGACATCTGTGACAACACACAAATTGGCTGCAGCTTTAATTTAGAATTTTACGACTCAGTGCGCACTGCTGGGGGGGATTTCCTCTGGCTCGGCTTACCTCATAGCCGAATGTGATGGCCATGACTGTGATCAAGAAGCCAAATAGGAACTCCAGTTTACGCAATCCGTACTTGTCCAGGAATAGGAACGTGAATGTATCCACGATGGTTATGAGCACGCCACCCCACAAAGGCACACTGCAATGGAGAGCGAGATTAGCTGAAGTAGAGGGTTGTTTAGTCTCCTATGCTTACACTTTATTTGACAGTAAATAGATGGCAATGGCAGTGCCAATGACCTCCTGCATATCCGAGCCAATGATAGCAATCTCTATCATGATCCACAGTATCCAACGTGGCAGACGCTTGTACTGCCGATAGCACATCTCGGCCAGATGCAGACCCGTCACCACACCCAGTCTGCAATGAAGTATAATATAGTTAGTATGCTAGTTAAGGGTATTAGTTAGTCACTCACCTTGCAGCCAAGCGTTGCATGAGCAGACCCAACACCGTGGCCCATAAGAGCACCCAGAGTATTTTGTACTTGGCCGCCGCACCCGACTGCATATCGGATTCAATATTGCCCGGATCGAGATACGCAATGGACATGAGAAAACCGGGTCCCGTGAAGGCCCACAGTTTGCGAAAACTGAAACCGATCTGCGAGTACACATTGACATGGTCATTGGAGTTCACTTGGGTATACATTCCCACTTACATTTGTGCGTTCATCGTCGGGTATGAGCACCTTCTCGTCGCTGAAGTACGCCTGCTTCGAGGGCTTCAGGTACGTCGTCTCATTCAGCATCTGTTCATGCAGCTGTGTATTGTGACTAGGAGCCGAGGCGGAGCTGCCCCTGGCACTCCCACTGCCCGAGCCGGAGGGCTGATCATCGCCATCGCCAGCAGCACCTGGCTCGATCTTGTTGTGGTATCCCTCGTTTGATGACATGCTGTAATCGAGAGATTCAATTAGTTTAATTAACACAATTAAATGTTTACATAACTATCATTTGAGGCAGCTGTGCGAGAGACAATTAACAGATGTACAGCAATTGAATTGCCATATACTAGACTCTGACTATACTGACTATACTTTCGATTAGAGACCTCCCTCTGACCTCCACTTATCCTGCCTAAATTATTTGCTAATTTCATTACACATATTTCTGACTATACTCTCGATTAGAGACCTCCCTCTGACCTCCACTTATCCTGCCCAAATTATTGCTAATTTCATTACACATCATTTCCACACTTTGCTCTCCCTCCCTTTGGCGTTATCAACACACAAATATATAATTATGTTCTTAAAAAAACCCATAAATTTGTTATTATCTTCTACGAATAGAAAACAGCAACGAGAATCTAGCATGAGCTGGCAGCACATAGCATAAGCACAATAATATTATTCTCTTCACATATCACACACACTTGAAGGCAGTCTGGAATTGCCAGAGATTGATAAGACTTAGTATAGTAAACCTCAACGATTTGGCGCTGCTGTGTACCAGTTTCTTTTCAGTGTACGAAAATAATGTCAAGTGTTAGTCATACTTGAAGGTAGAGAAGTAAATTATAGAAGGTATAGAAATATTATAGACTTTGAAGTCTTTTTTGTAAATTCAAATTCAAATTTAAATTTAATTTATTTTTTATTATTTATTAATTATTATTTAATTAGTTAACTATCGACTATAGTTGTATAAAAAAAACTCGGAAAGCTACAGTCGGATGCAACTGACAGTAGGAGACCTGTACTTTCCCTTGCAGCAGCTAATGCTAACAATACACACACACACACACACACGCACATATCGCATACACACTTATGTACATACATTAAGCGCATTTCCCGCTGCTCCCCCTTGCCAAGTATGGAAACATTAATCTCGACTATCTCTGGTGTTTATCATCCTATTGAGCCACAATTCACAGCACTGATGAAGGTTACCATAAGATTTTTGTATGCCAAAGCACAAATTTGTATCTTTAAAATTGTGGCTGTGGTGGTTTTTCGCGGTTTTTGGGGGGGAAAGTATCAAAAATTGACACAAACAATCTGCTTACATCCAACTGCCAAATATGATGTCTCTAGCTCCTACAGTTTGCGAGATCTAGGTGTTCATACAGACCGACGGGCGGACGGGCGAAAGGAGGGACAGACGGACTGACAGACGGACAGACGGATATGGCTATATCGACTCAGCTCGTCGTCCTGATCAAGAAAATATATACTTTATGTGGTCAGCCACTCCTCCTTCTGCCTGTTACATACATTTCTAAGCTGCACAAACTTAATAGACCCTTTTGTACTCTTTTAAAGTACAGGGTCTAAAAATCTGTAAATATTTCACATAATATTTATCGCCATATTTTACACTAACGAGTAACTCTGTTATAATATTGCTTCAGCTGTTCGCAATTGAATATTTATACAAACAAATTTGAGCAGAAATATGTGAAAATACACATAAAATCGTTCCAATTGTTTTGGCTGTAAATCACATGAGATCGCATAATACGAATTGCAGCAACAAGTGCAGGTGAATAACCTGCTTAAGAGGCAAATTATTGTTGATTTCTGTTTAAGTTTATTTAATTTGCTATCGATTCATAATTTATTGTATTTTTTCCACGTTTTCAAGGTGCGGGTCAACGCGAATATCTTCTCTTTTTTTTTGGTGAATTATCTTTGTGTTTGGTGGCACACATTATGCGCATACACTGCGAGAAACGAACTGTTGATGACTAAATTGTAGAGTAGTAAATTGTGCAGTGACTTATTGAAGGATTTTTGAAGTAAGAAACTGTACATTTGCTTTGGTATTAAACAGTTTTCTCTCAGTGTATATTTGTGTGCTGAGTTGAGGTAGCCGCAGGCTGGCTGGAAATTCCGTTGGCTTGTTTACCTTGACAAACGCTGCGTCGCCTTCCACATGAACGCAGCGCCCATCTGTCTGTCTGTCTGTCCGTCCGTCTGTCTGTCCGTCCGTCTGATCAGTTTTCTAGCTGCTGCCAAAGAGTCTCATTATGCTTGGCGCCATTTAAAGAACTCGACTTGCTCTAGCACTTCATGTGGCTAATTCGGATAGTTCTACTTGAGCTGATAATGCTCTTGCCATAATTATAGCAGCTTGTTTGTTCAGTTGTGGCCCGAACTGCGGTTTATCTGTCTAGTAAATGCTAAGGTATTTATCATAAATAGCGTTAATTGCTTTAGCAAACAAACTCACTCGAGTGCTAGTTAAAAATATATTACTACACTATAACAGATGAGCGATTCTACCATATAACGATTATCGATATCGAAATGATCTTAAATACTGACATTTTCAAACAATACAGTTATATATATATACTATAGTTAATAGTATATACTATATATATACTTTTTATACTGCTGTAAATTGTTTTTCCTTTAGCCACAAATACTGCGTCGCCAAATTGTTGAACTCTAAATATAACCAAAAAGAAAATTATGCTTACTCAGCGTTGGAAAATAAAACGCTCTTCGAGCAGTTTATTAGCAACTGGTGAGGCTACAGTGGGACGCACTAGACTGGCGTATTTAGTAGAATTGCTCAGTCTTCTCCTAGTGATCCACAATACCGATTAGTAATGCCATAACTAAACTTAATTTTAGTAATTATCCTAAAATAAAACGCTCTTCGAGCAGTTTATTAGCAACGGGTGAGGCTACAGTCGGACGCACCTGACTGGCGTATTTACTAAAATTGCCCCGACTCCTGCTATAGTAATCCACAACACCGATTTACCGATTAGTAATGCCATAAATAAACTTAATTTTAGTAATTATCCTAAAATAAAACGCTCTATGAGCAGTTTATTGGTGACGGGTGAGGCTACAGTCGGATGCACTAGACGGGCATATTTACTAAAATTGCCCAGTCTCCTCCTATAGTGATCCACAATACCGATTTACCGATTAGTAATGCCATAAATAAACTTAATTTTAGTAATCAACCTAGTCTATTGATCACGACGCAGTTTCTAATGGAAAACGCAAAAAATGTAATGAGAAAAAACTGAATTTTACTTAATAATAGAGTTTTTTCCTTGGCAATTTGCTGCACTTGAAAAAAAGCCACATCAGAGATAATAACAACAAATAATGAGCCCAGAACATTTCCATACAGATTGCACTGTTTTTCATGCATATTTCAGTTAATTGAATTCATTTCGGAATTCGTTCCATTGTTCGACAATGATATTCCATATAGTCCAATGGCTTATCAGCATAATAAATCGTTAGACAATTCCGAAATATAGTAGAAATCAGCCACAACAGAGGAAGCTTTTCGATTAGCGCTCTTCCTCTTCGCTTGCTGCCTAAGCCGGTGTGAGTATTTTTTCGTTTCTCTTTTGGCGCACCTGTCCACGCACTGTCTCCCCGTCTCTCTCACACATACACAGGACGGAAGGTAGAATGAAAACAGGCGAAAAGCTAAAGCGCATAAAACTGTATAACAGCGCGTCGATTTGTTAATTTGCCTTAGCACAGCTCTCGGAATGATTAATGATAATTGAAGTGCAATTAGTTAACGACACATACTTGCGATTGTTAGGCGGCAATAGGAGTTGAATAAAATATTAGAGTTATGAATATGAAGCGCCTTTGATTCGGTTTAAAATGTATCACACACACACACACACGCAGTTGAAATTGAATTTAATTCCTTTTTATATGGGATGCATTGTCGAGTCGAGTCGGGGGTACGTAATTCCTTTGTTGGACCAATTACACGTTGTATAAATTTGCCAGCGTCAACGCTTCAGCTTCAGCATTTCTGACTGCCGTCGCTCAGCAATTTCTCTCGAGTTATTTTTAATCAATAGCACGCGCGTTACTCTATCAATTTAGCGGTATAACATCCGCATCACGTTCAAAGGTTTTTCTATGTGTTCGACTCTTTTATTTATTAACTATACTGTTGGGCAATATTGTGATGGTTGTTGCTGCTTCTTTATTATAACACACATCCGCACGCACAGCGCCAGGCTATTTACAATACTACTAACAGCTGTTCCGAGCGACTCAATACTAGGGATGTGCCACCAGTCTATCGATATTTGGTATATCGATGTGCAAGTATATCGATATGCAGCAGCTAGTAAATTTTAAATATGCCGTGGCGCGTCGCTGTCGTCGAACGCTGACTGACTGACCGATTTGCCCCGCGTAGCCTCTATATAAATATGATTGTACTGCAGCTGAGCGCAGACTTCGCTCTCAGCAACTCACTGATAGCGTCAGCGGTGAGAGCGACATTTTGATGGGGGATTTTCTGATAATGCGCTATGGCTATTTGTGTGTGGGAAGGACAAAGGAAAAGCAGCAACCGGCATTGTCAAAACTACTTATGATTCTAGCAACAATTCTATTATGTTATCTGCCACAGTGGGGTTTCGCTTTCATGCTTATCAGACGCCAAAATGTTCTCAAGTCCAACTGGTTGTCTGTTACATTGTATGTGCATAGATAGCTATAACTTTTATCTGGAGGGCAGACAATCGTTTGGCATATATCACTTTGACAGACAATGCGAATTTGCAGCGAACGTTTATCGGTTCACGCACACCTTATCATAATTCCCTTAAACTCTTCCAGTCTACACAGAGTCGGCGACAACTCTCAATTATTTGTAGTGACAGTTTTACGATCCGATAATTCAGATTCATACGAGCAACACGTGAGTGCACAGATTTTATTTATATAAAGTATTTCAAAATTGATTTACGATTATGTCAATACGCATACAACAGTTAAGATAGCATACTTGTAAAAGAACCCCCCTATGGAAATGCAGTCACATGTCAAGTGGAAAGAGTATCCGACAGTATCCGCCAAGACGTGATTCATGCAAATTACAGATGATAAGTAACATAACGGAATGTGCCCACACAATAGGGAAGTGCTGCAGTCCACTCCACGTCATTCTGTTCATATGATACCCTTATGATTGTGAAATAAGTGAACATTTGTAATACTTTGAACCAGTTGGAAAGGCTAGAGTCGGACAGCACAGACAGTTGAACACACCGCCATAATATTTACTATATACATGTATAGAAATTGAATATACATAATTTATTTTGGGATATTTACTAAACCCTAATATTGACTAAAGATTTAATTTTACAAAATTCAATACTAGCATCCATATACATATAATTTAAATATTTCCCTTCTGAAAAGATTCCTCAGTAGGAAATAAGTATTTTAACAGAGGGAAATTTAGGCAAGCGAACAAAGTCCTCGTTATTACGGGGAAATTCCTTAGGTTATCAATATAATTTATTTTGAATTATTTACTAGACCCTAATATTTTCCATATTTTAAAACGGGTGTTAATCGACTAAAGATTTAATTTTACAAAATTCAATACTAGCATCCATATATAATTCACATATTTTCTCTCTGTTTCTCTTCGTGAAAATGTGCTAACTATAACCATCATATAATAAAAATGACTATAAGCCAAATCATAGTCAAAATTATGATTGTCATGGATTAGTTTCTTGCGTGAAATATTTATTTATACATCATACTAAAAGAAGTACTCATAAATATTTTAACAGAGGGAAATTTAGATAAGGGAACAAAGTCCTCGTTATAACGGGGAAATTCCTTAGTTGATCAACCATAACCTTCTTTCAATAAATCAAGTTATGATATATGTCAATAGTTAATAGTATTTATTACGCATTTCTTAATAAAGAGAACAGACTTCACTTTTTTTTTATAAACTTTAATTTTACAAAATTCAATACTAGCATCCATATATACAGTAGAGTCCGGTTATAACGACTCTGCTTAAAGCGTCCGTCCGGTTATTGTGACGAAAACTCGATGGCTTGGTTGGTCCCCATACAAACTTATATGAAAGGGACTCCGCTTAGTACGTTTCCGCTTTTAGCGACAAACCGCCTATACAGACGGGATTTTTCACAATTCAACCGGATATTGCGACGTACCGAAAAAAAATACAGCGAAATAATGCCAAATTTAAGCATCAAACGACGCTGTTGGAAATGTATGTATCTATCAGTGATCGGCACCCTTGCTTGTGTGTGTAGCAGCGACTCTACTCTCTCTTAGTTTTAGTTGTCGCCTTAGCAACGCTGCTGAGAGAAAAAGAGAGAGAGAGTCGAAGTGCAATACCGACGTCACACAAATGTTAACAGCGTGCGTGTGCAGACCTCATAGCCTATTCCATGAGATGTCCCGTTATATTTCTAGTTTTTTCTGCTTTTTTCAAGTAAAACTGAATGCGTAAATTCACCAAATGTGAGTTAATGCGCAAAATGCGCCATAGTGAGCTCATTCAGTTTAAGCTCGACACTTGTGCATTACACCCGCAAAATGTCTGTTATTGAATTGAATTTATTAAATTTTTTGTTTTGATTAAAAAATTAATTTGTTTTATTTTAAAACCTATTACAAACATGGCAACCCTAAAATAAACAAAAAAAAATTTTTTTTTGCTCCTTTTGGTTAATGCGTCGTCCGGGTATAACGACGTAAAATCGTCGGTCCCTTGAAAGTCGCTATAACCGGACTCTACTGTAATTGAAATATTTCCCTTCTGAAAAGATTCCTCAGTAGGAAATAAATATTTTAACAGAGGGAAATTTAGGCAAGGGAATAAAAGTCCTCGTTATTACGGGGAAGTTCCTTAGGTTATCAACCATAACCTTCCTTCAATGAATCAAGTTAAAATATATGTCAATAGTTAATAGTATTTTGTTACGCATTTCTTAATAAAGAGAACAGACTTCACTTCACTTTAATTTTACAAAATTCCTCAATAGGAAATAAATATTTTAACAGAGGGAAATTTAGGCAAATGAACAAAATCCTCGTTATTACGGGGAAATTCCTTAGGTCATCAACCATAACCTTCCTTCAATAAATCAAGTTAAAATATATGTCAATAGTTAATAGTATTTATTACGCATTTCTTAATAAAGAGAACAGACTTCACTTTTTTTATAAACTTTACAAATTTTCAGTGAGCACACATTTGACACATTTCTCATTTTAACAATTCAATTTGCAGACATACACAGTGACAAATACTTTTACTTTTCGAATTCATATTTTAAATTTCACGCTAAGAGTATAAATAGTTTTAGTCGGCATATTTTTTTAAAAAATACAAGAGTTTTAAAATCAAAATAAATGATTTAAGTATATATAAAATAATGGAATATTAGAGAGAGCGTTTAATTTAGAATAATTTACCAACGCCTCTTTCGTTGTAAGTAGAATAAACAATGAAGGTTATGAATCGTTTGTTAGACATGAGTTATTGACTTGGCATTAAGTGTTTAACATAACTGTTCAAGTAGTTAATTATACTTTGATTTTTGTTCAAACGGAAGACATAGAAATTAGAATCCCTAATTGACCACTTGCACGTAGTTAGCCGGAAAGAGGCCGTAGCGATTCTTGCAGAGCCCACGCCACCAGCCATCGTCGATTTTCTCAATGTGGGTAACCACATCGTCGGGATCGAAGGAGATCTCATCGTCGTCAGCTGCCTGATAATCATATAGGGCAATCGCATGTAGCCCAGTGTCCTCCAAGTAGTCTGCCAAATTATCCGAATTGGCATAGATGGCTTCCTCTTGAGCCGTTGCGCCATTGGCTCCAGGGATTACTGTACCACCTGGCAATGGTGATATGGTTCTCACTTCGGCCTGGTTTTGGTAGAGTGGCTCTGGCTCCGGCTCCGGTTCGGGCTCTGGTTGCGACTGCACTTGTGGCTGTGGTTGCGGTTGGGATTGGGGTACAGGCTCTGGAGCAGCCACATGGGCCGGCGATTGTGGCTCACTTCTGGGTGGCGTGGCAACAGTCTCAATCTCAATTTGGGGTACAACATCAGGCGGTGCACTGATTCGTGGCTGTGGTGCGGCTTCCTCTTTGACCACAGCAGGTGCTGGCGTAACAATTTGCTCAACTGCTGCCGGCGGTTTAGCTGCTTCACTAACTGCCGCTGCCGCTGGCTCCTTCGGTATGAAAATGGGTTCCTTTCGTGTCGGCGGCGTCTCTGTCACTGGCGACTGCATCTGATTGAAAGCGCTAATGGCATTTCCGATGCCACCAGAACGTCCTGTTTGAATTGTCACACGGCTGCCTTTCACTGGCGGCGTGCGCGCCTCCTCGGCAGATGGTAATGGTGTGTTCTCCACAATTGTCTGTTTGGCGGCCTCCTCCCGGTCTCGTTTGTCCTTGGCCTCGCGCAAACGCTTCTGCTCCTCTGCTCGCTTTCGCGACTCCTCCTCGGAATTCTTGGCCAGGTTTTCAAACTTGGCACGCAAATTTGATGGCTTGGCGCCCTCGATGACGGGCTTGACTTTATGATCCGCCTGACTGGCATGCTTTTGCGGCGCTTCAATGTGATCCCATCCCACTGCAGACTTATCCTTGCGATCCTCCTGCACGCCGAACTTGCCACCAAATCCTTTTGAGTAATCTGCAGACATGGTAAGTAGTTTAGCAATTGTCTAGTGATATGTTCATCTGTCACTCACCTTTTTGCGATTCGTGCTTCTCCACCTTCTCAATGTGATCCCAACCCACCGCTGACTTGTCCTTACGATCCTCCTGTACGCCAAACTTACCACCGAATCCCTTGGAGTAATCTGTGGATAAAGAATTCGGTTTGTAATTTGGTATTCTTTATGATCAGCTATCTCTTACCCTTTTGGGATTCATGCTTTTCCACTTTCTCTATATGGTCCCAGCCCACGGCAGATTTGTCCACGCGATTCGTTTGCACACCATATTTGCCGCCGAAGCCATCGCTGTAGTCCTTCTGGGACGCGTGCTTGTCCACTTTGCCCTGATAGTCATGGCCCACCGCCGACTTGTCCATGCGATCCTTTTCCACGCCAAATTTCCCACCATAGCCATAGCCAGCATTTTGATCCTTCAGTAATTGTTTCTTCTTGTCCAAATCGGATTTCTCGGTCTCCTCACGCAGCTTATCCATGCTATAGTTTGATTCATTACATATTTATATAAACAAAGAAAGCTGTAAAGCAAATGACTCACTCTATGGCGCCGCCTCCATCGCGGCCGCTGCCATCGATAGTCTTGGAGCCCCAACGCTGCTCTTCTTCGCTTACATCGTTGACAAAATCCGGATCTGTTTCCCAGTCATCGTCCTCGGCGGTATTTGTGGCCTGTATTTGGTGACCGGCAGTTGCTTTCCACATTCTGGACTGTAGTTCTTATCTGTGTGGAAGTCAAAGATAAAAACAATGACAGGTTTTTTCTCTTCGACTAAAGTAGATTATGGATGGGAGGGGCCCATTTGCCGAACAAGAATTGCAGGTCTTGCGCACATACTTACGTGTTGCAAACTATCTTTAAATAGGCAAATTATATTAAGAAAACTAGTTAAATTTGTAACTTTTAGTTATTCAACGATAAAAACTTAAACAATTAATTTAAACGCAATACAACTGCAAATTTAACAAGAGTTGTTGCTAATGAACCGGCCGCACAATCGAACCAGTGCAATCGATTTTGTTCCGTGGAACCGGAACTAACAACAGTGTTGCGAAACGATGCATTTCAACACAGTTTGTAACGGTTGGTAAGTGCGCGGTTTTAAAATTAACTTTTCGCAACTAAACTAAATAAAACTATTATAGCTTATCAGTATGCTGCATAGATATACATATGTATTAGTTGTTATCTTAGCAATGCTTATCAGCATCTGTCAGCTTCCAATGCGATGGATGATTCATGCTATTTTTCGTATGTGAAAATAGCAACAACAAGCGATCTTTGTAATTCCAACGTACGTAATGAGTTATGTATGTATGTATGTATGTCGTGTGTTTGGTTGAGAGGCAATACCATGACGTAATTGGGTTACTACAGAGCTCTCAGAGAGTACTGCAGGCCAAGCAGTAAACGAACGAACAAGTTATTGATTTTGTCCAAGTACTACATTACATGATTTTATAAAAATTCTAATGAAAAGCATATATTTTGTAGTAAATTGGCTGATTAAACTAATTTATATTAACTAGAATATATATAAGTTATTTGTCATGTGAAGCAAATTCACTTATCGCTCCGCTCTTTACATACTGGTATGTTCCTACGGGCGCCCACACACCATTACGCCTGCTCTCATTGACCTGCCCGCTCTCTCGCGCGCTGTGTCTCTCTCAGATCTAATACACCGGCTTTTGCAGCGGCATATAAAAGCGATGTAGAGCGCGCTGTGCTTTTAGTATTTATTTTGACATCGTAAGCAGCACATCGCAGCGTTTAGCGGACGATATTGTACGTATTGTGAAAATATCACTTGGTAAATTTTTCAAATTCCTCTCTAGCTTCTATTTTGTTTATTTTTCGCTGTGCTTTTTGCGAGTGTACAAGTATAGATAGATGTGTGTATGTATGTGTGCATATGTGAACAACAAACTGAAGTGAAAAGTAATCAGCAGTGCAAACAAAGTGTATAAAAAGAATTTTCGGCTTTATAATTTTTGGGTGCGGCATTAAAAAATATGCTTTTTAAATACATTCATTTGTATGTATGTGCACATACGTGGCTTAAAAAAATCAATTGTCTTCTTTTTGATACAGTAAAATGCTTTTGTCTAAATTGAATGATATAAAAGTTTGGCAGCGGAAAAAAAGATGACATCATCAAGTTGTTAAACTGAAGCTGCGGCAAGCTCTCTCTGCTTCTTCTTCTATCTGCCGTGTTACCTCTCTTCTCAATCGCAGACGCGTGTGACTTTTCCAGCCGCAAACTTTTCAATTGACTAAGCGATACATATGTACATACATACATACATACATACAAATGATATATATATTAGACAGCAAATGGGAACTACATCTTGTCTAAATGAATGCACTTAAATTTGATCTATCTCGAGGCGCAATCAATTCAATTATACTATTATTATTATTATTATTATCATGATTAAGTATGCAGCGAATCTCTGTGCTTACAGTAGAAACTCTTTCATATGCAACAGCAAAAAAAAGTATACAAAAATAATTGGCAGAGCCCACGTTTATATAGGGTGCGTCAGCCAGGTTTATTACAGAGCTATTACTCGCTTAACTATTATAAAAAAGCAAAGATTATTAAAACAAAAAATACCTCAAGGTACAGTCAGACAGTGGCAACAGTTTTCATTGGCTACGCTTAAAAATTTATTCACACATTTTGCACTAGAAACGAGTCACGAGCTCAAGCACTAAGACAAACAGATATTACAACCTGGGCTCTGTTAAACATTCGCATTAACATGGCAGTTAACAGAGCTGTAGTGGATATTACTACTTGGGCTCTGTTAAACTTTCGCATTAACATGGCAGTTAACAGAGCTGGAGTGGATATTACAACTTGGGCTCTGTTAAACATTCGCATTAACATGGCAGTTAACAGAGCTGGAGTAGATATTACAACTTGGGCTCTGTTAAACATTCGCATTAACATGGCAGTTAACAGAGCTGGAGTGGAAAACTACTTTCCAGTAATTCCAGTTCTCGCACGTCACTGACTAAGCTCGGCTTGACGTCACACTGTGAAAAATCAGCTCATGCATCATTATGATTCATCTTATGAGTCTCAATTAAATGAGCACTGAGTTTGATGAATCTCTAGACTATTTATAGACACAAACATTAGTATTCAAACTCAAGTTCATTTTCGCTGGAACTAGAATGCTATGTCCATGCAGGTATTCCAGTATCGAGTTGACTAACTTTTTGCTGTGGCGTGTTCTACACGCAAAGAATGCTAATTTATGGCCTAAAGAGAACCATACACAAACGAAAAAAAAAACAACAAACATTTCTCGTATATCTAGCACACGATTTCAACCGGTTCCAGCGATAAGTTTGGAAGTACAACAATTTTTTTGTTCTTTATAGTGCTGGTTTTTTGTTTAGTTTTATTTTCTATTTTGTTTATATGTACTGCGAAGAGGCGTAGTAGTAGACGTTTTGGTACATCGCCACGTCATTTTATTTCTTCATTCTTCTTTCATTTTATTAGTTTATGCCTTTGCATGTGTTGGCCTGACGTTTGTTGACTTTCTACATTTACCGCTCATGCATACATAATGTTTCTGCTTCTTATCTTACACTGAAAAAAAAAAGAAGAGATATGTACTGAATAAGCTTATGCGGTCATATTTATTTTTCTACCTATTGATAGAAAATTAAAATATACACGAATTTTAAATTTAAGTAAAAAATTATATATACCCAACGATTATTCAGATACCATGATATTAATAATTGCTACTATTACTTGATTATATCATATCGTAAATTAAAAATAATTTTTAATTACCCCTATAATCAAATAATGGGAAAAACAAACCATCATAATTCAGCAATCCCAAAATATACACGAATTTTGAATCTAAGCAGAAAAGGATATACATATACCCAACGATTATTCAGATTATTCGATTATCATACTTGATTATATCGTAAATAAAAAATAAAAATTAATTACCCTTATAATAAAAAAAAAGGGATAAACAGGCCAACATAATTCAGCAATCCCATGAACCCTAATAATCATTTATTGATTATTTATTGTAAGGGAAACTTAAAATAACAACTGATATTAAAACCGGTGGGAGCAGACTCTGCTCTTTACGTTGTTTCTCGAGCGAAGACATAAGAACTTAATATGGCTTTTGAGTTAATCCAGATAGTAGAAATTGTTGCTAAGATATTGAAAAAGAATGAATGGGAAAATATGCTTGATAGATTAACTAATATACAGACTTATAGCTAAGGCTACCACAGTCCCATCTTAAAAAGAGAAATGTCCCACAAATGGCAAAAATGTATTGCCCTTTTATGAGGCCCACTTGACTTGAGAGCATAAACTCGCGGGCATAGAGCATGAGCTCATCCAGTATTGTGTTATAGTGGTCGTTGCTTCCATTACAAAATAACATTATTACGCATACGTCAGGTTGACTGCACCCAGAGCTTATCAAGCGACCCAGCCTATAAAAACGAAAGAAAGAAAAGCCTCTAGCAGACTTTCACTTTTCAACTGTGGCGTTGAACTTTTGATAGAAACAGCTGCTAAAAGGAAACAAACTAGTTGGTATAGTTTCCACACACAACAACACACACACGCACACTACTACTGAGGCGCCACAAATACTACGGGGCGTATGCGTAATGGCCCAGACATGAAACATGCCATGTTTTCCCTTGATGCTCGATGATGTCATACCATAAACTCGCTTTACTATAGCTCAGAATATATGTAAACTGACCTTCTCTAGTTTTAGGTCGTTTTTTGAAGTTATTATTAATGACGTTCTCCGCTTCCTATTTACAGCTTTAATCGAGTACCAAAAACCAAGCACATCAAGCAGTAATCATGAGCTCCGCCGAGTACTATCCATTCAAGGTGAGTAGACATCCGTACGATTGATACGATTATGAAATTTGCATGAGTAATAAATATAATGTATGAATATTACATATATATGTATAAATACTCCCATATATACATATATATTTCATCATACGTGCTGCAAGTGCATGCAATGGATTATTCATGGCATTATTCACTATACTACGTGTCGCCTTTATTTGTATATTGACTTATTCACCCATGTATTTCTTACAGTGCACACCCACCGTCTACCCCGCGGACCCCTTCGACCCCGTCGAAGATGCCGCCATCCTGCGCAAGGCCATGAAGGGCTTTGGCACCGACGAGAAGGCCATCATTGAGATCCTGGCACGTCGCGGCATTGTCCAGCGTCTGGAGATTGCCGAGGCCTTCAAGACCTCCTATGGCAAGGACCTGATTTCGGACCTCAAGTCGGAATTGGGCGGCAAGTTCGAGGATGTGATTGTGGCCCTGATGACCCCATTGCCCCAGTTCTATGCCCAGGAGCTGCACGATGCCATCTCTGGCCTGGGCACCGATGAGGAGGCCATCATTGAGATTCTGTGCACACTGTCCAACTATGGCATCAAGACCATTGCCCAGTTCTATGAGCAGGGCTTTGGCAAGGCACTGGAGTCCGACCTGAAGGGCGACACCAGCGGACACTTCAAGCGTCTGTGCGTCTCCCTGGTCCAGGGCAATCGCGATGAGAACCAGGGTGTGGATCAGGCTGCTGCCATTGCCGATGCCCAGGCCCTGCACGAGGCCGGCGAGGGCAAGTGGGGCACCGATGAGTCGGTGTTCAACTCGATTCTGATCACACGCTCCTACCAGCAGCTGCGTCAGATCTTCCTCGAATACGAGAATCTCTCCGGCAACGACATCGAGAAGGCAATCAAGCGCGAGTTCAGCGGTTCAGTGGAGAAGGGTTTCCTGGCCATTGGTGAGTATACAGACTGTCCATACTATTCGTTATGCATATCCTAATTCTGGCTATCCTCAGTCAAGTGCTGCAAGTCCAAGATTGATTACTTCTCGGAGCGCCTGCACGATTCCATGGCCGGCATGGGCACCAAGGACAAGACGCTGATTCGCATCGTTGTCAGCCGCTCAGAGATCGATTTGGGTGACATCAAGGAAGCATTCCAGAACAAGTACGGCAAGAGCCTGGAGGCCTGGATCAAGGTAAATACCGCACAGCATTCTCTAATATGTGTTGGCATGCTTATGTCTGGTTAATGGAAAGCACAATTCAATATGCATAGCTTAATCAAACGTCACTAGTCACGGCATTACCAAAGAGCTTTGAGCCAGGGAATCAAATCGAAATGAACTACGGTTCCGAAACAGGAACTTTAGTTCCGTTTAGGTTCCCAAGCATTTCGGTATTGGGTTCCGATACTATACCCGTATTTTAAATTCAATATTCAATATAAAAAATCATAAGTAGAAACCGAAACTTGATTCAATTCCGGTACCAGTTTCGGTTCCTTAGTTCATTTCGGATTTTGGTTCCGGTTTGACTCCCTGCTTTTAAACTTCACTTTCTGTTAGTTGTCTGTTAAGTAACAGAGCTTGAACAGTTGTCACGGTTTGACTCCCTGCTTTTAAACTTCACTTTCTGTTAGTAGTCTGTTAAGTAACAGAGCTTGTATAGTTGTCACAGTTTGACTTCCTGCTTTTAAACTTTACTTTCTGTTAGTTGTCTGTTAAGTTACAGAGCTTGTACAGTTGTCACAGTTTCATGCGCAGTTCCGTCTTATAAACAACAATCTCAATCTCATTCTCGCTTATTGTAAATACTAAACTCATTTGTGTGCATTAAACATTAAAATTTGGCATATTCTATATTTTTAGGGCGACACATCCGGCGATTATAAGCGTGCCCTATTGGCTATTGTGGGATTCTAAAAGAACTCAATTGTCCCAACAATGCAAATTGTCACTGTCGTGTCTGTTCCATGCCCTAAGCTGTCCATCTCTATTACTATATATAGTTACTTTTCAACCTGATATACATATTGTACAAAGGAAACAAAAATCGACTATCGAATAGTTCAAATAGTACTCGATTATACAGATCTTGTATGTACTATATATATATATGCGCAATTGGAACAAGTGCAAAGTACAGTCGCATCACATGTTAATTATACATAATAATTTTATACGCACTCTCACTGCACATAGATTTTAACTATATACATAACTCTTAATGCCTTGCTATATATACATACAGATATATATTTATAGCTTTTGGTTTCTTGTTTTTTATACTCTCGACTCTCATTTGCAATGGTTTAAGTTACAATATTGTTAAAAATTGAAATACGATACGCAATAATAAAATGATAAAACTGAATGAATCGTGAAATCAAATTAGGCGCCATTTTGTGTTCTGTTAAAGAAACTTGGATTAACAGCTGTTAGAGCTTTTGCTTGCAATTTTACTAACAGCGGGCTGCAAACGCTTAACATAACTCTGTAACACGGGACGGCGGTTGCAATAACTCTGTGTCAAGGTGAATTTACTGTAAGGTGAACTAACTCAATGTCGGCGAAAGTGCACACATTTTCTCAACTCACTCTGTCGGCTTTCAGAGTCAGGCGCCTTACAAGTAAATTCACCTTGCACTTTACTACTCCGGCAACAACATAGAATGTATACAAAATAATGCGTTTATTGCTAACCGCTCTCTTTACGCTTCTTTTCACCAAACGAACAACAACAACCACACAACGAACAGGAGGATGCAAACACTGAGATTGGATATTTGCTTGTGACTCTAGCCGCTTGGTAGATTCGTCTGTCGTCCAACAGTGCAATAGAAATGCCAAAAACAGAACACATAAACAGAAGAGAAGAGAACAAAATATTAATTCAAAACCGATTACGATAACAATGTAGAGTTGTGATGTGCTAAAATTTCCATTTTGTAAACTATCGATATACGCGGTCGCTATCGATATCGAACAGTATTTAAAGGCAGCCTCTGTAATAACCGTCTAACGTCTACTACAAATTGTGAATTTCTACATTTCCATTTGATTTTATGTACTATATCATAACGTACTTTATTTTGTATACATTTTATTTGTGCAAAAAGTGATTTGCCGTAGTTTTGATTTGCGCTTGCTCCTAATCAATAAACATTCGACAAACGATATTTTCCTTTCTTTTCGTTTCGTTTACAGGATGACATATCCGGCGATTACAGCTACGTTTTGCAGTGTTTGGCTTCTTACTAAACTACAAATTCAAGTTGAACTGTAACAGATCTATTATGATACTTTACGTTTTTGTGCATTAAACATTTCATCAATTGTTGTATTACTTTCACCTTAATATTAAAAAACATTACGTAAAAATACGAAAACATCTTTGATTCCATCCCAAACCAATACTTAAATCCCTAGCATAGTGGAAGCAATACAGTGTAGTACTTGAGGTAGGTAGTATATGATGCCACGCCTACTTGCCTATACGATCCGTGTAGGCCGCCCATAAGCGATCGCGATAGTTGACTGCCGCCTGCTCCACATTGCCCGCCTGCAGTATGCCACGCCCCACCACGCCTATGTCGGCGCCACGCTCCTTGACCACATGCTCGGGCGTCTGATACTGCTGGCCCAGCTGATCGATGCTCTCGTCCAGCTTGACACCCGGCGTCAACTGTATCAGACCCGGAAAGGCGAAACAATCGGCAGACTGACAAACGATGCCGGCCACGAAATCCACATCTCCGCCCTCTGTGGCAATTTTATTGCTACTCTCCTTGTACTTGGCATCGATCAGATTGCCACTGGCCGACATCTCGGCCAGCAGGAAGACGCCACGCTCCTTGCCCGCGGCAGCATCATCGCCACTCAGCGCCGCCTTCAGGCCCTGCACAATGCTGCGTCCGGGCAGTGTGTGCGCCGTAACCAGATCTGCCCAGTGCGATATCTTGTATATGCCCTTGCCGTACTGCAGTGACACGGTATTCCCGATATCCGCAAACTTGCGATCCTCCATCAGAAGAAAGTTGTGCCGCGCGGCCAGCGCTTGCAGAGACACGATGAACGCCTCACTAAAGTCCTCCACAATGTCCACGTGCGTCTTGAGCAGGCAGATGTAGGGACCACACTTGTCGGCCATGTCCAGTATGTCATCGGCCTTGGTCAGATCGGCGGCCAGGCAGAGATTCGTTTGCTTTGTGGCCATCAGGCTGAACAGACGCTTCGCCACCGCGCTCTTGGCCAAGTTGGCGCGACTCTCGTAGGTCAGTTTGGTGCGAGCGAACTCATTGCCTAAGCGTATAAAAAAGGGTGATAAGCATTATCAGTCTGAATGAGTTAATAATAATGAATACTCGAATGTATTCAATCAATTAAGACATTTAACAAAATGAATAAGCCATTAGATTAGAGTGAAAATGAAATTAATTTTAAAATCAGGCGATAAGGCTACAGTCGCGTGCACTCGTCAGTGGTATAGGTCGAAATTTGCATTAGAAGTTGTATGCCAGATAAGAGCTAAACTGTTATTTAACACCTACTGAGTACTACTTTAGTACTGAGATCGCAGAAAATTTCCCCAAGGGAATTTACAAAATACTTTTCCAGGTTGCTCTACTTTCTACTAGATTAGATTAAAGTGAAAATGAAATTAATTTTAAAATCAGGCGATAAGGCTACAGTCGCGTGCACTCGTCAGTGATATAGGTCGAAATTGACATTAGAAGTTGTATGCCAGATACAAACTAAACTATTATCTAACAAGTAGTAAAGCTTAGTACTGAGATCGCAGAAAATTTCCATGAAGGAATTTACAAAATACTTTTCCCGGTTGTTCTACTTTCCACTAGATTAAATTAGACTGAAAATGAAATTAATTTTAAAATCAGGCGATAAGGCTGCAGTCGCGTGCACTCGTCAGTGGTATAGGTCGAAATTTACATTAGAAGCTGAATGCCAGATAAGAGCTAACTATTATCTAACACGTATTGAAGTTTAGTACTGAGATCGCAGAAATTTTCCGTGAAGGAATTTACAAAATACTTTTCCCGGTTGCTCTACTTTCCACTAGTAAAGTTCCACTATTACCTCGGGCTACCTTTGCCCTTTAGCAGCCATAAATGAGGCTTAGCTCCCGACATTACAGCATATTGATTGAAAACCCAACAAATCACATCTAATCGCATATAGAGGTAGTAATATCACTTAATGCTCAGGAGGTCATACATCATATAACGGACAATAAACGATATGATGTGCCAAATTAAAACGAATTAGACAATTTATGGCCAAAATGTCTATCTGGGGTGCAGATAGGGAACTCTGCTCTAATTGGAACAGCATAGAGCGGGGGGAAGGGGTTGGGAGTGAACCCGTTTTTTCCACTAGTTAAATTAGCACGCGCATATGTCATGTTTTCATTATCTCCCACGGTAAGCCTACCTGCTGCGGGATCTCGCTTATCGCCGCCCACAAATGAGCCATCGCTGTTGATCTGAACTGCCGCAATGTACTTGGCCACCGCGTCCACTGTGCCGCGTTCGATGCGTCCGGCCTCGTGCAGAGTGTTCAGCAGGAAGGAGAGTGTGAAGAGGGAGTGCATGCGTACGCCGTGTTTGGCTATGTTGGCAACGCCGCCCTGTTCACGATTCACGACGACCACAGCATCGGTCACGACAATCCCCTCACTCTGCAGATCACGCACAGTGTCCAGTATGCTGGAGCCGGATGTGACAACATCCTCGACGATCAGACAGGTGTCGCCGGCCTGATAGATGCCCTCGATGAGCTTCTTGGTGCCGTACTCCTTGGCCTCCTTGCGACGCACCAGCATGGGCGTGTTCTGCTGCAGCGATACAATGGTCGCCAATGGCAATGCCGTATACGGCACGCCGCACACATGCTTCGCACTCAGCTCCAGCTCCTTGATGTGCGCCACCAGCAAATCGGACACAGTTTGCTAATAAACATATTACAGCTTGATTAAACCGATTAACTAATGCTCTGCCCACTCACCATCACATCCGGATAGCTCACAATCACACGCAGATCGAAATACACTGGCGAATTGATGCCGACTTTCATTTTGAAATCACCGAATTTGAATGCGTTTATCTCAAACAGTTTAAGCGCCAGCGCCCTCATCTGATCCGCATTCTTGGCCACCATTATCACCTGTGTTTATTTCGTTATAAACTGGACTCGAGTCGAAGAACTACCACGTTTGCCTGCACACGTGTTACCTGACCGCAAACTTGAAAACACGTCCGTCCGCCGCTAACAATCAACAAATAGTAATTCGAGTGTTGCATTGCCCCGGCACAGAGAGCCGCGCCAAGAGAGCCCTACTCAAAATGGCGTTCTTGCGCCAAAATTGGTGCTTATATATTGTTTTGGCGCAATTGAGGTTTTTAAAGTTTGCTCTGTGGGGAATTTTAGATTTGTTGGGTTTCTGCATAATTAATTGAAGATATTGTTTTGAATTCTACATAATTAGTTGAAGATATTGTCTTGAATTACTGTGCTTTACTGGCGCAAACAACAACAAAACTTTGGGCCACACGGCTGCAATCGAGCAAATTTACATTATGCGTTTGCAGCCAACTTCGTGTTATGTTAACTTAACAGAGCGCGCCAAGCTAAAAGTTCAATTGCAAATTCTTTTTAGATTTTAGTCGATTGCGGGCGACCCTGTATTTTGCTTTGACTTAAATGTCAATAACGGTCGCTAAATCTGGAAGACTTGATTCTGTAAGCCATTAATGATAGAAACAACATTTCGCTTTAGGTGATTATAATTTAT
This sequence comes from Liodrosophila aerea, assembly GCA_035045005.1. NCBI lineage: Eukaryota > Metazoa > Arthropoda > Insecta > Diptera > Drosophilidae > Liodrosophila > Liodrosophila aerea. Next base: position 869,909 of record JAWNNL010000646.1, on the reverse strand, counting down.
TAGAATTTTTATTGACTTAAGTTATATATATATATATAAATAAAATATTATTCAAGTACAAAGTTATATATACTCATTATTATTATTTAATTCAAGTAAATATAATTCAAAGTGTGTGTATGTGTGTCTCATTTGTTATATTTAGGTAAGTACAATTTACTGTTCTTTCTTTTAAATCTCTTTGCATTTCGAGTTTCTACGCTTTTCAATCACAAACAGTAAATGTAGAATTTCTTTAAAAATAATCAAGTCAAAATTGTTTTTTGTTTTTTAATTTTAAAAATTAAACATAGAGTTAAAAACGAAAATTCAGTTTTCTTTTTTTTTTGTAATTATAAAAAATATTGTAGCTGCGTTTTTTCTTTTGTAACTTTCTTCTTCTATGCTTTTGTATGTTTTTAGTGTTTTTTTGTATTTCTAAGTTATTTTTTAGCTCGAAAATACAAGAAGTATGCCTAAATCTTAAAACCAATTTCGTCTCATTATCATTCTCCTCTTTCCTTTGCTGTTTCTTCCTCTCGTTTTTTTTTTTGTGTTTTTTGTGTTTTCTTTTTGTATTCATCGTACACTTCCAATGTCCATAACACTCGCAAATTTTGTTTTTAAACGCTACGTTGCCTTAACTTCAGTCCTTTCGCAGAAAACCTAACCTTAAAATGTATTAAGCATTTCATGTTCAATTATAATTTCATCGTGTTTCGCTTCGACACTAAACATAAATACAGTATACAATACATACATATAGTACTTTTGTATTTACCTTTACGTTTCTTAATCTTCTTTTGTTTATTTATAAAAAGGTTTTCATTATTATTATATAGACGTTACATTCATTTAGCCAGCGCTCGAATAGTGTTTCAATTTCTTCGTTTCTACTTCTGCTTCTTCTTCTGTCAAACGGTGTCAACTGTACTTGCTGCTAGCTACGATTCTAACCTCACCTTTGGCCGCACACTTCCGCATAAAAGTATTCGCTCGCTTCCATTTTGTGTTTTAGTTGAAGTACTTTTGTTTTTCATTGTAAATATGTAAATTGTAATACATTTCATTTAAATTCACTAAGAGTTGCACGGACTGTGTTTGGTTTCTTATTCTTTCTGTGTCTTTTAATAAATTATTTTACTGCCTGTTATACCTTCGCTAAATCAAATTTGTTTTTGGAAAAATATTTTGTTTGTTTTCGTTAATGTTTATATTTTGTTTACTGTTTCATGCGCTCTTCTTTTGTTTCTTTATTTTATAAAATGCCAAAAATTTGTGCAAATTTCTAATGATTTTCGTTTTTGTTTTTTGTTTTTGTTTTAGTTGTATGTGTTTTGTTTACACTAAAATATTTAACTTTAAAATGTATCGTTTTTTTCTTTATTTATTTATAAATTTTAGTATTGTTTAAAATATTGCATTTTTACTTTACTTTATATTTTTGGTTTTTTCTTTAATATTTTTATTTATTTTATTTGTTTGGAGGCTTCATCCCTGAGTGATTTAATTTCCTTTGTTTGTCATTTATTGCGTTTTCTTTTTTGTTTATAAACTTATTGTTTTATAATTTCTTATATGATTTATACAGACTAAACGATAAGCCAAAAAAAACCTATTTGATTTGCGAAAATCGTTAAAAGCAAATTGCGTGGGCTTTGAAGGTTGCTTATTTCTTTATGAATTTCTTTCGGGGGTTTCACAATGGCCAGCGTTGCCACCTGCTATGACATCGACTCTATAGCGTGTGAGTGTAAGTGTGTGAATGGCAATATTTATTTGTATAACTTTCTGTAGTAACTGTACTTAAACTGGTTTTTGTTTTTGCTTTGTGTTTATAATATTTAACTTTTGGCTAATACTTTTGCTTGTTTCCAATGAATTAAACATTTTAGTTTGCTGCTATTTGCTTGTTGTGAGTCGTTTGTATTAAGTATTTGTTGTATTTTGTACTTTACTGCTATTTGTCTATGCAAAGCCGCCGGAAAAGAATATAACTGCATCTGCTTGCATATTTACTTGTTCCACTACACAAAGTATGACTACATCAATTCAATATTTTTTATATTTGAAGTAAACGTGAAACAAAAGTCTTTCGAAATGGCAAATGCGTCCATAAACATAAAGCTTTTGAGAGCAAAGACCTTAAAGTTAGCTTAAAGCTTTACTTAACTGTAAATGCTAGTAAAGCTTGAAGCACAATTGTTGACTGAAGCTTACATTAGGTTCAAAGTTTTTGGGGCTTTAAAGTTAGCTTAAAGCTTTAGCAAGCCGTAAGCTTTAAGCACAAAGCTTTACAGTAGAGTAAAGCTTTTAAATAATGTTACTTAAATCAAAGTTAACAGTTAACTTTAAATTACAATATGTTCAAATGTTTTAAAGTATTCAATTTGTATTTAAAATGGTTAATTGTGCCTTAAAGCCTTTGCAACTCTATGTGTAACGCGCATTTGTGTGGCGTATGAAAAGTGATGTAGAACTGATGTAAACACAAAACCGTTACAACTATTTGTATTTCGGTTTTGTTTCGGTTTCTGAAGCATTTCGTATAACTATATGTATGTAAATATGTATGCATGGTACATCATCAACGTATGTGATAAAGTGTATGTGTGTGTGTGTGTGTGTGAGATGTATGTATACATCGTCTATCGTTAATTATCTCAAAAAATGCCTATGTATTTGAACAGTTAATTACGTTTTCACTTGCTCGAAGTGTTTGCACTTTATTTCGGTTATTGTTTTATGCCTTTTTTCATACAATATTTCATAATTCATATTCTCTTTTGGTATATGTTTACCCGCTTTTATATAAAAAATATGCATATATTTTTTTTACAGTGTATTGAGTTTGTTATTGCAGTTATTGTTATTGATTCTGTTTTTGTTTTTGTTTTTGGTTAGCTTTTGTTGTTGTTCTCGACTCGGCTATATATAGTCAGTATATATCTGTATATATATCGTTATAGTAAGTATTTGGTAAGCATGGTAAGTTGGCTACAGCTATAGAGACAGAGAGTATTACGTTTATACGGTACGGTATATTGTGGTTTATGCGTAGGATAGTGTTGTTAGCTCTTTTGATCTGGAAGTTGCAATACGGTTTAGTGGCTTTACTCTTAACTTTAAGTGACAAATACTTTAAATAAAGTACAAGACTAGAAATCTATATGTACACATACATATACACATATCGAGGTGTGCATATATGTATATGTATATGTTCGTACAATCGTTTATGCTTATCATATATGCGCAGTTACATTACATTCGCGAAGAGTTTAACCAAATTCAATGAGGAAAATAAACCAAATTAAATTGCACATACAAATTGTTTGTAAAATTATCATAGCTTAGACTTAAAAGCTTCAACTTCCCTTTGCAAAGATCACAGATCCCCATCAAGAAACGAAAGCAAAACCACAAGAGATGCGCATCTTCACTTTTTCTTTCACTTTTTTAAAATTAAAATCAATGCCTTCATTTTGTACATTAAAATTGCTATAATTTTTGCTTAAAACTCTTTCTTTTTTTGTGCGAAAACTTGAACTGAAAGAACCAAAGCTAAAGAACTGAAAGTGTTGTAAACAAAATCGTTTAAACTAATACAAATAACTTTTCCTTGTCATTTGGTTTCTTCTTCTTGTTGCTGTTTTTACTTCAGAGAGTTATTGGATTTTGGTAGGTGACGCTCAGCAGGACCCTCGGTAAACTCCCAACACATTTCAAAGCAATGCAACTCAGCCTTTGCATCAGCACTTGACAGTCTCCCATCTCCCTTCTCCCATCTCCCTTCTTCCAACTGCCAACTGCCAAGACCCAGGCTCAGTTGCTTCGCCCGTGCGGATGAAATGTGTTTGGGCATTTACCAAAAGTCCTTGTACGAACCTCAGGAACCGTGCAGCGAGTTATTCTGCGCATTGTTGTTGCCACCCGACCCGCCGCCATTCACATTCTGCGCCGACACCTCCGACTTCACGCGACGCGCAATGTGCGAACGCGTGTGCTTACGCAAATGATCCTTGCGATAGAAACCTGTGGACAAACGAACGATAAAGTGGCATTAGTATCATTCTGGGATTGTTGGATTATCAGTTATATAGTAGATTTCAATATAATTACAATTCTTACATAATATACAAAAGGGTTCATTGACTATCCATTCATGGAGTGCAAATATTTATAGCTTGATTATATCCATATTCGAATCGCCCTAGATATCGGTAGCTATTAGAGCTACCAATATTAGATTTGGCCTGTATATAGTTTAATGTCCACATATCTTTCTGTGTATTCAAATTATTCTAATAGACGCTTTCCACAAGGAAAAAATAAGTCCAATATACCGAATGTAAACGATCTTAAACGATCTTTCTCCTCATTCATACCAAATGTGACCATTCAACCCAAACGAATCTAGTATTTTATGGAGAATTACCTATTAATTTCACATTTTTTTTACACTTTTTGACATTTTTATTTACTTCCTAAACTTTTTCGTTTATATTTATTTACTAATAAGTCCAATGAACCGAATGTAAACGATCTTTCTGCCCATTCATACCAAATCTGACCATTCAGCCCGAACGAATCTAGTATTTTATCGAGAAATACCAAAAACAATAAAAAAGTATCTAAATTGTCTATAAATTTCACATTTTTTTAATTTGATATCTCATTCCCCTCCCCCTCAAATTTGCAAAAAAGTTCGTAGCATGTACAGTTTTAGAGTCACTGGATTCCTTCTCTGTATGAATAAAGCTTTAGATGCTTTGAATGTTTGGTGCAATTTGCAGACCAATCGGATAATAAACACCGGAGACAATCAATTTTCTGTTCTAGGCATTTGGTCGGTTGCGTTCAACTGTAGCTTGCTCGAATTTTTTCATTTACTTTTTCTATTCTTTGTTTATATAATAACATTTTTATTTTCAGTTCATATTTTTCCCTCGTATTTCTCACCTTTTCCACACTCGATGCAAACGTGCTTCTTCTCACCGGAGTGTATGACAATGTGCAAGGTGAGCTGCTCCTTGCGCTTGAAGGACTTCATGCAGATCTGTGTGATGGAAGAAGATATATCAATAGAGATGCGTATACATTTAGAGCAGACTGTAGGCACTCACATTGCAGACGTGCGGCCTGTCGGGTATGTGGGATAGCTTGTGCCGGGTCAGATGATCCTTGCGCTTGAGTGCCGCATTGCAGATATCGCAGACGAAGCGCCGTTCCACGGCATGCGAGATGACGTGCTGTTCGATGAGGCTGCGATCCGGATAGGCCATCTGGCACTCGGGGCAGCAGTAGAGCGTGGAGCCGTCGAGCGCCTTCGTTTCGCGTATTTCGCCGGGCTTGGGACGGGGCTTCTTCTCCTTTGGTGGTTTCTTCTTTTTGGTCTTCTTACCGCTGGTGGTGGTGGTGGCACCCGTGGCATTTGTGGTGCCCACGGCAGCGGTGCTCGACACCGCACCACCGTTGCTAACAGCCCCATTGGCATTGCCATTCACCCCATTGGCATTGGCACCGCCATTAGCCAAAGCGCCATTGGCATCCGTCATGTTGGTCATGTGTCCGCCGTGTTCCATGTTGACCAGACCATTGTGACCATGTGCACCATTAGCCCCGTTATTGCTCGGCGTCAAGGCGACCCCGCCCAGCGCGAGGCTGGCCAAGTTGGTGCCGTTCTTCAGCACATCCCCGGTCGACTCCTTCTTTATTGTTTCCGAATACTTGAGGAAGTGCTGTATGGAGATTGGCAGTGTTGCGGATAGCAGGTGCGACGAGTAGTCGACCGTGTTGGCCGTGTTGGCCAGCGTCTGCCACGACTGATTGACATTCTGTAAGATCTGCTGGTTGAGCACTATGCGAATGGAGAGGGAGAAGAAATGTTAGTGAATGAAACAAAAGTATAAGGGAATTCTATGTCCGGACTGATGCATCGACTGATTGACTGGCTAACTGACTGACTGGGTGACTGAAGGATAGACGTACTAGGTGATTGACTGGCTGACGGAAAGACTCATACACTGATTGAATGGCTGTATGACTGACTGATTGATTGAGGGATGGACTGACTGACTGACTGACTGACTGACTGACTGACTGACTGGGTGACTGAAGGATAGACGTACAAAGAGATTGACTGACTGAAGAAGCGACCGATATGACCGACTGAGTGATTGAGGGATGGACTAACTGACTGATTGCCTGACTGACTGAGTTACTAAGTAGTTTACTAACGTATTTTTAGACTTAGTGATTGACTTTACGAACCAATCACTGTCTGAGTGATTGACCTACTAATTTTGGTGACTGACGAACAGCATTCTGATGATTGACTGACTGATTGCAATCAAGCAAACTGACAGAGGAACTGAATGACTGGTTGATTGAGTACAAACGAAAGATGTCGGGGTGATAGTCTCAGTGACTAAGTAACTGAAAGGCTTCGTGACTGACTGAATGGGTAACTAAATGACTGACTGATTGATTGACGGATGGACTGACAGACTGACTAAGTAGTTTACTAACTTTTTTGCAGTCTCAGTGATTGACTTTGTGAACCAATCATTGTTTTAGTGATTGAACTACTAATTTAGGTGACTGACGACCAGCAACCTGATGACTGACTGTCTGATTGATGGCTTGACAAACTGACTGAGGAACTGACTGAGTAGTTTTTGAGTACAACCGAAGGATGTCGAACTGATAGTCTCAGTGACTAAGTAACTAAAAGACTTCGTGACTGACTGAATAGGTAACCGAATGACTGACTGATTGATTGACGAATGCACTGACTAACTGAGTAACTAAGTAGTTTACTAACATATTTGCAGTCCAGTGATTGACTTCATGAACCAATCACTGTATGAGTGATTGACCAACTCTGACTGACTGAATGGGTAAGTAAATAACTGACTGATTGACTAACGAACTGACTGAGAGACTGACTAAATGGCACTCTGTCCTGACTGACTGCCTGACTGACTTATTGACTTACTGCCTAACTGATTGACTCACTGACTGGCTGACCGACTGACTGACTCTTCTCCTGTCTGACCGACAATCAAGTGCTAAGGAATCTGTTCTTTTCAAGCATATCCTATATGCTATATAGCGCCTGGACACACCCAGCCGTGGCAGAAAGTATGAACAGTTCATGCATTATCTAATAGCTTCCTGGATAATTTTCCTCTACGAGCAGACGGCAACAAAAAACCAAAAAAAAAGAACAAAAAAAACCTACCCCAACAACAAATAGCTTTGGCTTGGCAACACACACAGACAGACACACCCACACGGGTTACTGGGCTTATGTGTGTGTGTGTGTGTGTGTGTGTGTGTATCTCAATTCTATTTTCTTGAAAATCCCAGGCTGCTGCCTGCCCCACCAGCAACAACAGATTTCGCCAAGGACACATGATATACCGCATCCCTAACCCTAAATCTGGAGTCACCTCCCCCTCCCCCTCCCCCGCCTCCTTGTTATCTGGCCCATGAAATGCCTTTGTGCTCCCTGGGGCTAAGCTCAAGTTTTCCACAGCTTTGGCTTGCGCTTTTAAAGTGAAGACGCCCACGTGGCAACTCGACTCGAAGAAGTAAACAGAAAGCGGAAAATTCACAACTTGTTAATAGGAAATGCTCTATGCACACTCTACCAGTGTCTTCTCAATAAATTCGGACAACGAGATGAGACTCTGCTGCCATTTTTTCATCCCAGACACACACGCATAACAGGCCACAACATTTTTTCTTTTTCTGTATTTTTTTTTTCCTCCTTTATAAATAACATTTCAGCCGAACCTCGAGCCGAATGTGGGTGGCCGGAAGGGGGAGGGGGTGGGGGGAGCTGGAACGTTGGGCGCCGCCACACGAAGAATAATGTGCGTCCTTGAAATATACAGATAGCAAGCCCAAAAAATGAAAGAGTATGCGTGTAGACCTAAGAGTGAACTACTCCCCTCAACTCCTCCCCATCCCCTCCCCCCCCCCCCCTCGACGCTGTATGCGCTCTCGTCATGCGTCGCTTTCGACTCACCTTCTTCCCGGTCACGTTCAATTTTTGGATGGATTTTACCCTTATGATCCGCTGCAGCGGCCGCATTTAAAAAATTCAGATCACTCTGCGGCTGCGAGTACGGTATGGATATATTCTGACCATATTGCATATTATTGGCCGCCGAAACTGCAAGAAGAAGAGGAGAAAACATTAATAAATAGATGAAATTAGTTGAAATCTCTACAAATTCGCACTTTTGGAAATCTCTGCAAATTCGCACTTTGAGAATTTGTAGAGATTTCAGCAAAAATTGAAATGAAATTGACTTTTAGAAATCTCTACAAATTCGCTCTTTTAGAATTTGTAGAGATTTCAATTCCATATGCCCAAATTGATAATTTTGCGACTAGGGTTAAGTTTAGTAAAAATATTTGAGAATATTTAGAGAATTAAGGGAGTAGAAAACTTGTTGGAATCTTGAGATCTTCCACATTAAAAATTAAAACGCAGTCAAACTCAATTTCGCTTTAACATAAATTGATGTTCTCATTTTCGGTATAGTTCTGATATCGTTTTCGTATGAAATCCAAAGTTAAAACCACTTTAAGCAATCATTTTCATTTAATTCAAACAGCGTTTAACTAACGCAAAATTAAGCTATTTGAAAACGGTGCAAAAACGGGTAATGAATCTTTATTTGAAACCGCATTTTTCTCAAAGAGTAAATCACTTGAATGTATGCAGAATATACGAGCTGATTATAATACTGAATTTCACAAATTTTAACAAAATATATATAATAATTTCTCTTATTTCAAGCCATTTCCTCTTATACAATCGCCGAACATTTCACAGTTTTAAGTCAAACATTTCGTTAATATATTCCACTACAAATATGTCAATTTTAATGCATTTTAGTTCAATATTAGTTAACGCAGTAAAAATCTCATTTAATTTCAATTTTCATTTGCAATGTGAAATGCCAGCGATAACGTTAGTGGGAACACGCTTTATACTCCCGATTTTCATTGATATTTACACATGCTAGAATTGCGCTATAATCACAGCCTGTTTGCAGTTATAAATAACAGTAATGCTATATTTATATATAGGTTATCTATGTAATTTCGTTAGCTATATAAATTTAAGTAATATTTTTCAGAGTTTTCTATGAATTGAATTTCGCTCGCCCGTCAGCAGCAGCGAGCTCCAACGCACAACGACTAACTACAAACTGACTGAGCTGAGCAGCTAGCGTCTGGCTGGGCAGCAGCTGGCGGCGACAGCGACGGCGACACACAGACACACACACACATACATACGCAAGTAAGAGACGAGCGAGGATCGGGTGCCGGCTAAAGGCGAGCGTCGCGTTCGGCTCCCAGCGACGATGACAATGTCCCAGTGCCAGTCGATTTATGTGCGTGTGTGTGTGTGTGTATGTGAGTTACTGTCGTGTCTGTGTGCCTGTGTGGGCAGCAGCAATAATTTCTGCTGTACGTTGGCAACGCTGCGTCGCTGTTGACTGACATGCATGTGTGAGTGTGTGTGTGAGTTACTTTGCTGCTCTGCTTGTTGTTGCTGTGCCGTAGGCAGCTGAGAGCTGTGTCTGTGTCTGTGTCTGCTACTGCCTCTGCCTCTGCCCGACTGCGCCTGTCGTCGCCTCGGCTCTGTCGTCTGCCAAGGCCAAATTTTGCACCCACACACGGGCTGAGCGACGCACACGTGCGAGCCACGCATACATAGGAAAAAGGAAATTAAAATTGAAAATGCCGGCCCGAACGACGCGCCTCAAAATGTATGCTACACATTTCTTAACACTGTGTGTGTGTGTGCGCGTGTGTGTGTGTATTTTTCGGGCATTGCTTTTGCGTTCACATTTTGCCGGGCGCTCGTTTTTATTAATAAATATTTTCTCGACTGTTGCCAATTGGCCCTGTTTTTTGTGTTTCCTTTGGCTCGTTGAGTATTTTCTTATTTTCTTTGCATTTGCTTCCTTTTTCCTGGCGAAGTGATTACACACAGAAAAAGGTTGCAAATTTAATAATAATAAAAAGAATATGCCAAATAGCTTTAAAAGAAATGCAAGAGTATGCGTGTGTGTTTGCTTAGCATCTGTTTTTCATTTTCCTTCTTCTTTTTCAGTGTGTCCGTCTGGCTGTCCCTCGTATAAATTAACTTGTGACCTTGTGTGATAATTCGGCACATTTTTCCCTATGCTTTAATGCCTTGGGCTGCCATAATAAACTCCAGTTGGGGAGTGGGGGGAGTCCTATTTAATGTGCTGATCTCAATTAGGCAGGTCATATGTCCGTCTGTCTGTCCCGCATGTACACGCGCCAGGCAGAATAAATAAAGCAGCACACAAAAGAAACAGAGAGCAGGCTAATGGGATTTAATAAAGGCAAGTAGTCCATGTCCTTGCCTGCCTCCCCCCCCCCCCTCTCTCCATCCCACAGTCCTTCACATGGGGCGCTTAAACCCGAAACAATTGACCAACGAAGCGTGAAAGGCATCTTAAGACCGAATTATACACATAATAACAGTACGCCAAATAATTACAGCAGTTAAACACGAGAATTTACCAAATGAAAAGCAGAAAATTATAGAGTAAACCCCAACAAAGAAAAGGATTAAGCACTGACTTACCAAAGCAAAGACTAGGGCAATTGATCTGACAGTATAGATGATCATTTAGCTATAAATATAGCTATTTTTACACCCTCAACTTTGACTTAGTGATAGAGGGACTCTTAGGGATCTGAGAAATATTTCTTTCGTATACCATTTATAAGCTCGATTGCGATACTTTCGATTTTGGTATCGTTTTCGAGCTCGAATGCGAATGTTTTGCGATATTTTCGATTTTAGTATCGTTTTCGAGCTCGAATGCGATAGTTTTGCGAAACTCTCGCTCGACATTCGCTTCGTGGTACACTGGGATGTGTGTAGCAGGCAGAAGGAAGCGTGACAGAGCTCCTAAAACTCATTAGTTACTTCTAGGCTGAATCACAAGTTTGTGGTTGCTGTGGTTTGGTGAGGTTAATGGATAGTTGGGGCCCCCACCAATCCATCAAAACTAATTTCGCAAATTTGCGACCTTAGGGGGCACCTAGGGACCATAAAGTATCAGCTCGCGAAAGAATTAGTTCGCTATGTTAAACCGTTTAGGCTGTGCTATGTTGATCAGTCAGTCAGTCGTCTAGACAGGACAAAGAACTTTTCATATATGCTAGAAGAAGAAGATATGTATGCGAATTTGCATTACTGCTGTCCATACCTGAGCCAAAGCAAACTATTGGTTCTTCTAATCTAAACTAGTGTTTTATAGGTATTGCCTGATTTCACCCACAAATCGTAAACTCTACTTACATATGTATGCAAACACTATTACTATATACTATACACTATGTAACAGAAACTTATATAAAGAGTTTGTAATTAACATGGCTGGAATATGGCGAAGCTTACGCACAGCAAATCGATTTATTAGATGCCTGAAAATCTGAACACAAAGCACACTCCACCTTCCCCCTCCCCCATCGCATAGGCCTACGCAAGAACTGAGATAATCAAATATTATCCGAGCAATTAAATTGCGCTCACTCCCAACGCAAAAAGGAGCATACAAAGCGGCAAATGCAAGACTTGTGTACAGTAATTAATCAAGTGAACCAAATGAGAGTGCACAGCGAACACAGCGAACAAGCAACAACCACAAACAGCCCCAAAAAGTAGACAGAAAAAAGCAACTGGCCATAAAAATGACAAACACAAGCAGCAACAACAAAGAAAGAAAGGAGAAAGGAGAGGAAAACAAGTCGCAAGTTGACAAAACAAAATGTGACGCGGAATGAGTGGAATGGGAACGAGAGCAGAGACACAAGAGTTAGAGCTAGAGTAGAAGCACGGAAATACTGGGCTAAGCCCAACAGCAACAACAACAACAACATGCGCTACATTTTCGTAGCCCATCATCGGTTGTAGCCGGCATTGTCGTCGTTTGTAACATTTCACTTTTCACTTCACTTTCACATGAGCCCAGGAGCCATGGAACATGGAGCAGGAACTAGCAGCGAGCGAGGAACCAGCGCGATGAGTGCGAGGAATGAAACGAGACGATGTGGCAGCGCTGCCTTCTCGCTGTTGTTGTTGTTGCTGTTGTGCCTAGCAACGAGTTAAAGTCGGTGAAAACTGAAACACGGCCAAAGCGAGAGTGGCGCACCCGCTCTCCCGCTCTCACACTCTCACACTGCCCACAGCCAAAGAGAGTGCTCGAGAGAGCGAGAGCGCCAACCCACAACATGGCGGCGGCCTTTGACAGCTTTGGTGTGAGTGAGTTACAATGTGGAACAAAGTGGAAAGGAATGCGAACCAGGAATGGGGAGAACGTTGTGGAACGTGTGTGCCTACTTTTAAGTGTGTTTATAGTGTGCCGGCACACACAGTGAAAGCGGTGAGAGAGCGCGCGCGCAACAGAGCGCCAGAGCGGAGAGAGAGGCACACGTATGTACGTATGTATGTATGTATGTAAGTACATATGTATATGCACATAGTGAGGTATATAATAAACATTTATATATATAGATAAAAAGTGAGTGTGTGCGTGACGTTAGGTTAGGAAAAACTGCAACCCCTATTAGAGTTGGGGTCCCGCATGGGTGGTGGGGGGTACACATTACAGTGGGGGTGTGGGCATATGTAGCGCGACGCGGCGCCAGCCAGCCAGAGTTTGAGTCATCAGCAGCAACAACAACAACAGCAACAACAACAGCAAGTTGGCAGCGCTGCTTTAAGCCTTAAAGCTGCACAGGCCATAGAGCAAAAGCTTTATATTATTTTTATTATTGTATTTTCTAGTGTTTTTTTCTCTATATTATTTTACACTTGCTATGAGGCTGTGGGTGGGGTTTAGCTGCTCATATATCAGCATGATATAAGCACACACACACACACACACACACACACACAACTAAACTGCGGACAGACTTATAAGCACGCGCATTTTTAGTGTTGCATAGCACCAGGCGCTGCTGCTCGTCTCGCAGTTGGGGGTGTAAAAACCAGCCAAACGACACACTCACACTCACACACACACCCACACCCACACTCACACTTGGACACACTCTGTTATGTACACATAGAAAGTATGTACATGAGTGCAAATCATTTACGGGAGTTGGGGGTTGAAAGCAGCGCCCCACCCCAACTCCAGACCCTGCCACAGCTCTCGACTCCCACCCCCACCCCCACTCCCACTTCCACTCCGGCTCTCTCCTCAACTCTCCACTGCTTAGACGTGGCTTATAGAGAGGAATATATATATACTCGTTCTGATCATGGTATTACCACGATCCTTCTACCACATTCCTCTCCTGCTTTATCACTCTCCTGCTTTATCACTCTCCTGCTTTATCACTCTCCTCCTTTCCAGCTGTTTCCTCCACTCTCACACAAAATCAATGATGAAATATTTGTTTGTCTTATGTTGTGTTTTTCCATTTTCCTTTTGCTTTACCAGCCCAATTTTCGTGATTTATTTGAGTAATGTAAAATTGAGCTGTTATCAAAGTTCTTCACATTAAGGCAGCGAATTATGCAAATCATAAATAAATTCAACTTTGTGCTGAAATTTTGTTTGCAAAAGTGTAAAAAATTGTGTGAATCTTGTAAATAGATTCGATTAAAGATTAAATTGATACGTTAAATCAACGAAGCGTGACGCCTGTACGTGTGAGAGCATCGACTGTGCGTGGGAAAGCAGCGCTCCAAAGCAAAACGCACCTGTGATAGGAATTATGAATTAAGGGGACCACTGAATTAAAGACAAGTTTAGAAACACGCAGTTAAAGAGAAGGTAAAAAAGTATTAAAAAGGGTTCATACTTTTTTAAACAATCTAATGTTATATTGAATTTGCAGCATAATCTATTATACAATTGAAAATACCATAAATAAGTTTCGTAATAATTGAATATCGAATAACTCCATTGTTTATTGTCCAATTAGGCTGAAATTTTCAGAATAGATTTGGGTAACCAATAGCTAGTTACAAAATAAGCCGCAAGTTTTTAACTTTAAAATTGTGAAGGGGGAGGAATTTTACAGATTTAAGCTCTTAACGTGCATCTAAGGGTCATAAGCAATCATTCTGCGAAAAAATTAGGTCGCTATCTCTTACCGTTTGGGCTGTGCGATTAGTCAGTCAGTCAGAACGAACTACTTTATACTACTTTATATGTATATAGATTAGCAGGTGAAGTGCTTAGGGGACACCTATGAGCCATAAGGTCTCAACACGTAAAAGAATTAGGTGGCTATGCCTTAACATTTTTGCTGTGCGTTGATAGCACTACGTCAGTCAGTCAGTCAGTAAGTCAGTCAGGTCAAAAGAAGAGAGTTCGGTATATATACATTTAGTCTGCAATAAAGTTTAACAATACTTTATATATACAATTTAAGTTCATATTTTTGGTATACTTTTTCTTTTTAATTAAATAACCTTATCTTATTTTGAAGGAAATGAATGGAAATATGTTCGATAAAAATTTCATGGCTATAGCTTTAATAGTTTTTGTAATATTTGACATTACCCGAGCATGCTCAGGGGGGCGATAATCTGATGACGCGCAGTGTACACCTAATACTTAATACTTATACCTAATACTTAATGTAATCGTTATTACGTTACTAATATAAAACTTATCGGTAATATGTCTGAAATTGCATAAAGAATAAAGAGAGAGGTACGGCTAGCATAAAACGCAAGCAATACATTCATACATCGATATTAAGCTAATGAATTTACACGGCGATAGTAAACAAAGTGGATATGAAGCAATGTATAAGTGGGAGATGGTCGGGTAAGTAGTGAAGTGGCTAGTAAATTCTACAGTTGCGAACTAGTGCTAAGCACAGGGTGCCGATACGGCTTTAAATGACTCCACATATTAAGATACACCTGCATTTTTACACACAATATTATATTATTATATATTATATTATATTATATTATATTATATTATATTATATTATATTATTATATATTATATTATATTATACAATATTATATTATACTCTACCATATTGTTGTAATCTTAATAAAGTTATTTATAGCTTAGATTACTGTATATAGTCGAGATATCTATCGCATATAAAACATGAAAAATTCTACACATTTGTTGTAAATACAATCTACTGACGATAAAAAACTTTACTGGTAAAACCAACGCATTTACAGCCTGAGAAAATGAAAGAAAAATAAGCAAAGTTATTACGCACTAATTGGCTCAAACAAAAGAGACCCAGTTGCCACAATTGGTGTTTTTCAACACTGAAATTGGTGTTAATTATGCTTATTGCAAATCAAATTATATTATTCAACTACAGTGCGTTTCATAATCATAAGACACTTAAATATAACTTATATTTGGTGATTAAACCTTTCTAAAAATGTTGTTTCATTATCATAAATGAGATGAAACATTTTATTGCATTTTTTGTACATTTAGTATATTTTTCTAGATTTTTGGGAACCTCTACCAAGAATCCTATTAATTTTATTTTAATAAATTCTAAAGTGTCTTATGATTATGAAACGCACTGTAATGAAAATTCCCTTAAAATGATGTTCAATGAAATTGTTTCATTTCCATTTGCCTTTTAGTGCATTTTCAAAGTCTGAATTGGCCATCGAGCTGGTGCGTATCACACCATCTATCTATCTGACTTCCAAAAAGAAAACTGGACCCTGGGACCAGACCAGTATGAGGAGTTCGGCAGATGATAAGGCGAGCAGCTAATAAGTGACAAGAAAATGCGGTAGCTGCAGCTGGGCAAGAGGCAAGGCAAGGGGCAGGGGGGAACCGCAGCGCAGACTACCTGCATGGGCAGCAACTGCAACCACACACACACACACACACACACACACACACACTGACATGCTGATAGATAAAAGATACAGACACACGCATAGACACATTTTCCTGTTGTTGCCCGGGCGCAGGTAAAAAAAAAAGAAAATAAACGAAAAAAATGAAATAAAATAAAACGCTAAACTGGAAATGTAATGCGTAGAGCTCACTGAAAAGCTGGGATCAATGAACTATGCGGAACCGAGTGGCAGTTGTCCGCTTTAGTAACTGAGTGTCGACTGAGGACCGAGGAGTGTGGCGAGGGGAGAGTGGGGAGGGGAGAGTATCGAGTGTGTTTGGGTATAGCAATTGGGTATTGGGTTGGCGTTGCAGTTGCACTGTATCATCGGGGTATTGGGTTCATTCTACGTATGGCTATAGGGGCTAGAAGATATAGCTGGAAATCAAAGCGAAAATATAGATAATATTTATATAGTATATTAAAGATTTTTACTAATTCTTATTGATAGCAAATATGTGTACAATCAACAGAATATTTGAATTAAATATATGCTATTAACTATTACACATTTTATTACATTTCAAGTGGGAAATGTATACTATTATATATTACACATTTTATGACATTTTCAGTTTGAAATGTATACTATTAAATATCATACATTTTATTACATTTCAAGTGGGAAATATATCCTATTAAATATCATACATTTTATCACATTTTAAGGGGGAAATGTATACTAATAAATACTGTACATTTTATTGCATTTTAAGTGGGAAATGTATATTATTAAATATTATACATTTTATCACATTTTAAGTGACATTTTATGACATTTTAATACTATTAAATATTATACATTTTATTAGATTTCAAGGGGGAAATATATCCTATTAAACATTATACATATTATTACATTTTAAGAGGGAAATGTATACTATTAAGTATTATACATTTTATCACATTTTAAAAGGGAAATATATACTACTAAATATTACACATTTTATTGCATTTTAAGTGGGAATAATGCTCTTACTCTTATCTATTCCTTCTATTGTTCATTCATTTCTATATTCCCATATTCTATGTTGTTATTTTCTCTACATTTATAAGTTTATATAATTGACATTAGTTTAACTAAAAGCAGTAAAATATTCAGTTAATACTCGCATCGAAATATACATCGTATAGCACATTTCTATTCATTTTAAAATCTATGTCCTGACTGACTGACTGACTGACTATCAACGCACAGCCCGAACGGCAAGACATAACTCTCCAATTCTTTTTCGAGTTAATGCCTTCAGGAACTTAGCTGCCCCCTAAGGACTCGAATATGCGAAAATCCAACTGCGAGTGGGTCAATTGTGAGGTCAAAGGTTGCACCCTAGTCAATAATACTTTTTCAATTATAAACCTACGACTAGTACTTAGTTTCCAAGTCAAATATCGCTTGTTCCCCCTCCATAGCACATCGATGCTGCCCTGTCGACACCCATCCCTGGCTTTTTCTTCCTCTTCCTCTTAATGACAGTGGGCAAAGTCAAGTTGCAGCATCAGTCCAATTGAGGGGAAGGGTAACTAATTATGCAAGTGAATGCAACTAATTGAAATTAACAAAGATGCGAGATGCTGCTGCTGCTGCTGCGGGTTGAGGTGTTAGGCCTGCTTATGTGTGTGTGTGTGTGTGTGTGTGTGTGTAGTACATACATATGTGTATGTGCCTGGCATAAGGGTTGGCAGGGGGTTGCAGCGGTTCACCCTGCCTGCTACAAAAAGTTGCAACTTGCCTGAAGGAAGTCGGTGCAATTAAAAAAGCAGCGGCGCTTCCTTTGCCCGAGGGTTGGGGTTGAAAACTGCGCACGCACACACACTCACACACACACACGCATAGAAATACAATTAAATGGGGGAGTTTGAGCATCCGAGTGTGCGAGTGTGTGTGTGTGTGTGTGTTGAGTAGCTAACACACACAAAACCCACCCCCGATGCCATTCTATATACAAAGTAAAATGCAGCAAATTCAAAAGTTATTTGAGTTCATTGCATTTTCAAGCGAAGCTAAGCAACAACAACAACAACTCGCACACACACACACACACACACACACACACACTTACAGCACGAACGAGGGTGGGTGGTAATGACTCAAAACATAGCGCAGAAAAAAGCTACAACAACAACACACAGTCGCTACAATCGGCTATGGCGACTGCCGCACCCGCTACAAATTGGACAGCACAAGGGTTCTGCTTGTTTTTCTCAGTGTTGACAGCGGGGTAGGGGGTGGAAAATGTTGTGAGGGGAACTAGGCAGATGTAGATAAGTAAGAGCAATGCATTTGTGGTTTTAAAAATGTTAAATTAGAAGCGAAAATTGTAAAAGCTCACATTTGTTCACATTTTTTCATAATTTATAATAAACTATTATTATTTCTTTATTTATTTACATATATAAAAAATATCAACTAAGTTCAGTTGACAAAAGAAATTAAGAATAAAACTATTTAAAACTAAATTAAAATGAGTTATTAAGTTATTTAATTAAAGTTTTAAGCTTAAAAAATAAAAGGTTTAAATTTATAGTATGTATTTATTTACAACAATATCAACTACTATTGTAAATTTTCATTTTATTAAATTTAATATTATTTTGTTAAATATTAACTAAATAAAAGTTGACACAGATCTTAAGAATTGTATTTAAAATAAAATTATCTAAAAAAAAAAACTTTAAAAAACTTTAAAAAGTAAGAAAAAATAAAAACTTTACAAAACCAACTCTATATATTTCAAAACATTATTTATTCTAGTTAGTTTTATTAAAAGTTTACATTTTATTTGACTTTACATAATTTCTTTATGCGCATTATTTTGCTCATTCTTATTGATCTATTGTTCTTTCCGTTTTCAAATTAAGCACACTTTTCTCCAAGTGCATTTAATCAAAATATAATATAATTATCCACCATTATTATTTTTAAAGCATTTCTTATTCATTTATGATTTCTATTTCATTTCTACATACGTAAAACTTATTTCAACCAGCTGGCAACCCCCTGCCAATACACAAGGCAACATTGAAGAGTGCATCTTTGTGCCATTTGAACCAGTTCGGTGAACAAGCAAAACGAATCGAATCGCTAAGCGCTTGATTAGCCCAGCCAGTGCTGTCTGTCCCGCTCTAGCCCAAGCCATTTCATATGCTGAGCGAAATAAAGTAAACAAACCGAACGCATTATGGCGACTCTCTTCTCTTATACGCGCCACTCGCGCCACTCGGTGTTTGTGATATTCTTCAACTTGATCTTCCTTTCAGCTACCTCTGCTCAACACGCTCTTCGCAGAGAGAGAGAGCCAATCAAAACAAGAACAAGAAGAAAACAAAGGCAAGAATGTTGTTCTAGTTACACATGTTCGAAAGACCCCAAACGACGAGGCGAGTTGGTAGTGCATGGGGTATAGAAGAAGGAAAAAGCAAAGCGTCGCGTCGCCGTTTCTGCTGCTCTTGCCGACGCCAGCGCTGGCGTCGCTGGCGACGCAAGCAGCAGCAGCAAGCGAAAATAAATCGATAAAAATAAAATAAATTTTTAGTGATTATGTTGTACATACATACAACCGCACGCACACACACACACAGTGCATTTATTTTTGTACTAGTGTGTATGTATGTATGTGTGGCGTATAGGACTTACCGTTGGGCACATTCTGATTGAAGTGATTGCCATTGGTCTGATAGCGCTGCACATGATTATCGGCACCTGCGGCCGCTGCGTTCACCGGCGGCGTGCCAAATGCACCCGGTGTCTGTGCATCGAATTTAGCGGCAAACTGATGAATGCCAGAGAATGGACCGCCGAACGCGGAGAAATTCATCATGACAGTTTTATGCTGTTAACATGCACACACACACACAGACACTCACACACACACGCACGCTAGGAACTCTCGTGCCTGCGAGAATAACACCGATTGGTTTTTTTTCCTTTTTGTATTTTCCTTTACTTGTGTAACACTTTCGCTTTCTTATTTGGTTTATTTTGGCAATTGCAATGTGCACTATACAACACTGGCAGTAACTGTAACTGAGCCTGAGAATCTGAATTGCGATCGAACTAGCGAAGAAGAAGCAGAGGAACAGGCGATGGTGACGGCGATGACGATGGCGATGACTGTGCGGTGCTTTTTAACAGTGGGTGGTGCTAACTTGGCTTGCGCTTTTGTTGTTGTTGTTGCCACTCTTTGTTGGTGGGGGTTGGTTTCTAGTTGGTGTGGTGTGGCGCACACACACACACACTCGCACAAGCACGCTATGTATGTATGTAAGAGCGCGCGATTGTATGCAGCGCTTTGCTTTTTGGGGGTAGCAAAATGTACAACTTTCAATTTCGCTTAAACTAAACACACACAGAGACAACACGACGCACACACAACACCAATAGTACAAACATTCACACACACGAGGCAACGGCGACCGCGACCACGACGACTACGACGGCGACGACGATAGCGTCGACGGCGCACAACAACAATAATAAAGTAGAATTAAACGAAAGTCACGCTTACAACCGGCTCGTCGAGGCTCCGACAACAAACTAAAGTAACATTACAACGAGAAAGCGGAAACACTGGGACAGGCAACGGCAAAATCAGGCGCAGGCAGCGACTGAGAAGCGACTGCGAAGCTGGCGGCGACAGAACAGCGACGCAATGGACAAATGACAGTGACAGCGCAGCTCTCTTTTTTGTTTAGTTCGCCAGCATGTACGTATGTATGCACGAATGTATAAATGTATGTACATATGTGTGCTTGTGTGTGCGCTGCCTTTGAGGGTGGAAGTTTTTCTACTTCTCAGGAAAATGTGCGTTTATTTGTGTATATGCTACACAATGCGTTTTCATTAGGGCATATGACACAGTTGCATTAGGTTGAAAACTAAATAAGCTATTTTTATTGTTGTAGAATATGCTATAACTCTTAAATGATATCATGAATATTATTACATTATGGTTTTTCCATTTACCTTGCAGAGCATCGGCTAGTCGACTATGTCCAAATAGAAACGCAGAAACAGCAGCATGCGTTGTATTCGTATTTTTATTTGGTTTTCCAACTTTTGGGGTTGTGTGGCCTGGCAGTCGCAGTCGCAGCGTACGGCCAGTGCATTCATACACACATACAAACAAACGCGTTTGTATCGACGTGTTCATATGTAGCTATGCATATGTATACATATATCTGTGCGTATAAACATGTTGGTATACGCTTTGTATGCATGTACGTATGTATGTAGCTGGGATGTCTAGAAGCGCTCAGCACTCTCCCGCGTCGCAGTTGCTGCATTTAATTCTGCTGCTGCTGCGTTCAGTGTCTGATTGTCAGTGTTGCTCAACTGGCTTAACCGAAAAAAAGCTGTTTTTAGCGGATTAATTTCTGAATGCATGGGTTTATTTAAAGTACATAAAATTAAAATCAATTTGACCCAAGAATAGTTTAAACTAAAAAGCCAGGTGAATGTCGCGAGAGTTGTCATACTATTGCATGATTTTGGATTTTTGATATCAGCCGAAATTCCCGCTAACCGCAACTAGCCTTAAAAAATATAGCCAAATCTGACGCTAAAAATATCGACTTGGCAACACTGGCTGTGTTAATGAAAGTGAGTGCAGCATCAGCATAAGCACTTGTCCCTGTGTGTGTGTGTGAGGATGGGACGCGCTCTAATAAGAGAGCAGAAACAGCCTCTCAGCAGCAGCGGTAGCAGCGCAGCGGCAGCAGCAGTAGTCGCTTGCACATTGTTTTTGTTGCCTGCGCCTGGACTGGCCTGCAAGTGTTTTATTGTTTTTGCCAATGCCCTACAGCACGCAAAGAAAGCAATAAAAGAACTAAAGATAAAGAATTGAACAAAGAAAACTACTAACGAATTAAAGCGCATAAGTGGTATAGTTTTAAAGCGTTAATTAATGAAAATTTATGCACGAAATTTGAAATAATTTTTATGACTAAAACAGGTTTGGCAGCGCAAGAGGCATTCGGCTAGGATCGAAGCAGTTGAAACGTTTTCCTTCTTTTGTATGTTGCTTTTTTTATTTGTTGCCTATTATAGTCTTCTATTCGTTGACTTATTGTGAGGGTTGGAGTTTTTGACTTTCCATGCGTTCTTCTTTTTACCTCTCGCATTCTCTCTCATTCTCTGCTCTTTTTATTTTTTTTTATTCTCTCGCCTTCTTAGTGTGTCTCTTTTGAATGCAACGCTTTGTTTGGCTGAATTTCTGGTGCTCTTATTGTGTTCTGTCTTCCATGTGTTTATCTTTAATTTGTATGCATATTTTCCAATTATGCATTTACTCGCTCTTCCTATTTGGCCCTTGGGACAAGTTCATGAAAGGTGCATAGATCGCCACAGGGATGTATGAATGTACATACATATGTATGAATGTTTGTTTGATGTAGTATGTCTACTGGAAATTCTAATAAGATTAATGAAATTACGAATTAATGTTAGTTTTTTTCAAAAGCGGAAATATTTTGATAGTAGCGATTGCAGGCCTGAATATCGAAAGGAAATCGATGGTGTAGAATATATACTTAGGTTATGCACAATCTTGATAATTTGATCAGCATGATGTTGCTTATTTACATACAGATGTATGTACATATGTACGTTTGTATATATTTATGAATGTATATACATACACATACAGTTACACATATGTATGTAAGTGCACATGCACTATGTACAGTACCATGTCATTCCGAGAGACCCCCATTCCATTAATCAGACTTATACATTATTAACTCACACCACTTTTTATATATGTACATATGTACAGTACATACATTTTACATACTGTACATAGCACACCTTTTCACCTTGCTCCACCCCACTGACTCCCCCCTCTATAGTTTTAAGCACATATGTATGTGTGTATGCAAAAGTGCTCTAATGATTATCACACCCCAGCCGCACCGGACCCAAGGAACTCCCATGTAAATGTCAGGGGTCATCAATCAGAGCGGGCTTAGTGCTCACGAAGGAAAAAAACCTCTCACACTTTGGTTTATGCATTTTATTAATTAATATGAGCTTTTATGTGATGTTTTCATACAGCTTAATATGGTCAAAATATCCGGGTGTGAGATATATGTGTTATAGAATGCGTAGGGGCGTAGGGGAAGGGGCGGGGGCGGGGGTACTTTAAGCCTTTGCTAATTGAAAATTGCATAAGCAAATTGCAATAAATGACGGATAAGGCTGGTTAGGGTATTGGGGTATTACTGCTTTAGCTTATGCCTGATTTAGAGTTAATGTATGTTTGTATTAGAGGTGGAGAACTATCGATAGTCGCCGCCATCGATTTTGTTTGAAAGTTTCCATAAACTTTCGACTATCGACGATAGTAAGAAAAATCTATTGTCGATAGTTGTCGATAGTCCAGTAAGTAAATTAAAAAAATCTATTTAATTCGTTTTTGAAATATTCCTCATTAATTAAAATTTACATTTACTTTAAAAGAGTATGAAAATAATTCTCCAAATGTTTTTCTTTAGCAGTATAAATTTAGATAAATAATAATTATTCAAATAATGATATAAATTTTTGTATTTTTTAGGCTTACCTTAACTGTTATTTATATATTTACTTAACAAATATTTTTTTTAAGAAATCGTAGAACAAATATTTTTTTTAAGAAATCGTAGAACACTAATATTTTTGTCCTTATGCCTTTCTTTCTTTTTTTCTTTCACAATTTTAATGCAGAGATGTAAAAACCAAATTATCGACGACTATCGACGATAGCGATCGACCACTATCGAGAGTGAGCGCCGCTATCGACAGTGTCGATAGTGCATCGATAGTTCTCCACCTCTAGTTTGTATATTGTCCGTATGCTATGTGCATACTATTTGGCAAAAGATAGGTACGATTACTAACTGTAGACACTATATAATGTAGTATAACAAAACTTAAAGTTAAGGCATCCGAGTGCGGTGTCTGTATGAAAACATCTTATACACGCATAGAATACAATCGTCAATATGGCATATAATATCGAAGGGATTATCATTTCACATTATGTATATATAATCAAATACTTTCGTCTCCCAAACATACGAATATATAGCAAGTATATAAGTATATAGTATCCATTTACGTATAAGTATATATATGGTTTAGCTAGTTTATCGAGTATATAATATGTTGAACTGATCCATTGAGTTTTGCTAAGGTTTTCGCTTACAAAATATCATTCATTTCATTACACGTACATATATGTATATATATATAAAGCCTTGGGTAGTTTTTTGTGCAACTTTCTACACGGTGTTTGACTAAATTAAGATACAGCAAAGAGAGCAACTTAGGATTAACATCGAAATTAGCAACCTAAAAGTAAATATCACACAAATTATTCAAGTGAATTGAGTTCGTTTCAAGCGAAATCATAATACGAATGGAATCGACCGACAGTATACATATATATCGAATATATAGAGAGATGTATCGAGTATTACAGTATTAAGCAGTTTGCCTAGCATTAGTTAGAGTATAGAGTTAGATTTAGCTGCTCATTTAGAGCGGATAGCCCAGTGCCGCCGACAGCAGTGGCTCCCAGGCTCGATTAATATCCACATACAGCATTGTGCACTGTTCGGCGAGTGTTTCATCATCGTCCAGTATCGTTATAGGGAAGAGATCATTCTGGAATTAAACACAGGATTAGCACAAGTCCAGATTACACTGGGGTTACGCACATTTTTGGCCTGCCACAGTTGCTCGAGCAGCCGGAGAAAGCGTTGCATTTCCATGCTGCTGGCAAAGAATATAACTAAATCGTCCAGACACTCCAGCGGCGCCTCCTGGCATGAGAACTCCAGTATGCACCACCAGGTATCACTATTCGAGGGTATCTTAATGCCAGTCATTGCCTTGATATCCGCACACGTGAGTATCTCCAAGCCAGAATCCTTGCCATACACGCTGCTCATGCTGTGGGTCTGATCCGGAGCAGTTGCCTTGCTGGGATGCAGGGTTTGCCTTGTGGGCGTGGAGTTCAGCGAGGAGCAGGAGCGTTGTGTGCCACGCGTGGGTGTGCTCATGGTGGAGCTTAGCTGTAAGAATTGGATGACAATTAGACTATGATTGATTCCACTTTGGTATGGACGTCCTACCAAGCTGCTCGTTTCAAAGATGCACAACAGTTCCTCCTCTCGCGTTGGCTGTTTAACGGCTGATTCCGTTGGAGCTGCGGCTGGGTCATCCATCTGCCTGTTGGCCTGACGCAACGGCGCCGAGAAGTCCTCGCGTAGCGTGATCAAATGATTTTGTGTCACTATCAAGGTGCAGCCCAAGGCCTTGTGCCGCTCCTGTAGTTCAAAGAGCTGCAAGAGATGTGCATTTTTATTTAGGTTGGATCAGATTAGTCTTCTTCTATTCACTTACACCACTGGCCGATTGTAAGAGCGCCTGCAGCCACTCGGAGGCCACATACTCATCGGGAGCCGCCAGTTGCAGCAGCTCGCCCTTGAGCATGATCTCAAAGCAATGCGGACGTGCGGACTTGATAGCACGGCGTGCACCCTGGCATTCTGCCAAAGCCATGGCCCAGCTGGGCACCTTCTGTGTGGAATCATTGAACATGTACAGCACGCCAGCCCTAAGAGGAGCAGGAATGTTATCATAGATCATACTCTAGCCGTGTGGTCTACTCACTTGAAGAGGAAATAACCTGGTTGCCATTGCATCTTGGCCGCTGAGGCTGCCGTTGCCGTCTCCTTGACACGTCGATGCATCAGGAAACCCTTGATGTGCGGCCCAAGGGGTTCCTGTTCACCAGCCATACCCATGCCCAAGGCACCGCCAGCTGGCATATTGACCACAGCATAGAACATCCAATGCTCATCCTTGCCCACACAGCTGTTGGCTCTAACAAACGCCTGCAGTGGCGCCAAGTGCTCCAGGGTGAGCTGGCCCACAGCGGGCAGTGTGGAGCCACTGCGGCGGGCACACAGCTCTAGATTGGCCACCAAAGCATCAGCCGGATAGGGTCCACCGGCGAGTAGCACCTGCTGCATGTCCCGCATGCTATTGCTAAGCAAAACCGTATTACCAAAGGGTCCCATCTGGCGAAAGGAGAGGATTACTACATGGATAATTATATGACTATGATTCAACTGACCAATATGACATCCAGATCCTTGTAGGCCAGCACAAACTTGGCGCACAGACAATTCCGCACCAGGTCGGACACATAGAGCGTTTTATCGGTGAGCAGCACCAGCACTGGCGTCATGAATCCCTCACAGCTGTAGCCGGTGTAGAGCTTGAACACCTACACAGGGATTAGACAGAAAGAACCAGATAAAGACGGTTGAAAGAGGGTTTGGATCTCGCTTCTACTTACCTTCAACAGCTGCTCGTTGGGCTCACGGAAGATGCCCAAGTGTTTGCCACTGAATATGTCAATGGAGATCTCACCGATGCCCAGCTCAAAACGTGACAGATCTCCAGGTAGATCCAGATCCATGCCAACGGCTAATTCACGTCGTGGTGAATTCGCGCCAGACATTTCAATTTCCATGGCAATCTCAGCGTTCAAGTCATCGATTAGTTCATAGTTCTTTGGCCTAGCTCCACGCACGTACAGATGCGAGCCAAGATGTCGCTGCTCATTCCGCAGTTTATCCGCAAAGAAATCGTTTTTCCGTATGGAAGACTCCATGATTTTCTTCTGGGTTACATTGCGTAGAAAGCGATTGATGAGCGAGGTCTTGCTTGCCGCCGCTGGCGGTTTCAATAGCTGAGCATAGTCCACATCCGTATAGTCCACAATTACCAGATCACTCTCTGTGGAGGGACGATCATCCGTGGTCGTGGTTATGGTGAGGATATCATCAAATTCTTCGCTCAAGATGGTGCTCTTCGAATCCCTGCCACTGCCACCGCGGCCAGTCGGACCACGTGCAGCCAAATAGCTGCTGCTGGGACTGTGCAGGCTGCGACTGTGCTGTTGCAGATCTCCTCCATAGCGTGGAGGCTGACCACGTTTCTTCAGCGGCGATGGCAAGTGACGCAGTTGTTGTCGCTCCGGCAACTGCTGTGGCTTGGGATAGGAGCTGGTGTTGCTGTTGGTGTTGTTGCTGTTACTGTTGATGGAGCTAAGCTCCGATATGGTGGATGACGAGTGAGTTGTCGGCATTTTGGGTGCGGTTGATGCCTGTGGCTGTGCCTGTGCCTGTTGTGGTGTGCTGGACAGTTTGGCAGCTGTAACGAAGCGAAAGCATGAGCTTAAAGTGGAGCAAGGATTGGGTGAAGAGTCAGCTTACCAAAGTAACTATCAGTCACTGCCTGTTGCTGCTGTTGTTGTTGCTTCAGCTGCTGCTCCCGCTCCACCTTGGGAAGCTCCTTGGCGGAGCTGTCTTTGAGACTGCGAAAGAAGTTGCTAAAGGTCTTGGCGAGGGGTGCACTGATGAACGAGCTGCCGCCACGTGTCGCCGGCTGCGCAATGGGCGTGTCGCGCTCCAGCAGACTAGCCACGCTGCTGTGCTGTGTGGTGGGCGACAGCTGCTTCACCAGTGGTGGCACCTCACTCGTCTCGTACGAGACGCCCGTGTGCTCAAACACTGTGCTCTCGCAGTTGATGATGAATTTGCTGCGGAACTCGTGCTGTGCACTGACCGCTGCAGCTGTTTCCTTATCGACATGAGGCGCCTGTTTGCTCTCCACGGGTGTGGGCTCAGTTGAGCTGCAGTTGTGGGGGCTCTGCTCATCGTTCTTGCGACGCAGCTGCTCATCCACATTGTGCACAAACTTCTTGACGCACTGCGTCTGCTTGTTCCCGTCGAGACTCTTGCTGAGAAATGGTTTAGCCTTCAGCGGTGGCGATTCGGCATCGGCCCTCGTCGGCTTATGCTCCGGCGTTTGCTCCAACTCGGGCACACACTCGACCACCGCCTGCAGATCCTCCGAGCCCTCGGGCACCCCACGTTCCGGCAGCGGCATGGTGAATATGCTCTTCAGCGAGCCAAATATCATTTTGCTACTGTTATCCAGTAGCTGATGCTTAATGTCGTGCACATTGAACTTCTTCACGCGCTCATTGAGATCCTGCTCCTGTATGACATTCGTATGGCGCTTCGTCTTCTTCAAGCAGCTCGACTTCGGCTTCTTCTCCTTGTTCCAAACGGACTTCGCCTGTGGACTGCCGGCGTCGCCAATATTCGGCTCCGAGTAGTAGCAATTGTCGCCTGGCAATGGGAAATGTATAAAGTTAGACATCGTCTGATAAAGTACATAAATTTATAGATGTAAATAGTACTACACTCAGAGAAAAAAGCCGTATGAAAAATGAACATGGTCGTAGTTAAATTTATTTTATTCCGAAAAACCTAAAAATAAACACAAATGTACTTAATTTGACTAAAATCATATTCAATTCGCAAATAAATATGAATCTTGTCAAAGCAAAGTTGAATGCGTTCAATTCAGTATTAAATGAACTTCAATTCAACTACAGAATAGTGATTTTTACTACGTTCTTTCCCTCAGTGTATATGTGTAATAGATTAAACTAAAAGGCAAGTCTCCCAATGAGAAGCTTTTCACGATAATCTATGTAGCGAGGAGTACCACTATTGTGCCCTTACAAGATGTGGCAACGCCGACAGCTACGTGGTTACGAATGAGTTATCGATAGATGGTGGCAATAATCATCGATTGTCAGTCAGCGTGAGCGTGTGCAGCAATAAGGGAGAAGCGTGAACTAGTGCTGCAAAAACATCGAGGTTTGGGACTATTGGTGTTTTCGATGTTTTGATGTTCTGCAAAAAAACATCGAAAGTATCGATGTTTAAAATACAACTGTTTAGTTTTTTAATTTGTTCGGCTTTTATGTTTATTTCTAACAACTTTTTTTTAGTAAATAATAAAACAAAAAATCAATTTATTTCTCTTAAAACTATACAACGACATTAAAATATTTTCCTCTAAGTTGAGTTTTTTGTTGAGTTGGTAGTGATGACTCGGAAGTGATATATCGAAAAAATATCAAAACATCGATACTATCGATAGTGTTTCGATGTATTTGCAGCGCTAGCGTGAAACCCAAATAAGCATAATAAAAAGTTGTTAAGTCGTCGTACAATGATATAAAGCCGTGGTATAAGAAGTCGGTAAAAAGTTGGGTACGAGAGGCATAAGTTGGTGCTAAGGGCAAGAGTGGAGTGTTGGCCACACGTCGAGGGAGTTGCGGTTCGCGCCTAGAAGAAAAGGAGTTGCTGTCGTCGTCGTCACTGTTTAACTAAATTAACTATCATATTGTTACTTGTTCACAATCAATTCGACATTCTAAATAACATTAATAAACGAATCTATTCTACATCTATATTGATCAAGGCGGGTACTTAGCCTTAACTATTACCATTCTAGAATACCAATTCGATGTTTCCGTCGCTCAAAAATTGGCAATTGGGGGATTCGTATATTCCCAGTTAATTATTCTACAACTGTTAAAGAATTCATTTACTGACTCATTACTATAGATAGCTTGTGAAATCCCTGTACTTAGCAATCATCCAAAATAATGCTTATCTCTCTGAATATAAAAAAAAGAATCTCCACCGATTATGTCTTAAAATAATTCCCGCTACTTTGAAATTAAAATATGGGATAATCAATTTCGTATACTAGGTATTAGGCAGGGGTAAGGGGAAGTCACAGAGTACGCGGTTTTTGATTGTGAGTATGAATTTCTAAATATCTGTATTGGTTATTGCTTGTATTTGCGCGTATATTTGTATGTTTAAGTGTATGTGTGTATGCATAAGTGCATGTGTTATCGCTGTTATCGACTCTCGCTGTTATCGACTCTCGCTGTTATCGACTCTCGCTGTTATCGACTCTCGCTGTTATCGACTCCCAAGGCAAATTGAAGTACATGGTCTCCTATTGTCGGTTGCGTTCGATTGTAGCTTTCTCGAATTTTTTCTACTATGATCTATATATATATATATAGTATCTTCATTCAGCCTATAAACATCATGTCTGTCTCTCCCACGAGTGTCATAATGAGACCTTCACCTTGAATAGAACTATGCTTAAGTGAAGAGATGGAAAATCCAAGTTCTTATCAAATGTTTCGGGTATTCAATTGAATTAATGCTTATCTCTAACCTGGGATTTTTAAAAGAGAGGCTTGACTTAAAATTGAATACATTTTGGCAATTAGTATCAGTTGGTGACTACAGAATGAAGTGGATGGTATTGAGCATACTTGTCCTCGAAGTACTGGAAGCGCTCGCCACAAAGTGCGTCACTGTGGACAACAGGAAGGGCAGGTGCCAAGATGGATCGACTTGCAATGGAGAGCTACTTGGACCGTGCGGTCGAACAGGACAATACTGTTGTCCATTTGATAAGACTCAGCCAACAGAGCCAAAATATCCCAGTGATTGTGGCTTAATAATACCAGAGAAATATATCGTAGACGGATATAAGACACAACCCGCTATGTATAGTTGGATGGCCAGCCTGCAATACCACAACAGACGAGAGGATTTTGGTATATGCGGAGGATCTGTGATAAACAGTCGCTACGTGCTGACAGCCGCACATTGTTTACATCAGAAAAACTTATATGTGTATGTGATTAGAAGAGGTCAGGAAGTCAAACGATTATATTATATTTTTAAACTTTCCCTAGAACTGCCGTGGTGATCGGAGACTTCAGTGATGGACCTGACAGTGTGTGTGATTATGGAAATGCCAACTGTACGAAATATCAATTCATTGAGGTGGAGGGGATTCGAGCTCACGAGAAATACGTAGAAAATAGTTACAGACGTGAGCATCATGATATAGCGCTGCTTCGTCTACAGAGGAGCATATTATTCGGAGAGTGGCTACAACCCGTCTGCCTGCCCTTTGCCAATCAGTATGTACCCGAACCAATGGCCAATTCTGTTGTGATTGCAGCAGGTTGGGGCCAAGTAGCTGGCTATGATCAAACTAGTCCAGTTATCAAACGCTCTGTAGGTCTAATCCTGTTGTCAAAATCCGAGTGTTTAAACAGTTATGGCTTGGATGAGAGCTATCTGTGTACCAACACACCTGGCAAAGGTGTCTGCTATGGTGATTCTGGTGGGCCACTAATGTCCGTCTACAATTTGCGAATGATACTCGAGGGAGTTGTCTCCTTTGGCTACAATAGATGCGACCCAAACCTTCCCAATGTATACACCAATGTGCGAGCACATGCTGCAT
Source organism: Liodrosophila aerea (assembly GCA_035045005.1). Lineage (NCBI taxonomy): Eukaryota > Metazoa > Arthropoda > Insecta > Diptera > Drosophilidae > Liodrosophila > Liodrosophila aerea. Next base: position 838,795 of record JAWNNL010000646.1, on the reverse strand, counting down.
GGATCGACCGCAATGTCAGCATGGACTGAGAATAAGTTTGTTTGGAGAGGATTCTATATATGAATCTATATATCTATTTATTTCAAATAAACAAATTGAATTGTAAGAACTAAAACATTATATACAATTAGCTTAAGCTGCCACTCTTGGTAGCAGTACACTAGTTAATAAGATTTAAAAAGATTTAAAATAAATCAAGTGTACATTCACAAAAAAAAAAAAGAACTAAAACATACGATCGTCAGTGAAATGTAGTCTGGCAACGCCAAATGTATATAGCGCCATCTATGGCATTTATCTTGAATCTTATTGAACGAATTGAATGGTAACGTTAAGTCTAAGTAAAGTCCTTAAACAACACTGCCACCATAATTAGGTGAATTAAGTATTCATTTATCCTGATCTATATTAATTGTTACGGAATAATAAACATATTAAAAGAAAATCGAAATGAAATCCTAATTTGATATGTGGGGTAGCATTTATGTTTGTATTGCGCCGCCATGAAGATGGAGAAGGTAAAAGAACGGACGTGGTACGATTCCATTCCAGGAGTGGAGTCCATTGCATTGCGAATAAAAATTGATTGAAAATTCTCTTTTTCAGTTACTTGTATGTATCTCATACTGAAGCTGTCTTTTCTTCTCGGTTAGGAAATTGTTTCTACTGACAAGTTTTCCGCTCTTTCCTTCCATCTGCAGATGTTGTTCTTTGAGATGAGCTGAGTGCTTAACAATTCTGCAAAAATACTTTTGGAAACCACTACATACAATATAGAACATAGTACATACCACAATGCTTGGATTTTCACTTCTTTAAAAACAAAACCAAAATAAAAAAACCCAATTAAATTATGATTAGGTCAAGAGACGGTAAAATCCAAGTTCTTATTAAGCGTTTTGAGTATTCAGCTAATAAAAAAGCTTATCTCTAGTCAGGGACTTGTGAAAGAGGGGCTCGCTGTGTCGTCAACATTTAAACAAATTTTGAAGAAATAAATTCAGTTGCCACATTTGGAATTCAGTATCAGTTGGTCGATTGATGGCAACAGAATGAAGTGGATGACATTGAGCATACTTGTCCTCCAAGTACTGGGAGGACTCTCCCGAAAGTGTATCACTGTGGACAAAAGGAAGGGTATGTGTCAAGTTGGATCGACTTGCAATGGAGAGCTACTTGGACCATGCGGTCAAACAGGACAATTCTGTTGTCCAATTGATAAGGCTGAGAAGGAGCCAGTGGAGCCAAAATTTCCCAGTGATTGTGGCCCAATAATACCAGAGAAATATATCGTAGGCGGAGATGAGGTACCACCCAATGTGTATAGTTGGATGGTCAGTCTGCAATATACAGACAGACGACAGAATTTTGGCACTTGCGCCGGATCTGTGATAAACCGTCTCTACGTGCTGACATCCGCACATTGCACACGTTGGAATAACCTAAATGTGTAAGTGATTAGAAGAGGTCGAGAGTTCAAGCGATTATGTTTTAATATTAAACTTTCTCTAGAACTGGCGTGGTAATCGGAGACTACAGCCATGAACACACATGTGATTATGGAAATCGTGACTGTACGAAATATCACTTCTATGAGGTAGCGGAGATTGTAGTTCATGAGAATTTCGTACGATCTAGCCACACTTCGCCCCACGACATAGCGCTGCTGCGTCTAGAGAGAAGCATACTGTTCGGACTGAACCAACAGCCCGTCTGCCTGCCCTTTGGCAATCAGCATATACCCGAACCATGGGTCAATTCTCACGTGATTGCAGCAGGTTGGGGCCAAGTATCAGGCAATGACTCAACCAGTCCTGTCAGAAAACGCGCTGTGTCTATCAACCTGTGGTCAAAAGCCGAGTGTAGCAACAATGAAGACAGGGATGAGACCCACATTTGCGCCAACGCACCTGGTAGAGGCGTCTGCTTTGGTGATGCCGGCAGTCCACTCATGTCCAGATACAATTCTCGAATGATACTCGAGGGAGTTAGCTCCTTTGCCTACCGGAACTGTGACACAAGCTCTCCCAATGTATACACCAGTGTGCGAGCACATGCGGCATGGATCGAAAGCCATATATATTGGACTGACGAGGCGACATATGATGTGAGAAGAAATTGATAGTAGTTGTCACATCGAAAATGTAATCTAGTTTATATATAAAGTACTTTGTCCTCACTGACTGACTTTATGACTTAATGAGTGATGGTCACACAGCCCAAACGGTAAGTCATAGCGACCTATTTTGATCAGGAGATGAATCTGTGATACGACCCCACACATCGGTCGAACTGCGTGCTAATTGAGTTACGTTTTTAACATCTGGGCGAACATATAAAAGTATGAAAGCTATAGAAAGCAAACCCGGTAAGCTACAGTCGGATGCAACCGACAGTAGGAGAGTGGGGGAGGTATCAAAAATCTAAACAAACTTGATCTACTTTTTTAAAGTACAGGGTCTAATGAGAATGTTGTTGTTGGTACCAGTGTCTTATAGTTGGACATTTGATTGAGATGAGCTGAGAACCTGGCAACTCTGTCAAAATACTTTTGGAAACCACTACATACAATCTACTATATGGTACATACCACTATGCTTGGGATTCTACCTTCCAAAAAAACCCGAAAATATATATAAATGTTGTTAAGAGACGGTAAGATCCAAAAATCCAATTCTTATCAAGCGTTTTATATACAGCTTAACGCTTATCTCTAGTAAGGGGACTAAAATTTGAATAAATATCTGCCAAATAACACATTTGGAATTCAGTATCACTTGGTCGATTGATGACAACAGAATGAAGTGGATGACATTGAGCATACTTGTCCTCCAAGTACTGGGAGGACTCTCCCTAAAGTGTCTCACTGTGGACAACAGGAAGGGCATGTGCCAGGATGGATCGACTTGCCATGGAGAGCTACATGAACCATGCGGTCGAACAGGACAATACTGTTGTCCATTTGATAAGGCGGCGGCTACTGTAGAGCCGAAATTTCCCAGGGATTGTGGCTCTATTCCCATTTTGAGGTTGGGTTGTCTAGGCGGATTTATGATGCAACCGCAAATGTATAGTTGGATGGCCCGCCTCCAATACACCAACACACGACGTAATTTTGGTACTTGCGGAGGATCTGTGATAAACAGTCGCTACGTGCTGACAGCTGCTCATTGCTTACGTTGGAATAACTCAAATGTGTAAGTGATTAGAAGAGGTTAAGAGGCCAGATGTCTATATTTTATTATTAAACTTTCCCTAGAACTGCCGTGGTGATAGGAGACCACCGCGATGGACCCATATGTGATTATGGAGCTCTCGATTGTATGAATTATCAATACATTGGTGTGGAGGAAATTGTAGTTCACGAGAATTACTTTAGAGATGACCACCATTCCCAGCATGATATAATGCTGCTTCGTCTACAGACACCCATACAGTTCAGAGCGAGATCGCAGTTCGGAGGGAGCGTAGTACCCGTCTGCCTGCCCTTTGGCAATCAACATATACCCGAACCAGAGCCCAATTCTGAAGTGACTGCAGCAGGATGGGGTCAAGTATCAGGCCATGACACAACCAGTGGAATACGATCACGTGCTGTATCTCTTGCGCTGCTGCATAAATCCGAGTGCATCAACAATTATGACAGGGATGAGACTCTTATTTGTACCCGCTCACCTGGCAAAGGTGTCTGCTTTGGTGATTCTGGAGGCCCACTTATGTCCAAACACAATGGGCATATGATACTCGAGGGAATAAACTCCTTTGGCAACAATGGATGCGACACAAGCCTTCCCAATGTACACACCAGTGTGCGGGCACATGCTGGATGGATCGAAAGCCATGTCAGAATGGACTAAGCAACCAGCATGTGATGTGAGAATAAATAGAATGTAATGTAGTATAAAAATAAAAGCTTAACTATGAACACTATGAAAAGTGTTAAAGTCCTCTTAACTCTTCATGAACCATGTAAATACCATGATTGTCTCTCCCATGATTGTCATACTAAAAACATTTTCTCCATTGCATCCACAGTGGTCACAGTGTCTAATAGTTGGAACGTTGTTTTTTAAATGAGCTGAGAACTTGACAACCCTGTCAGAATACTTTTGGAAAGAACTGTAGATAATCTACTACTTCTGTTAGGAAATTTCACATTTGTTGGACTCAAAAACTCGAAAAGCAACAGTCGGATGCAACCGACAGTAGGAGACCCTTCACTTTCCTTTGCACACACACATACACACACATGCACACATATCGTAAAGTCACACGCAACCACGCATACACACTTACATATGCACATATACACATGTATTAAGGGCATGATCGCACTGCTCCCCCCTTGCCTAGTACAGCAAATTGAATATCTCCGGTATATATTATCCGATTGTACCACAATTCACAGCAGTGATTAAGGTTACCATAAGATCTTTGTATGCTAAAGCACAAGTCTTTAAAATTGTGACTGTGGTGTTTTTTTTGCGGATTTGTAGGGAGGTATCAAAAATCTAAACAAACTTGATCTACTTTTTTAAAGAACAGAGTCTAATGAGAATGTTGTTGTTGGTACCAGTGTCTTATAGTTGGACATTTGATTGAGATTAGCTGAGAACTGGACAACTCTGACAAAATACTTTTGGAAACCACTACATACAATCTACTATACAGAACACACCACTATACTTGGGATTTCCACCTTCCAAAAAAAAAAAAACCCCAATATAATTATGCTAAGAGACGGTAAAATCCAAAAATCCAATTCTTATCAAGCGTTTTATACAGAGCTTAACGCTTATCTCTAGTAAGGGGACTTGTGAAACGAAAGCTCGACTAAAATTTCAATAAAATTGGTATAAATTTGCCAAATAACACAACTGGAAATTAGTATCAGTTGGTCGATTGATGACAACAGAATGAAGTGGATGATATTGAGCATACTTGTCCTCCAAGTACTGGGAGGACTCTCCCTAAAGTGTGTCACTGTGGACAACAGGAAGGGCATGTGCCAAGATGGATCGACTTGCAATGGAGAGCTACTTGAACCATGCGGTCGAACAGGACAATACTGTTGTCCTTTTGATAAGGCTACGCAGGAAGAGTATTCATCGACGCCTACAGTAGAGAAATTTCCCAGGGATTGTGGCTCACTTCCCGTTTTGGGGTTGGGTGTCGTAGGCGGAGAAGTGATACCACCGCAATTGTATAGTTGGATGGTTAGTCTGCAATACACCAACAGTCGAGGGGATTTTGGTGTTTGCGGAGGATCTGTGATAAATAGTCGCTATGTGCTGACAGCTGCTCATTGTCTACGTTGGAATAACTCAAATGTGTAAGTGATTAGAAGAGGTTAAGAGGTCAGACGTCTATATTTTATTATTAAACTTTCCCTAGAACTGCCGTGGTGATCGGAGACTTCAGTGTTGGACCCATATGTGATTATGGAGCTACCGATTGTATGAAATATCAATACATTGGCGTGGAGAAAATTATTGTTCACGAGAATTACTTTAGAGGTTCCCACCCTTCAACGCATGATTTAATGCTACTTCGTCTACAGAGACCCATACAGTTCAGAGCGAGATCGGAGTTCGGAGCGAGCGTAGTACCCGTCTGCCTGCCCTTTGGCAATCAACATATACCCGAACCAACGCCCAATTCTGAAGTGACTGCAGCAGGTTGGGGTCAAGTATCAGGCCATGACACAAACACCACTGTAATACGAAAACGTGCTGTCAATCTTTCCCTGGTGTCTAAATCCGAGTGCATCAACAATATCGACAGGGATGAGACTCATATTTGTACCCGCACACCTGGCAAAGGTGTCTGCTTTGGTGATTCTGGAGGCCCACTTATGTCCAAACACAATGAGCATATGATACTCGAGGGAGTTACCTCCTTTGGCTACAATAGATGCGACACAAGCCTGGTCAATGTATTCACCAGTGTGCGAGCACATGCTGAATGGATCGACCGCAATGTCAGAATGGACTAAGCAACCAGCATATGATGTGAGAATAAATCGAATGTAATGTAATATGAAAATAAAAACGTAACTATGAACATTATGAAAAGTGTTGAAGTAGTATTAACTCTTTATGAACCATGTAGACCTCGTGTCTGTCTCTCCCATGATACTAAGAACATCCTCCCCATTGCAATCACAGTGGGTAACAGTGTCTAATAGATGGAACGTTGTTTCTTTTCAATGAGCTGAGAACTTAACAACCCTGTCAGAATACTTTTGGAAAGAACTGTAGACAACCTACTACTTCTGTTAGGAAATTTCACATTTGTTGGACTCAAAAACTCGAAAAGCTGCAGTCGGATGCAACCGACAGTAGGAGACCCTGTACTTTTCCTTTCAGCAGCTAATGCTAACAATGCACACACACATATATATATCGCAGTCAGACACAACCACGCATAACTTACTAACCCAGCGGATGTATTTTTTTAGAAAATTGGACATCGCTTTGCAATTTATTATTATTATTTATCAGAGATATGTTTTAACACTGCGACCTCGAAGATCTATTGTGCTCTCTGCCTAACGTAAGTTACAGCTCTTCCGCCAGTTCGATCGAGCGCAGAAATGCGATGATATTCCCTGGTTGAAGAGCTCTTATCTCTGGACTGTCTAGGAAGTAGTTACCTAAGTGAGCTAGCCTTAACCTACTGACTGCCGGGCATGTTCCTAGTATGTGCTCTGACGTTTCGTCTTCTTCGAGACAGAGTCTACAGAGTGTATCGTCAACAATTTTGAGCTTGTTGAGATGCTTGCGTAGCCTACAATGTCCTGTAAGTATACCGGTGACTAATCTAAGTGAACTTTTGCTCATTCTTAGGCAGTCCTCAGTTCTCTTCTTGCTGTAGCTTCCTAAGAGCAGTTTGCTCTGTCTGGCTCCCTGATATGTTTCCCAGTATTCCTCGCTGTCCCTTCGGGCCTTAGAGTTTATACTTTGTCTGTCAAAGTTGGGTCCAAGACCGCAGAAGGGTTCTGGTCCTAGAAGAGGCTTGCTAGCCCCTTACCTAGCTAACTCGTCCGAAACTTCGTTGCCTGGGACTCCTGCATGGCCGGGTACCCAGTATACGGTCACTTTGTTTGACAGCCCTAGACTGTTTAGTGAGCCTATACATTGCCAGACTAGTCCAGACTTCACTTTGAAGCCGGCGAGTGCAATGCTAACAATACACGCACACATATCGCAGTCAGACACAACCACGCATACACACTTATGTACGTACATTAAGTGCAAGCTCGCTTTGCAATACTCACCAATTAGATTATTATTGGCATTGCTCATGCCGATGCAGTCGCAGGAGCTGCTCTTGGCCTGTTCATAGTGCTTGCGATTGGCATTGATGTTGGTATTGGAGTTCTTATCCTGCTCATCAGAGTCGAGACTTGAATTGGAGCTGCTGCAGGCACAGCGATAGAGTAGACGTTCGTCGCGCTGCTTGCCCTCGGTGGCATCTGTGGCTGGAGCGTATTCAAAGACACCCGAGTTGTCGTATTGCAGACCCAGGGGTTCATTTGTGTCATAGATATCCGTATTGCCATAGTCGAGGACATCGGAGCAGGCGTTGCGATAGACCAAGCGTCGATTGTGTCCGGCAGCAGCATAGCCAGCTGCACCAGCTTCCTCGGCATCTCGGCCAGCAGCACTGAGCTCTGTGGGTCCTCCGGCAACACGTTCCCGGTCACGATCCGCACACCATGAATAGCGACCGGCAGCACCTGCCACGCCTGCTGCATTACGTCCAACGACGGCCAGCTTGCGTCCGTTTTTGTACGTGATGAAGCCATGCTCAATGTGTATGTTGTCGGTGCGTGTGTTCTTGAGGATGTCCTCGTGAAAGGAGACACGTTTCTTGGGCGCTTTGGGTGTGGATGTGGTCTTGTGCACCTTGCGTCTGTAAACGATCTTCTCTGCGGTGTCAAAGGTCGAGCAGGCGCTGGTGGTCATTGTCTCCTCTGTGGCAACATTGAAATTGGTGTCGATCGTTGCTGCTGTGGCTACTGGCACCAGCTTCGGTGGCTCCTCAAAGTCCAGACCGGCCTGCGAACTGAGCGACTCAATCATGACATCGCTATTTTCGGAATCCAACATCTGCACGCCCGAATCACTGGGTGTTGTGTCGTCCAGAGTGCTGTTCATGCTGGAGTTCATCTTGTCCATGTCCGAGTTGTTGTTGACCTTGGGGTACAGTGGGGACTCCATTACGACATCGTACGCGTATGTCGCCTGCTGTGCCAAGACTAGTGTCTCTATTGAGTAAAGCAGTTGAGCTTTGTTTAGTATTTGAGATGGAAATTCGTTACACTTTATCTAATGCCAATTGATTGTGCTTTAATGATACAAAGAGAATGATTCAAAGGTTGTAAGTTAATTTTGTGTATCTTGATTTTCTTGCAAGTAATCAATATCAATACGAGTTGCACACTGCGCCGCAGCCGCATCACGTCACTGCAATACAAAGGAGTAAGAGCGACCCCGCGACTCCTCGACCCTCTTTGACACCAACACAATACAACAATTCCTCCCCAACACCCCCGCAGTTGGGTAAAACTATTTACTGTCACCATTCCGTTGCTTACCCTCTATTTGCTGCGGAAATTCCATGTTACTTTTGAGCCCTGCACTTTGATTAAGTTAATTTCTTAAAGTTGAACTGTTAGTTGGAATTCTAACTAATCTTAGTTACATTTTAAAGAAAACAACATGTAGATACGACTAAAACAAATCAATATATAGTGTTATGGGCACGGTTGCCACACTTGGCGTTTTTGCGCCTAATTTTGCGCTTTATTTATGTGTTGGCGCAAAGGCTCTTTTCCCTTCTTCTTCTTAAATTTGCTCTTTACGTTGCTCAGATAGTCAAACTTGAGTTAAAATCAATTTTAAGCAATAATTGAAGAGATTTTTTTCTAATTGGCTTACTAGCAGATTTATTTACCAAGGCGGCTATCCTTGGAGATCTACTCAAGGTGACAAACTGAATATTTGAATCGCCATCTAGCGGCTAGTCTTAGAGTTTGCATTTCTTCTTCTTCTGTTAATTCACAGAGTGCGCGAAAGTTTAATTGCTTGTTTTGCTAGAAAATTGCTATTGCCATCTAATTGTTTAAATATTATTTATAACAATGTACTGGAGTTTTATATTTCCCATTCTATTATAAACTTTTGGTTCAGTTTTTAATATTAAGTGGGTCACAGAGAACAAAAGTTATGGCAGCACTGGCTGACTATTGGCGGCATTTTTGAATCGCTTGTGTGTGAGTAAACTCAAGTGAGTTAATTATTTCACGTAGTTTATGTTTATGCAATGTACGATTGTTATATATTTCTAACAGATTATAAGCCATTCATTAATTAGGGTACAATGACTTTGTGATGCAGCGTGGACTCCACTAATAGGGTGCAAAATCATGGCATATGTGGTTCGGCTTGTAAAAATTTGCATTTCTGCATTTGTTTCTTTCACCTGTCCCACCACTGACTTGTCATTTTGAAAAGTACAATAGCAAAGAGAGGAATGCCAATGGAAACGAATGAAACCGTAGAAATGAATTTATCACACCTTGAGCAGCGCACAGCAAACGTCTAATATAACTCTTTTATTTTTTGTTTGGTTTTTCCGTATCAGAAATCGAAAATCAAGAAAAAGCCAACGAATTGTCTTGCATTTATTAAATAATCCAATAAATTGCATTATTCACGAATTATTCATCCAAAACGGGTCGCGAAATGTTTCAGTATGAAAAATGTCATTCAGATCGTAACAATGTGCCGTAAAACTATGAAATTGAAATTCAAACGTAAAAAAACAATACGTGAAGCGCGCAAAACAATGCAATACAAATAAATTTAGTAGAATTTACTTAAAAATAAATTGGATCTAATCGTAAACACTTAAAATGCAAATGTCAAACATATTTAGACAGTTGAAACAACATAATTTCTTGGTTACAATTGTAATCTATTTGCATATACTAGAAAAATCAATTCAACAATGCAATTGTGTTCACGGTTTCAGGTAACAATCACATGGAATACTTATAATTGCCATTTTAATAGTACGCACATTATAATTGCCAAGTTGGCAAGTTGCATCAGACAAGGCTGTGACATAACCTCGAAATTTGTTTTACCGTTATGCAGAAACAATACAGAGAGCGCCGAGCTGGTATCTCACTACGAATCAAGTCTATCGCTGCCAGACATATTGCCCATACCATCGAAAACCTATGATAAAAATCGTGCACCCAAGCTGCTGGGTCAGCCCACTGTTGTCTACTTCCATGTCACGGTCCTCTCGCTGGACTCGATCAACGAGGAGTCTATGGTTAGCTACGAAACGTTAAGAATAATCAGCGATATAACTATATATACTATTCTCTGCTCTAACTACTTTGTAGACATATGTGACGGACATATTTTTAGCACAAAGCTGGCGAGATCCACGTCTGCGTCTGCCAGAGAACATGAGCGAACAGTATCGCATATTGGATGTGGATTGGCTGCACAGCATCTGGCGTCCCGATTGCTTCTTCAAGAATGCCAAAAAGGTGACATTCCACGAGATGAGCATACCCAATCATTATCTCTGGTTGTACCACGACAAAACACTGCTCTACATGTCCAAATTGACGCTGGTGCTGTCGTGTGCCATGAAATTTGAATCCTATCCACACGATACACAAATCTGTTCCATGATGATTGAGAGCTGTAAGTTATACAAACATATTATTATGTATAGTTAAGTTAAGCCTAAATCAATCCGATAGAGGACGTTTTAGCCAAGACTCAAACCTTTAAGCTTGATAGTATTGCACATCCCTTTGGGGCAAAAATGTTGCCTACTTTTATGCGTTCTGTAAAAATTAAATATTCCTCAAATATTTGCTACTTTTCAGCTAAAACTAAATAAAAAACAATAGAACACTTTAAAATTCACTCTCTTGGCTATTATATCGATTGAATCTCTCAATTCTTTTCATCCCTGCAGTGTCACACACTGTGGAGGATCTGGTATTCATATGGAACATGACCGATCCGCTGGTGGTTAATGCCGAAATCGAGTTGCCACAATTGGATATATCAAATAATTACACAACCGATTGCACTATAGAGTATTCAACGGGTAAGTGACAAGCATCCCTATACATAGGCATCCCATAGGTAATATTATTCCGTCTCCAACAGGTAACTTCACCTGTCTGGCCATTGTGTTTAATCTGCGCCGTCGTCTGGGCTATCATCTGTTTCACACGTACATACCGTCGGCGCTGATTGTGGTCATGTCGTGGATATCGTTTTGGATCAAGCCCGAGGCCATACCGGCGCGTGTCACCCTGGGCGTGACGTCACTCCTCACCCTGGCCACACAGAACACTCAGTCACAGCAATCACTACCGCCGGTGTCCTATGTGAAGGCCATAGATGTGTGGATGTCCTCGTGTTCGGTGTTTGTGTTTCTGTCGCTTATGGAATTCGCTGTGGTCAATAACTATATGGGTCCAGTGGCAACCAAGGCCATGAAGGGGTTTTCCGACGAGAATCTGAGCGAACTGGACGACTTAAAGGTGAGTTTTGAACGGGACAAGGAGTGGTATGAAAATTGAGACTGAAACTCTATAGGGTTTCTTGCAGCATCATCATCGGGAGTCCATCATTGAGCCACAGTACGATACCTTCTGTCATGGGCACGCCACGGCCATTTACATAGACAAATTCTCGCGCTTCTTCTTTCCGTTCTCGTTCTTCATACTCAACATTGTCTACTGGACGACGTTCCTGTGATCCAGGATCCAGGATCAGATACAAAGTGGGCAGAAACGAAAGGTGAAAATTATATGCAATAGAAAACGCATTTGTTTAAAAATGTATATAGTTTGTAAGCGACAAACAATAAGAAATATAGCATAGCATAGTATAATAAAAAATATTCGGTAATACATACATATATGTGGTATATTAATTGTTATCGTATATTGTATAAATAAAGAGAAGGCGTTTATTAATTACATTTAATTCAAGGGGAAGAAATTAAGAAATGCATTTTAATTGCGCAACAAAGGTGGAATTATCTTTGGTATTTTTACTATATAAAGTATAAGATAGCCATATACACATCTCCATTACATGTATATGTACATATATATATCAAAATTGTATATAAAAAGTTTAGCTATTTCGTGGCTTCCTCTCCTCCTCCTCCTCCTCCTTCTCTCTTCATCTCTAATCACATCATTTTACATAGTTTTGCTCTTGCTTTATGCGAGTGTTAATAAACAACGTGTGTTCTCTCACTTTTTGATTGTTCAACTTATATATGTAAAAAATATGTTTAGTTTGTTTATAAATAATACACACACAGAACTACAGATCCAGAGTAATACGTAATACGTGTCGACAAATAAATAAACTCCTTTCACACAGAAGATTAATAATAATAATAACGTTAATGGATTGTCCTACTAACAAAACGGAAAGCAAACATTCAGCATATTAGTTCGAGTTGCAGAAAACATACAATTATTGCATAGTATTGTTATGCAGAAGCCACGGCAGAATTATTAGTTAGTGCTACATTTAATAACAATTGGTATATTCCTTGTTGATTGATGCTAATCCTTTGCTGTGAATTTTGTTAATCTGTGTTGTGTCCCTTCGTCCTCCTACTGCAAACAGGCCTGCAGCTTCTCAGTCCATTCCTGTGCCAGATTCGCATTCATGGCGTAGAAGTTATAGGTGCGTTTGGATGTCTTCAACTGCAAAAGGAATGTGAATTAGTAACGTGATGCAATTGAAGATTAATATTACAATGATTTCAAATATTCATAAGTTGCATAGAAATAAAATGTAAACAAATTGAGATGTGTGAAATGAAGCATATGAGTAGTGTAATCTGGCAACGCTGAATAGCGCCATCTATGGCAGTTACATTGCATCAAATCAAACTATCGTTGTTCAGTCATATTTCACTGAACTGGAGAATCATTAGCTGACTTAATTACATTTATAAATATATAAATTTTATTATGTGAACAATCTACTACAGTCATACTACTATGCTTGTTGGGAATAGAACTAAGAGATGATAGTGTCGACGCTAAATTACTGCTTATCTCTAATCAGGGACTCGTGAAAGAGAGGCTTCGGCTTCATGTATGCTCAAATTGAAATAAATTTCAATTAGCAGATTGGTAAATCAGTATCAGTTGGTCGACAGAATGAAGTGGATGATATTGAGCATACTTCTCCTCCAAGTACTGGAAGGCCTTTCCCTAAAGTGTATCACTGGAGACGGTGTGCGGGGCAGGTGCCAAGTTGAATCTACTTGCAGAGGACAGACACTCGGCCCATGCGGGCCAACAGGAAAATACTGTTGTCCATTTGATGGGAATGAGCCTATAGAAGAGGTCAAATTTCCCGATGATTGTGGTTCAATTCCAATAGTTACGGATTTCCGTGTTATAGGCGGAGATGAGATACGACCCGATGTGTATAGTTGGATGGCCAGTCTGCAATACACCAAGAGACGACAGGTTTTTGGTATTTGTGGAGGATCCGTGATAAACAGTCGCTACGTGCTGACAGCAGCACATTGCACACGCAACGGCAACTACAATGTGTAAGTGATTAGAAGAGAGGTCAAGCGATAATAATATGGTGTATATTGTTTCTAGAACTGCCGTGGTGATCGGAGACTTTAGTAATGAGCCTATGTGCGATTATGGAAATCCCGATTGTACGAATTTTCAATTCATTGAGGTGGCGGAGGCTCTAGTTCACGAGGATTACATAAGTAGACAGTACTTTAACTACCATGATATAGCGCTGCTTCGTCTACAGAGGAGTATACAGTTCGGAGACAGCATGAAACCCGTCTGCCTGCCCTTTGGCTATCAACGTATACCTGAACCAGAGGCCAATACTTATGTGATTGCAGCAGGTTGGGGCCAAGTGGCTGGCGTAGACGACACCACTCCAGTTAGAAAACGTTCTGTATCTGTACGTCTATGGTCAAAATCAGAGTGTATGGAAAGAGGTGTCAGAGATGAGACACATCTTTGTGCCAGCTCACCTGGCAGAGGTGTCTGCTATGGTGATTCTGGTGGCCCACTAATGTCAACCTACAATAATAGTCGAATGGTACTCGAGGGAATCGCTTCCGCGGCCTACGATAAGTGTAACACAAACCTTCCCAATGTATACACTAATGTGCGGGAACATGCTGCATGGATTGAGGTCAATATGAGAATGGATAATGTGCCGCAAATTGAAGAGGAAAAAAATCTGTGGGTATTGTTTACAGACTTGTATAACAAAGTAAAGAATGAAATTGGATTGTAAGAACGAAAACATAGGATCGATAGTAAAATGTAGCCTAGCAACGCCAAATGTGCAAAGCGCCATCTATGGCATTTACATTGAATCAAATCAAAAATCACTTTGTTAAAGACTCTTCAATAATGTTCGACAAATAAATATATTATATATATGTCGAAGAACCATCTTTACCAAGATTTGTTGGTTGCGTTTCGGGGTTTATTTCTTCCATTTTCTGTTATTGCCACAAGAAAAAGCGAAGCGAACTGAACGACTTCCGTTCGCTTCACTACCACAACCACACGGGTTCTATAGTGATCTCTTTCTCGCAACATACACTGAGACACACTGCCAACTGCATAAACTGTTGTCCCACTTTTTCTAGTGTTGTACAATGTAAAAAGGTTCTCGCCTTTTGCATCACTACACAACTCGCCTCCAGACTTAGGCACGCAATTCAAATTACTTAACTTACTCCGACATATACAAGAATAGGACGATAATTAAAGCAAAGAAATTACCAATTTAATAACAATTATAATACTCACATCAAAGAAGCCCTTGTCATCGACGCCCTTGGTGCCAATTTGTGCAGGTTGTGCGGCAGTTACAGATTGTACTTCACGCAGTTCTACAAGCAGGGTACAAAAGTTAATATAGATGATATATGTTTACTGTTATACAATATACAATACAGGTTAACACAAAAAAATGAGTTGCGAGCTCTTTTAACCAAACGATAATGTTTTTGGGGCGCTAAATTCAAATGCAGTGCGTTTCATAATCATAAGACACTTATAAATACATATATTATATCTGGTGATTAAAGCTTAATCATCGTTTAACATTTTTTTGAATTGTTTTTTTATATTTTGTTATCGTCCTTGACTTTTGAGAACCTCTACCAATCGGTTTTGCATGAATCCTATTAATCTTCTTTTAACTAATTCTAAAGTGTCTTATGATTATGAAACGCACTGTATGTAGTTCGTTTTGATGCAACACGTTTTTTCTGAACTTGAAAGCAATAACACCTATATAACTGGAGATTCTAATAGCCAATCAACTTTAAATAGATATGCTATAACTTAAAAACCAAATTCACTTCATTTATAATCTCAAAGCTCATAACTAATCAACTTAGCCCAAGTCTCAAAAAAATGTTGCCTACTTCTAGGCATCAAAATATTCTGATGGAGTAAACGCAGTTTAGATTTGGATTCAATATTCTGATGAAGTAAACGCAGTTTAGACTAGGATTCAGTAACCCCATTAACATATGAATCTTATGGTTTGGCTAGATGAACTCTCATTTTTGTGAACCCTGTGTAATGTACCTATTATGCCCTTCGGAGCTGTGTCCTCAGCCGTGTCGTAGTAGCGCAGCTGATGCTTGATCGAGTCCAGCACAAACCAACGCTGCTTCCAGCCCTTGAGCAATGCGCCACGCTTGTAGAGATGTCTGTGAATAGAAGTAAGATTACTATATGGAGGTAATTATCCAATTGGCATTGACCTACCCTTCGTGTGTGCGATTTTCGGCCACATTGCTGCTGAATTGATTGTAGAAATGATGACTGGAGGTGCGTGCTGTGGTCGCCGCACTGGAGGCAATGCTCGCCGTATCCCCTTGCGACATGTTGACATTCGGTGGTCCAACAGAGCCATCGATGGCCTTGTACTTGGTGCAGTTCTTCATGGAGAGTTCGGTGCACTTCTCGTGATACGAATTGCCGCAGTCCATGCAGCGGTAGCCGACTGGACCCCAGAGTAGCTTGGTGCAATGATTGCAGTTGGTGGGTGTGGTGTAGGGATGCTTCTCGAAGCGATGCGGATGGAAGAACTTGTCCTGATAGCCAGCCAGGCGTCCCTTCATGATAATCTCGAGTGTGGAGCGTTTATGCTGATGCGTCTGCACTAGCATGCTATTGAGCGAGGTCTTCCTGGACAGCGGCTCCACGGGCGGCACAATCAGATTGTTCCATACCTGTTGCCACTTTTGCGGCAAGTGTCCACGTTCCGTTTCCGCCTGCTTCACCTCGCTCAGCAGGCACACATAGGCATTGGGATTGCACTTCTCAATGTTGTCATAGCCAGCACTGATGACCATGCGTTTGCCCTTGATGTCGGAGAGATCAATTTCGTCGTCCACATTGGTCACTTCCAGATCATAGGGTGGTCCCTGTGCCAGCTCCTCGTTCGTATAGAAGTCCCACAGATCCAAGGCGGCAACGCTGTTCTGCGGACGCAGTACCACATCCTTGTCCGAGGAATACAGAAAATTATAGAATATGGGCGATTTGTTGTGCTGTCGCTCGATGTAGTCAAAAATGGAATGGCCAATGCGATTCAGTTGAGTGGGTGTCCGTGGACTTCTCAAATCCAACGGATACACATTGCATTCATCATCGGAGCCATTGGCCACGCTGCTGCCGGCACCTCCTCCTCCGCCGCCACCACCACCGCCAAACATATGCTTTGTGCTCATCGAGCCGCGCTTATCCTCCATGGATGCAATACCAGAATCATAACGCTCCAACTCGCAGTCGAAGAGGAACGTGCGAAACCGACACGACACCACATGGTAGGCCAGAAAGCGCAGATAGAAATCATTGAACTCAAAGGCCATGGGAAACTGTCGCTGCAGCTGATACACCACATCCAGGAACTGCAGAAATGTGGGTGCAAATGCGATATTGGTGCTAGCATGTGATGGCTTCAGATTGCTGCGATGTGCGAACCGATGGCCAAACGCCAGCCACTCCTTCTCGATGAGCACACGAAAGCCGTCCAGTGTGCGATAGAAGGGATCCAAGCACAGCTGCGCTATGGCCGACAGCTGAGCGGTTACGTCGGAGCCATCCTCTAGCGACAACATCACGCTGCTCTCCTGCAAATCGATGAGGTCCACCACAGCGCCAGAGAGCTGCAGCAGCGTTGAGATCTGCTGCAGCCAATCCGATTGTTCCACCATTTTGGCATAGCTCTGACCATCTGCATCGTTGGCATTATGTGATGGCATGCAAGCACGGATTAGCTTCTTGAACGCTGAACGGGATTGCCGTATGTCCGGATAGTCCACGGGTATAAAGTCCGCACAGAAGTCGCCATTCAAATTCGACTTGGCCTGCGATTTTTCACCTGTAAAAGCATGTGACAGAGTTAAGGACATTCCAGCATCATTAACACTCAGCAACTAGCAACTCACCCAGGGCATAGAGTCGCATCTTTCGGAAGGCGTTGGCATTGGCAGAGGCAGCGTTGACATTGCCCTTCATGGTGCCACCTTTATTGGCACCGGATTTATTGCCATCGGATACGTTGAGACTGGGCCGCTGTTTGCGCATCAGTTCGGGCGTCAGGGTCTGGTGATGATCCTCCCCAACAGCGCCATGTCCGCCGAGCAGCGAGTTCATGGAGAGATTCATGCTCGTGTATTGATACTGATTCAATGTGTCCAGCGGCTGCAGTTTGGGCATGGTATTGATCAGTGCCATGAAGTATTTATCCTGCTCCGGATAGTGGGTGACATCGTGATGATGGGTTATGGTATTGGCACCAGTTGTGTTCTTAATCATGCCGATCACTGACTTGCTATTCGGCTGCGCACCACGGATGAGCAGTGAACCATTGGCATGCCGCCAGGTGGGCAATGGTATGCGTTGTCCCTTGAAGTAACGTCCCAGATGCGTCATGGCCATGTCGCTGCACTGCACCGGTGCCACAATGATGGCCGGATAGGTGCGGCACAGGGCATAGTTGGCATTGGCATTGCTAATCCGGAAGCCTCGCGTGGCATCCGCATCGAATCCCAGACGCTTCCAGTCACGCACATAGCTTCGTTCGCGCATCCTCTCGATATCCTTGGTGGTCAGCTGGCGTGGCAACGTTTCGTTCTGCTGCGTCTCGAACTCGTCCATGTCCTCGAGCTCATCGTCAATGGAGTGCGTCTCCAATGCATCCACACTGCCTCCACCGCCGCCGCCAAGCTCATACTCTGGCACCAATTTGCGCTTGGTCTGCACTTTCTGCTTGAAGCCGGCCTTCTTCGCTGTGCGGATCAGCGTTTTCTTGGCAAACTCCTTGATCGTGGAGTACTTCTCCTTAGTCTTGAGCGGCACAACTCCCTGCAGCATGGTGCCATAGGATTGAAAAGCGAAGTACTCGAATTCATCAAAGGGATGTCGCGCCTTGCTTAGCGTTTTGCGAAATGTTTCAATCTGTTCCAGCGTCACCTCCGTGTCGAAGGCAATCTTGAGCAGCTGAAAGCAACTGGAGCGCAATTGTAGGCCATCCGGCAGGGTCTGATCCAAGTGGGCCAGATACAGCATCGATATCTTCTTCTCCTTGAGCAGCGAGGCAATGGGAAAGGCGCGCACGATCGTCTGTTCGCAGAAGAGCGGATCACAGGGGGAGCCCTTGAAGACGATGCGATAATTGGTCAAGAATAATGCACCTTCCGCTGGTATCAAGCACTGGGTATCATCCTCACGTCCATCCGGCATCAGGAAGCAACGCAAATGATCTGTGGCCAGCTCCTCGCCAGGCAGTAGACAAGGTGTTTGTATCTTCGGTTTCTGGACATGCGGATGACGCTTGGCCTCCAGATAAACAGGCTCCAGCGATTCAATATGCATGTGCACCACGCCGGGCACCATGTCGTGCAGATTGCGTATGTGCTCCGAGGTGACACCGCCCTCGGTGCAGACACAGTCGATGAAACGTGATATGGTCTTGCCCACAGTGACGCCAATTTCCAGAGCATCGTTCTCCTCGAATCCCTCATCGGAATGTTCGCTCAGGCTATGTGAGCCCATAATACTGCAATTGAAGATAGCTAATTAGCAGAGAATCTTGGCAAGAACTACCCGTTTATTTACCTATTGGAAACGCTCTGGTTCTCCTCCAGCCGAAAGGCCAACTTGGGCTTGCTGGCGGCATCGACGTTGACGTCGAGCGGTATCAGAAGGGAGACCATTCGATTGGCAAAGTGTATGGCCTGGCTGTAGAGCGTGGACTCCTCCGATTTGGCCAGCTCAGACTTCTTCTCCTCCTCAATGGTGGGACTCTTGCGCAGCTGTTCTGCTGTTATTTCCAATGCCGTTGGCTCCTCCAGCGGCACCTCATCCAGCACACAATTCGCCTCCTTGTTGTGTTCGTTCTGGCGCCTCTGCAGCAAATAGAGCGACTTTATCTGCGCCTGTACGTCCTGGAAAAAGGTCGACTCCCAGAACTGTAGATTCTTCCAGATGGCATGATCTTGTATCTCCGTATAGGCAAATTGCACCACGCTCAGCGATAGTTTGCGACAGAATATTGTGGACATGGGCAAGAGGGCGGCGGCCACCGTGTACTCATCTACGCCCGATGAATTCTGCAGAGCTTTGTTCATGAATCGCACCACCAAATCGAATTGCTGATGATCCAACACCGCCTTGTTCCCATGTACATAGCCAAACAGTTCGCGGCACAGTATCAGCCGGGCATCCCGATGCTTCAGCGTGCGCATCACAGCCGGCAACAGTTTGCGCGCATCCGCTATGCGATTCTCGAAGATGTGGGACACACAGGTGCGTAGCACCTCCAGTCGTCGCGCTGAATTGTGCACCGTTGTGGGACGCACATCCAGCGCTTCGGGTAGCCGTGGACCCATGGGTATAATGCGATGTTGATTACGTGTCACATGGAAGCGTGTCGACTGCCCATTCTTGCGGATGCCATCCTGTATGATGAGCTCCACCTTGTCGGAGCTGATCTTGGGAAATGCTGGCTGATGAATACGCTGAAAAGCGCCTTCCGGTGGACGCAGCACTTTCTGAGCGTACGTGGAATGCGCATAGGATGCTTCATTCTCGTACAGAGTGCGGCCCAGCTCCTGGATATGTGTGAGTATCTGTGTGGAGTAAATGATATGATATAGTTGATCATCCACTGGGCAATCGTTTACTTACGAGATTCCGATTTTGTGCCTCCGTTTTGAGCAACTCATTCATCGAGCTGTATAGCTCATCCCAGGCATCAGCGGCGCGCCATGGTGGACCACGTTCGTTCACGAATGTGGTGAAGAACATGCTGTCCAGAACGCGAAAGAGAAACTCGCTCTCGATGAGATCACGTGCCCCCAGGAAGCCAGCCTTGTGAAAGGTAATCACCGTCTTGGGATGAATGCGTATGATGGTCAGGCATGATCGATAGCCCTGGAGCAGCTGGGCGAAGAGACGCATAAATATGGCACGCAACTCCTTGTCGATCTGTGCCTCGGTCTTGGACAACGTTCGCTCATTGTTGGGAAATGCGAAGTCCGCTTGTGCCAAATTCGGAAAGAGTATCATGGCCAGTAGCTCCTGTGTTTGCTCCCACAGTGGCGATGGAAAGATGGGCACAGGTGGTGTCAATGCATCCGGTATGGTCACCAGACCACCATCCAAATCCACAACAATCACATCCAGCAAATCTGTGATTTCCGTTTGCAACGAACTGTGTATCCCCATAATGAAGGGCGTGGGCGTCGACAGGACTTCGGTGAGTGGAGCCGGCAGTATGGGTATATAGACATGTGTGTATCGAAATGGATACATCAGTGCCACCAATGCCCGGCAGCTGTCCGTCAGATGCCAATAGCATTTCGAGTGAAAGAGTATTTTATTCTCGGTCATCACGGCGCACAGTAATATCAGCACATTCTTGATCCCCAGCTGTTTGAAGAGGAAATACACACCGCTGCCAGTGAGAGGGAGGGAGGAGCTCTGTGGCGGCTGCAGCGACTGCTTATCGCCCGCTCCTATCGAGAAGCGCACCTGTGGCCCACCTGCTGGCGGCACCTGTATGCAGCCCAGTATGTTGCCAATTAGATTCTCCATGGCATATGGCAGATTCTCAATATACACCGTGTAGATGGTGCCCAGACAGTTCTGCAAGAGAAATGCATCAGTTTATACCAATCAAATCAAACTCTATATTATTGGGCTTACCTTGAACGTGTCTGGACAGTCCAGGCGTGAGATGAGCACCAAGCACTTTGGTGCATACATTATGCTATGATGTGTAATTGGCTCCACGGGCGTCGGACCCAGCGGCCCACGATTGCCATTACCTATGGTCGTTTCATCCTCATCGTCGACGCTGCGCGTTTGCGTTATGGCCAGCGTCTCGTGAAAGCTGAGGCAGGCACAGTAATGCTTGTTTGCATCGATGTCCGTCAGCACCGAGATGAAGAATTTCGGCTCTTGCTTCTCATATGATAAGTTCCAACCGAGTGGCTGGCAGAACTGTTGTGAATGTGTGAGTGTGTGTGTGGCCCCCACCCAAAGATAAGGGCACATAAAAAATAATTGCAATAAGTAAATGGATATACATATGTATGTGTGTGTAGTATGTCCCGCATACTAAATGAAGCAACAGTTAAATAGGGGAAATACTTGCCCATTCGATGCCCTCGATAAAGGGCGTGTCGGGCCAATCTTTCTCGGGAAAACGTTGCACAATTTTGCCGCATATTGGCTGTCCGCTAACATTGCCGGCAGTTTCTATGGAGAGTGTAGAAATATTGTTTAAGATACATCCATGTATATAGTACAGTAGCAACACGATATGACGAGCCAGTGTCCGTCATATTGGGGCACTACAGTAGTATGTGCAACTCACTTTCTTTGTCGTTATCGTAGCCAACAATTACAAAGTAATCAGCGAGCCGGGACATCTCTGCTGCAGCTGCACATTGCAGGCCAACTTGGGTACTGGGAATGCGAGTGGCACTGGTTGTGGTTCTGGCTGCTGCTGATATGCCTCACTTTGCCAAAATCTGCAAGAGTTCAAGCACAAATAAAACAAATTTCTTTTTTCTTTTGCTTTTGCTTTTCTTTTTGTTTTTATGTACACACAAGCGCTTTGGCCGCCTGCCACAAAAACACTCGACGGTCTCATCTCATTTGCATAAAAATTGAGCTTTCAATTAATATAGCTCGGCGCTTTGTGTTTGGCATAAGTAATTAGCTCATTCGACTGTTTGTTCTTTAACACACTGCTGGCCGAAAACGTCGAATAAAATATTAAAAAAGCAAAAAAAAACGTTCATCAAAACTTTAAGCAACAACCACACCCCGCCCCGTACACTTATTGCTGCTGCATACGTGTGCCATGCGGTGGGGAGGAAATGTGTGTACAGTAATTCGTATAGTACCGTTCAACTGCTATCAATTTTATGATGTCTGGAACTTTAATTATAAACAAATTACTTAAACTTTTAGATTTTTCATGCCTGCGGAATGTAGGGTTGTTGATATGCTATCGATATATCAAGTTTCGTGTATGTGTCGGTCTATCGATGAGGTGTTAATAAAACGATAGTTTAGGTTACGGTGTTTTACAACACTTTTAATCGGCGCAAAATAAAATAAATAATTTCGTGTGTTACATATTAACAAAGCAGCAATTGAAATAAATAATTAAATAAATTGTTACCTAAGCTTTAACTCGATTATTTTTCTTTTCATAATAGATTCGTGAGTGGCTGCGTGCAGTTATCGATAGACATGTAATGACAAACTGTTATATATCGATACCTCAAGGTACATCGTACGTGCCTGTATGTGTGTGTGATTTTTTCGTACGACGTTCATATTTTTGTGCTATTTGTGCGATTTTAGCACAGTTGTGGAGCAACTAATTTTAATTTTACACAATCATAAGGATGTTTAAGCAGTTACCACAAGTGCTGGCACCGGAAATATAAAAAACAAAATGACTGCGCTGTGGGGAATTTAACAATTTGCCCACATTACCATTTAGGTGTCTTGTCGGGCTTCGGGCAGCAAGCAGGTAAGCTCTAGCAATGAACTCTCTTCCTCTCTCGCTCTCTCTCTGTGTCTCCGTCCGTCCTAAACATGGCTCTCGCTCGCCAGCTGTTTTTTGGGGCAATTCGCTCAGTTTCTTATCACCTGCAAAGCCGAATGAAATTTTAATGCATTACACTGAATGTCAAGAAAAAGAGGAAATTAAAAATGAATGTGGAGAAATGTGTGATTGCTTTGTGTAGACTCGAGAATATTTCAAATAGAAAATTTGATTGGCTTGGGTAGAAAAGGAAAACATAAAAAAAGAGCAGTAGCAGGTCAATTGTATGACAGCAGGTATAATATAGTAATAACATTAATTAGAAGTAATCGTTCGACTAAATGCATTAGGGGACATTGCAGGGATTCTATGATAGCTTTAGTAGGCTTGCATATTATTATTTCAAAATTTCGAATTCGTTATAATACACACATATTTATGTGATCGCGTACACATTAAAAATTTTTCACATTTATGTTTCCCTTTAAAAGTAAAAATAAAAAAAAAATCGAGAGCATGGAAAATGAACAGGATGAACTCAGACACAGGCACATGCAGGACCAGCACCAGCACCAGCATCAGCATTCCCATACACATCCACATCCACATCAGCAGCATCAGCGTGTCTCCATTGGCTACCCCGACATGGTGCTCAACGTAAGCAGCAGGGAAACTCGTGAGTATCGCCAACGATTCCCATCTCGATATGCATCTCTTATCTATTTCTCTTTTGTAGAACGTTCTCCATATTCGGTCGGCACGGTGTACTTTCAACACTTCGATCAACCTCGTTATACTCTGCCAGATGGTTATATGCTAATGCCAACCTATTTGCGATCACAACCGTTGCCGGCGGCGTCGGCGAGTGCTAATGTTGCCTCAAGTTCAGCTGGTAATTTTCCCATTTATCGCTATCAACCGCTGTCGAGTCGGAGTCGCGAATCGTACGCGGAGCCGGCCAGCTCGACGGGCGCAGGTGGGCAGCAGGTGGTAAACCGGTGTCGAAAATGTAATGGATTACGTGACGTTTGCCATTGTCATCATGGCAGCTATGGAGAACAGCATGTGCATTCCACACAAGCCACGACGACGTCGCATCATGCTGCTGATGCGGAGCCAACACAGTTCTTTGAACTCTCGTCGTCCATGTCGAATACGATCGACACAAACACGTTGTCAGCTGTTGCCAGCAGTGGAGCCGGAGGCGATGCTTCCGTAACGGCGCAGTTCATTCCAAATTCCAATACAAATCATACACAACGAAAGACTGAAACCGATCAATTGTCACTGGCATATGCTTTTGATCAGCGGCAGCGGGACCGGGAGCGGGAGGACCACCAGCAGCAGAGCCAGGACAATAATAACAACAACAATGTTAGCAACAGCAACACTAGCAGCAGCAGCAGCAATGGCTCCAATCTGGTGCTGCTCTGGCCGTCTGCCATGGATGATCATGCAGTGGACGAGGAGCAGCTGCTGTTGCAGTCTAGCAATAATGCCAATTCCTCAGTGGTTTACGAGCTGCCCTCCAGTTCGCTGCTCATCTCGAACACGAGCAACACGAGCAGTTCGTTCGAGGCCAATACTAACAATAACAACAATAGCAATAACAATGTGTTGCCCAGTAGCAACTCTGCTGTATACGATGATGTTACCTCCAGTGCATCCGATACGGAGCATGTGCAATTTGCCCATACACGCACCACCAACACAACCACCACAACGTCGGCCCAGAAGCAGAAGCATCCACAGCATCGCAACAGAAATGCAACAGCAGCGGCATCATCGTCATCAGCAGCAGCAGCAGCTCCGTCAACGGATGCATCAACGTCGTCAACGCCAGCGGTGATTGAAGTGGATGCCATGCCCAGCACCAGTGCTCAGGCACAACAGCAGCAGCAGCATAAACGGGATCGACATCTGCAGCATCAAATGAATACGTATCGCCAGCGTCGCCACAATCTCAATCCTAATCCTAATCCCAATATAAACTGCGATATGGAACAGGCTGCTGGCGATAATAGCAGCGATGATGGCTGGGATTTGCGCACACGCAATCCGCCAGTACCCGGACCACCACGGCCGTCAAGCAGCACGGACCTGGATGCGGGACATACAGATCATACGTATTACAATAGTCGTCGCTATGTGGACGAGCGGACACCGCCGATAGCCGATAGCAGTAGCAACGGCAACTATGTTGGCAATGCTGCAGCCTCCTCCTCTGCCTCCTGCAGCACCACCACCCGCACTGTGCGCAGCGTGGATTATGGAACACGTGGCGATGTCTGTGTGACGCACTACCGTAATCCCACAGAGCAACAGCAGCAGAAGCGCCCGGCCGCTGTGGTTAAGGCATGTCAAGCGAGCGGTCTAAGTAGCGGCATAGTGCGCACACGTCCACGTGCCTGTTCCTTGGACGAACCGATACCAGGCAGCAGTCATGGCCTGTGTCGACTGCCCCGCAAAGTGCCCCGTCTCGATGCTGATGCACAACAGTCCACGTTGTCGCCAACCAACTACTACGCCTTCGAGCCAGGTCGTCATCTTCATCGCACCTATGCGGAGGTGGCCAGAGGCAGCGATGATAGGCAGCAACAGCAGCAGCAGCAGCCACCGGAGCAGCGACCGGCACAGCAGCCATCAAGTGGCGGCTCCTGTGTCATTACCTATGTGGGCAGACCACGTCCAACCCAAGACCCGGCAGTGTCCGTGGAGATACATGATCTGACCGCTACAAGTTCAGCAGGACGACGACACAATCCGAATGTTGGCAATGCGGTGTTGACTGCACCGGATCTGCAGCTGGACGATTGGTCATCCGATTCGAATGGCGAGGATGACGACGTGGTCTTTGTGCATTCCACGCGTGAACCCATACTCTCCATTGACCTCACCTCGGACGATGATGGTGGCTTTGGTGGCAGCACTGATCCGGCACAGCAGGAGCTCGAGCAGCGGCTGCAGCGTTTGCATCAGCAACAGCGACAACTGCAGCAGCAACGACAGCAGCAGCAGCAGCAACAACAGCAGCAGCAGCAGCGTCAACTGCGCGAGGAGGCAATGATCACGTGTGGAGACACCGTGGCACCGGCCAATGCTGCCACAGCTGCCACTGCAGCCACGCTTCTCTCACGTTCCAGCACGGATCATGACTACGATACGCGCTATATGCCGGACAACACCTTCGCCTTCTTCGGCTCGGATCGCACGGCCATCAACGATCACAACTACAGTAGCTATCAACATAGTCAGGCGCAGGCGCCCACAGTTGGTTTCCGTGATCTGATCGATGGCTCGACATATGCTCCACGCGTGGCAGCGCCATCAGCCGTGTGTCCACCGCGCTGTCCACGCATGGATACGACCCATTCGCAGCGTTACTTCCAGCCGATAACTCCGCCGCCTATCTGGCACTTTGGACCCATATCGGAGACGCCACCCACACTCGCGGTGCCACCGCCGCCGCCGCCACCTGCCCCACCACAGGCACAGGCAGCACCTCCACCAGCCACCTATATGCGCCTGTCGCGTGTCAATGGCACTGCCACCAATCTGGCCATGGCCAATGGCGCTGGCGTGGTCACAGCGGCACCACCACCGCCCCCACAGCCGCCCGAGGCGGTGGGCAATGGCGGGAATAGTCCAGCCACCGCCGGTTACTATCGCTATCAGCCGTACTATATGCCGCATTATACGATCACGACGTTGCCATCGCCGGGACTGGCCAATCCGCACTATCAGGGCGGTCTCAACAATGCCAATGGCAGCAGTCGCAGCTCGTTCAGTGGCGCCATGAGTGCTGCCGCTGTGGCAGCCACGGTGGCAGCGGCACAGGCGCAATCCTTTCACGATATACTGTCGCTGGCGAATGTGCCGAGCAGTGCCTCGCCGGTGTCCAGCATGGAGAGCAATAGCCTGGACAATCATGACTATCATCATCGTCCGTCCGTCAATCTAATGCGACCTGCGGCAACATCTGTGGCAGCTGCAACGGCAACAGCCGCCGCCGTCGGAGCACAGCAACAGCAGCCGCTGATGTCATCGATAGTCACTGTGGCGGCCGCTGTGTCGCCACCACCGCCATTGGAGATGTACTCGGGACGCACCACCATGCCGTACTGCAGCTCGCCGCAGTACAGCTTGCGTCGATCGGAGGCATACAACAATCAGCGGCAGCACTATCAGCCGCAGCCGCATCAGGGCCATCAGGCGCCACAGAATCAGATGCACGCCCACATTCATCCGCCGCATCGGGCCAGCGCCATAGTGGCCACATCCTTGACGCCCGCACCACCGTATCCGGTGCATCAGAATCTGTGGTATCGCCAGCAGAGTATGCAGGAGTTGCATCGTCGCCATATGACGCCCACACCCATTGATCTCTCATCGAATCCGCTCAACTTGACCAGTCGCCTGCGCACCCGCTACCTGCACAGCATCTGCAATTGTGTCCATGCCCGCAACGGTCCCGTCTCCAGCCTGGATCCGGCCTACTATCCGGCGTATGATGCAGCTGTGCAGCAGCATAGCACAGCGGCAGTGGCCCCCATTGATGCACATCAACCGTTGCCGCCGCCACCACCGTTGCCACCGCCGCCACCACAGTTTGGACTACAATATCCACAGCCACAGCAGCAGCAACAGCAGCAGCAACAACACCAGCAGCAGCAGCAGCATTCACAGCAGCAACATCAACAGCAGCAGCGACGTCGTGGTGCTGTGCATCATCATATGATACATCATTACTCGCCATTGCATCTGGAGATTGGGCTGGCCACGCCTCTGGCGATGGGCACATCGCGCATACTGATCGGACCATCGCGACCCAATCGTGGAGCCACTTTGGTAAGTTCTCCCCCCATCTGCTCCTCCTTCGATCTAATCTGTATGTTAATCCTTCCCCCAGGAAACCATCGAGCGCAACACATTGCCACACAAGTACCGTCGAGTGCGTCGCCCCAGCGAAACGGATGAGGATGCCGAAAAGTGTGCCATATGCTTGTCCCTCTTTGAGATCGAGAACGATGTGCGGTATGTAAACAATTGAGACTATTCTGCAGTACAGCGAAGTAGTTCTGAGCTAGCAAAGTGGCCACTAGACCCAACCACATTCCGTTTGCACCACGGATGTCATGGGTGAAGCTCAGTTGTCCATCTTTCGTTCACCTTGTACTAGTGCATAGGACAGGAGACAATTCAACCTGTCTGTCGTTCTGCTTTTTGTATGCTGCAGGGTCTCCTACTGTAGGTTTAGGTTTAGGTTAGGCGGTAGCTGAGAATACACCTCAGCTCACTTAGGCCAAAAGAGGCCCATTGTGGTACCGCATGGGCAGGTTTTATAATTCCCAACTACTTCGCTTTAGAACCAGCCTGAGGCTTTTATGAACCGTCTCAGATTCCTTAGCTTTATTGGAGCAAGGTCCGTCAGGTCTGTCAGATTGTAGGCTCCCAGGTGAGAAAACCTGGTTCTACATAGGGCAGGACAAGAGCAGAGGAGGTGATGGACTGTTTCCTCCTCTTCTTCGTCTCGACAGCTTCTGCAGAAGTCGTTGAAAGGGGCCTTAAGTCTAGCAGCATGAGAGCCAATGAGCCAGTGACCGGTTAGGGCTCTGGTTACTATAGAGCAGGAGGCTCTGTCAAGTCCGCAAAGCTCGGATGAGCGTTTTGGACAGAGAATGGGCCAGGTTTGGCGGCTGTAGCTGTAGCTACTGTATCTGTCCGCGCTTTTTAGACCCTGTACTCATATTTGGCAGTTAGATGCCCCTATATGATACCTCCCCCGCAAACCGCGAAAAACCACCACAGTTACAATTTTAAAGACATAATCTTCAGCATACAAAGATCTTACGGTAACCTTTATCAGTGCTGTGAATTGCGGCTTAATCGGATGATAAACACCGGAGATATGCGTGATTAAAGTTTCCGTTCTAGGCAAGGGAGGAGTACTTTAACACTTTTCATAATGTTCATAGTTAAGCTTTTATTTTCATACAACATTACATTCGATTTATTCTCACATCATATGCTGGTTGCTTAGTCCATTCTTATATGGCTTTCGATCCATTCAGCATGTGCTCGCACACTGGTGTATACATTGGGATAGCGTGTGTCGCAGCTACTGTAGACAAAGCAGGCAACTCCCTCGAGTATCATATGCCCATTGTGTTTGGACATAAGTGGGCCTCCAGAATCACCAAAGCAGATACCTTTGCCAGGTGTGTGGGTACAAATATGAGTGTCATCCCTTTCATAATTGTTGATGCACTCGGATTTAGGCATCAGGGGAAGAGATACAGCACGTTTCCGTATTACAGTGGTTCTGTCATGGCCTGATACTTGACCCCAACCTGCTGCAGTCACTTCCGAATTGGGCATTGGTTCGGGTATATCTTGATTGCCAAAGGGCAGGCAGACGGGTACTACGCTCGCTCCGAACTCCGATCTCGCTCTGAACTGTATGGGTCTCTGCAGACGAAGCAGCATTATATCATGCTGGGCATGGTGGGCATCTTTAAAGTAATTCTCGTGAACTACAATTTCTTCCACACCAATGTATTGATATTTCATACAATCGGTAGCTCCATAGTCACATATGGGTCCATCACTGAAGTCTCCGATCACCACGGCAGTTCTAGGGAAAGTTTAATAATAAAATATAGACCTCTGACCTCTTCTAATCACTTACACATTTGAGTTATTCCAACGTAGACAATGAGCGGCTGTCAGCACATAGCGACTGTTTATCACAGATCCTCCGCAAGTACCAAAATTATGTCGTGTGTTGGTGTACTGCAGGCTGACCATCCAAGTATACAATTGCGGTGGTATCACTTCTCCGCCTACGACACCCAACCCCAAAATGGGAAGTGAGCCACAATCCCTGGGAAATTTCGGCTCTATTGTAGGCGCAGCCTTATCAAATGGACAACAGTATTGTCCTGTTCGACCGCATGGTTCAAGTAGCTCTCCATTGCAAACCGATCCATCCTGGCACATGCCCTTCCTGTTGTCCACAGTGACACACTTTAGGGAGAGTCCTTCCAGTACTTGGAGGACAAGTATGCTCAATATCATCCACTTCATTCTGTTGTCATCAATCGACCAACTGATACTGAATTCCAAATGTGTTATTTGGCAGATATTTATTCAAATTTTAGTCCTCTTACTAGAGATAAGCGTTAAGCTGTATATAAAACGCTTGATAAGAATTGAATTTTGGATTTTACCGTCTCTTAACATAATTATATTGGGGTTTTTGTTTTTTGGAAGGTGGAAATCCCAAGCAGTGTGGTATGTACTATACAGTAGATTGTATGTACTGGTTTCCAAAAGTATTTTGACAGAGTTGCCAGGTTCTCAGCTCATCTCAATGAAATGTCCAACTATAAGACACTGGAACCAACAACAACATTCTCATTAGACCCTGTATTTTAAAAAAGTAGATCAAGTTTGTTTAGAATTTTGATACCTCCCCCACAAATTCGCAAAACAAACACCACGGTCACAATTTTAAAGATACAAACTTGTGCTTTGGCATACAAAGATCTTATTGTGACCTTAATCAGTGCTGTGAATTGTGGCTCAATCGGATAATAAACACAGGAGATATTCAATTTGCTGTACTAGGCAAGGGGGGAGCAGTGCGATCATGTATGTAAATATGTAAGTGTGTATGCGTGGTTGTGTGTGACTACGATATGTGTGTAGGTGTGAGTGTTTGTTATAGTGTGTGTACAAAGGAAAGTTCAGGGTCTCCTACTGTCGGTTGCGTTCTACTGTAGCGTTCCCTGCTTTTTATTATGACCATCGAGGAGGAGACAAACACATGATCTTTAAAGGGTTAATGAATAGTTACGAGTACTTTAGCAATTTTCGTAATGTTCGTAATTAATTTTTTATTTTTATAACCAGTTGATTCTCACATTAAATGGCTGCTTAACCCATTCTGACATTGCGCTTGATCCATTCAGCATGTGCCCGCACACTGGTGTATACATTGGGAAAGCGTGTGTCGCATCTATTGTAGCCAAAGGAGCTAACTCCCTCGAGTATCATTCGCGAATTGTATCTGATCATAAGCGGACCGCCAGCGTCACCATAGCACATACCTTTGCCAGGTGTGTTGCTACAAAGATGGGTCTCATCCCTGTCTTTATTGTTGCTACACTCGGATTTTGGCCACAGGTGTACAGATACAGCGCGTTTTTTAATTGGAGCAGTTTGATCATTGGCTGATACTCGACCCCAACCTACTGCAATCACTTCAGAATTGGCCGTTGGTTCGGGTGTATATTGACTGCCAAAGGGCAGACAGACGGGCTTGAGGTCCCCCTCGAACTGTATGCTTCTTTTTAGACGAAGCAGTGCTATGTCATGGGAAGTTGAGCTTACGTCTCTTTCGTGGACTAGAATTTCCGCCACCTCAATGAATTGATATTTCGTACAGTTGGCATTTCCATAATCACATGTAGGTCTTTGACTAAAGTCTCCGATCACCACGGCAGTTCTGGGAAAAGTTTAATATTAAAATATAATCTCTTGAACCCTTGACCTCTTATAATCACTTACACATTTGAGTTATTCCAACTTGTGCATACTGCGGATGTCAGCACATAACGACTGTTTATCACAGACCCGGCGCACACACCAAAAGCCTCTCGTCTGTTGGTATATTGCAGGCTGGCCATCCAACTGTACTCTTCGGGTTTTACCTCATTTCCGCCTACGATATACAAGTCTGACCTTATTGGGTTGGAGCCACAATCAGTGGGAAATTGAGGTTCTGTTAAAGTCCCTTTGAGTTCGTCCTTATTCAATGGACAACAGTACTGTCCTGATTCACCGCATGCGCTGAGTCTCACTCCTTTACACGTCGGTCCAATTTGGCACCTGCCCCGCTCACCGTCTCTAGTGACACACTTTTGGGAGAGTCCTTCCAGTACTTGGAGGACAAGTATGCTCAATATCATCCACTTCATTCTGCTGTCATCAATCGACCAACTGTTACTAATTTCCAATTGTGTTATTTGGCATTTATATACCAATTTTATTCAAATTTTAGTAAACATCGATCTGTTCTTTCCAAGTCCCCTGAATAGAGATAGAGATGTATACAGAATGTTTGATAAGAATATGGATTGTACCGGCTCTTCACCTATTTAGAATTCTTTTGGGGTGTGAAGCTGGAATTCCCAACGGTTTCCAAAAGTATTTTGACAGCTCAGCTCAAAGAACAACTTTCCAACTGAATATACGCCAATGGTATCAACATAGCAAATATATTTTTGCATTGCTGGCTTTTTTAGCAACACATCTGCAAGAACAGTTAAAAGCATTTATTTTGCAAAGCAATTGGAAAGATGGAAGGAAAGGGCGGAAAACATTTTCATCGGCAGGTACAATTTCCTAACCGAGAAGAAAAGATAGCTTCAGTATGAGATACATACAAGTAACTGAAAAAAAAAATGTACAGGCAATTTTTATTCGCAATGCAATGGAGGCCACTCCTTACCATGTTCCTTCTTTTACCTTCTCCATCTTCATGGCGGCGCAATACAAACATAAATGCTAGCCCCACATATCAAATTCTGAATTCATTTCACTTTTCTTTTTATATGTTTATTATTCTGTAACAGATAATGTAGATCAGGATAAATGAATACTTAATTCACCTAATTATGGTGCCAGTGTTGTTTAAGGACTTTACTTAGACTCAACGTTACCATTCAATTTGTTCAATATGATTCAAGATAAATGCCATAGATGGCGCTATATACATTTGGCGTTGCCAGAGTACATTTCACTGACGATCGTATGTTTTAGTTCTTACAATTCATTTGTTTATTTGAAATAGTTACATATATAGAATCCTCTCCAAACAAAGTTATTCTCAGTCCATACTGACATTGCGGTCGATCCATGCAGCATGTGCTCGCACATTGGTGTATACATTGGGAAGGTTTGGGTCGCATCTATTGTAGCCAAAGGAGTTGACTCCCTCGAGTATCATTCGCAAATTGTAGCTGTACATCAGTGGGCCACCAGAATCACCATAGCAGATACCTTTGCCAGGTGTCTTGGTACACAGATGCCTCTCATCCCTGTCAAAATTGTTACTACACTCGGATTTTGACAACAGGAATAGTTCTACAGAGCGTTTCATAACTGGAATAGTTTCATCATAGACTGATACTTTGCCCCAACCTGCTGCAATCACAACAGAATTGGCCATAGGTTCGGGTATATATTTATTGCCAAAGGGCAGGCAGACGGGTGTTAGCCACTCTCCGAATAATATGCTCCTCTGTAGACGAAGCAGCGCTATGTCATGGGGAGAATGGCTGTAAGAATTTTCAACGTAATTCTCGTGAACTCGAGTCTCCTCCACCTCAATGAATTGATATTTCGTACAAGTGGAATTTCCATAATCACACACACGGTCAGGTCCATCACTGAAGTCTCCGATCACCACGGCAGTTCTAGAGAAAGTTTAAAAATACAATATAATCGTTTGACCTCTAAACCTCTTCTAATCACAGACACATATGACTTATTCCATTGTATGCAATGTGCGGCTGTCAGCACGTAGCGACTGTTTATCACAGATCCTCCACACACACCAAAAGCCTCTCGTCTGTTGGTATACTGCAGGGTGGCCATCCAACTGTACATAGCGGGTCTTATCTCATCTCCGCCTATGATACGAAAAGTCGAAACAACTGAACTTGTGCCACAATCACTGGGATATTTTGGCTCTGTTGGCTGAGCCTTATCAAATGGACAACAGTATTTGCCCGTTCGACCGCATGGTCCAAGTAGCTCTCCATTGCAAGTCGATCCATCTTGGCACCGTCCCTTCCTATTGTCCACAGTGACACACTTTAGGGAGAGTCCTCCCAGTACTTGGAGTACAAGTATGCTCAATACCATCCACTTCATTCTGTTGTCATCAAACGACCAGCTGATACTAACTAATGATTTTCATATTGTGCTAATTAAATTTTAAACAGAGATAAGCCTTAATTTAGCTGAATACTCAAAACGCTTGATAAGAACACTTCTCTTCATTCTGTTCCCTTATTTCCAAAGTGTAGTAGATTTCCAAAAGTATTATTCTGAAAAGGTTCTCAGGTTCTCAGCTCAGCTGAAAGAGCAATGTTTAGACAACTCAGATGAGATTCGAGCTCAAGACTTTGCCTCACACAACTCAACGCTGCTTATCCGAAGTTCTAGTGCAAGTTCTAACTACAAGTAACTAGAGCAGTAGATCAGTAGATGGTGCAGCTGTACTGCAGGGCTTACACATTATTATCCGATCAACTAATGAATTTGTCTTATGTTTTCCAGACGTTTGCCCTGCATGCATCTATTCCATACGGATTGCGTGGATCAATGGCTGGTGACGAACAAGCACTGTCCCATTTGTCGCGTCGATATCGAGACACACATGGCCAAGGATGCACTGGTGCCCAGTTCGAGTGGGGGCGTGGCAGCGGCAACAGCAGCAGCTGCCGCAGCAGCAGCTGGCACTGCAGCCTTATGACATTGTGTACATGGAATCTTTATGTAAGACGACGAGCCTGGATTTCTCACAAACGCATACACACACAACACACACACACTCCCACACACACACACACACACACACACTGATGTTGCTGCTGTGTGAACAAGTCATATATATATACAGACGGAGATATATATGTGCATGTTCGATGGTTATCAATTTCCGCTTCCTCGACTGAGTTCGTCGTATGTTCGCCATGCAGCAAGGGCTAGGCTAGGCAGCGACATAATATAGTACTTTACTTTTAATACATAACATAACATAACATAAAAATTTCACCACTAAACAAGTTCAACTTTAAATATTCTCAACGAATCAGCCGTGAAACAACCAACCCCCCCACCAACAGTGACAACACGATATAACGAACTAGGCAAAGCGAGTTTCAAATTCCGGCGTTGCGTGAAAAATATCAAATTAAAGATGCAAAAAAATAATATACTTTGGCTCTACGGTTATACATATATATATAGCATTAATATATATAAAATGTAAGAGTAAAATTATTTGATATAAATGTTTCGGCCTCATTTCCCCACACACAAACACACACACACACACACACTATGATAACGTATATATATATGTAAAGATCATATTAGGTCCATATGTTTTGTGAAACGAAAATTCTTGTGATTACACTTACATATATGTAGCTACGTATTGTTGAAAGCGTGAACTGCCTCCGCCTATCCCGATAGTGGTTAATTATTCAATTCATACACCCACTACACTACACTCACACCACCCACACACAGGAAAACTGTAATTGTTATTGTAATTTGTAATTAGACGATCCACAATAGCTCCTGCACTACCACACCTTTCACTCTCCTCTAATGTAACCAAATCCATTTTACATTTTGTCACGTAAACACAAATTTTTGGTAAACAACAAAATGGCAAAATCTTTTAAAAAGTAAAAAATCATTCAATCTAAATTGCAGCATTTTTTCTCTATTAATTCTACTCTTAACTACGATTAATCCCACTTGTTGTGCACCTCTCAATCCACAGTTGAACTTATCTCACGTGCCATATACATATATATGTATATATATACTATATGATTGTCCCGTTGTGTGGCTCCTCAACTCCCTTAGCCACTTGAAAGAAATATTAATGAAATATGTAAAACACATACACAAAATAATTTTATATTACGCTTAAGTTTTTCTTTATAAAACCCCAAAATCCAATTCAAAGTTGGTACACATTTTTTATAATATATATAAATATATATTAACAAAAACACAAATGAAAATCAAATATATATTAAATATTCTCAAATCAAATGTTTCATTGGGTGGAATTATAATACCCAAGAGTGCCTCAAGGCACTTATTACATTTTTGCAATTATAAAAAAAACGGTAAGCTCTTTTATTATTTTAATATTTTCTGTGGGTTCTCTAATATTATAGTTTTTGCATTTGCAAAAGGTTTGGAAATTTTTCGAACCTTTTACCGTATTTTTATTTCGATTTGCACAGGGCATCTGTGTTCCACGTTTAAAAAGAAATTTTTAGCATGAAGTCATTTTCTGCGATGTTTAAAAAAATTTGAGCAAAAGGTATAGACATTCTAATTTTTTCTTGTTAGCTTTAAAAATACAGTACAACTTCGACAGTCCGGACACATATAGTTTTGGGCAAGTCCGGATTATCGAGTTGTCCGGACTATAGTAGTGAAAATTTTTAAAACAATCTAAGTGAAGTAAATCCATACATATGTGATATGATTTATTAAAATACATTTAATTATTATATGAAATATATACATATTATGCTTTTTTGAAAAAAGAAGTTATTTTGTGTTGACTAACTTTGTTTAGATGAATGATTTGAGCTTTTTGCTCAATCCTCTTCAACAAAAGAATATCCTGCATTTTAATATTGTTCTCCTCAGCCCACTGAATACAAACTGAAAATGCTTTCTTCGCATCTGCAGTAGATATATTTGTCTTAGTAGCCATTTCCACAATGTCGTCTTCAGAGTCTGTAAGCTGCACTGGCGATTCTTTTTGTTTAGCATGTTCTATTATTTCGTCATCCGAAAACTCCATTGAAAATTCATTTTCACCAGTTGCCCAATCATTGACATCTTTTTCAGTTAGGTCATCACTGAATTTTAAAGCTAGAATCAAATTTTGAATGGATTTTATGCCATCAGCGATGCTATCAGTCAGCAGTTCTTTACGCAGATTTTTCTTCCTGGGGCTGATTTTTCATTCGGATGCACCCATGTGTTACCAGGCAACACTCTCCAGAAAGCGGCAGATTCGTCTGCATTATAAACTTGATCTTCACTCAAATCCATCTCAGCAACAATGCCAGCAAACTTCTTTTTAAACGGCTTTACTGCGCTTTCATCGCTGGAAACCTTTTCACCACAAATTTTTAAATAACGAATACCATGCCGTAACTTAAATTTGTCTAACCAGCCTGAGCTCGCTGAAAAATCGTCCTTTCCCGTTATCTTTGTATAAAAAATTTTGGCCTTTGCTTTTAGTATTTCTGATGAAATCGGGATATGATTGTTTCTTTGCTGCAAAAACCATGTGTAAAGCGCGTCATCTAACTCTGGATACTCTGCTTTTTTCATAACTTTTCTTTTTCCTACAAACAAAAAATTACATATGTTATGAAAGTGGTTTTATATATTATTTTGGTTTAATATTTACCGGGTCCGTTATAGGTATTCGAAATAAATTGATTTATTTTTCCCTTATTTTTTTTAATGTCGCAAATCGTTGATTTAGGAACATTAAATTTTTCGGCACATGCCTAATAGTTTTTCCCTCATCAAGACTTTTTAAAATTTCACACTTTTCCTTTAAAGTTAGTGTTTTATGTTTGCGTTTATTATTTAA
Source organism: Liodrosophila aerea (assembly GCA_035045005.1). NCBI lineage: Eukaryota > Metazoa > Arthropoda > Insecta > Diptera > Drosophilidae > Liodrosophila > Liodrosophila aerea. The sequence continues at coordinate 801,184 of JAWNNL010000646.1, read as the reverse complement.
AGACATGATACTTGGTATGAAGTTACTCAACCACGCTCGCGAAAGAATGCACCGAAACTGAAGTAATGATAGTGCCAAACGTACACAAAGGTTAGAATAATAAAACAAACAAAGTAAAAACGGGAAACCCCCGAAATTTATTTTTTTTTTCTTCCATAAGAAAAATTGTCCGGATTGTAGAGGTAAAAATATTAATTTGTCCGAAATGTAGAAGTGTCCGAATTACTGGAGTGTCCGGACTGGCGCATGTCCGGACTGTCGAAGTTGTACTGTAATTAAATTTTGATATAATCGAATCGGAAGGGGTTTTTTTTATTCAAAGCCCTATAAATACCTTGAGATACTTTTTTAATTATCTCACCTGACAGGTAAACGAAAGCTGCTATACCATTTCTGAGGTAATTTTTGAGCTCAGTGGCCCCAGTATACCCTAGAGATAAGTGTTCAAATAAAATTTAGTCATTATTTAAGGGTTTGGGGCTTAGAGGGTTAAGTAGGGGCTGAACATCGGACTTCACCCAGGTGCTTGACCTTAAAATTGACTCAGAGGTGAACTTTCGAGTGGCCTAGATAAAAACCCCTGTAGATTTAGTACCTTTGCACTTGGATTAGCAACAACCAGGTATCGAAGGTACATGCTAACTTTATTAAGATTTTACAGCAAAAAATCTTAAGAACTAAAGCTAAAAATTGTTAAGAAACAATTTAACAATGATTTTTATCCGTGTAATGCCAAACCTTAATACATACATTTACTGTGAGAGGGGGGAGTGTGAAAGAATCGATGCTTTATCTAAGTTATATTACTGGGACCTGCTGCCCCATCGTTCCCTCCGGCACCGCCTCCCTTGTCTTCCTTGTCGTCATCATCATCATCATCCGCTTTGGTCATGTCCGCAAAAAAGTCAGAGGCATTTGTGCACTTGGATGAGGGCAGATTATGGCGTTTCTCCTTGTAGGCATTGTGCTTCTCATTGTATTTGATGTCACCGAAATCCTCAAAGTACTTCACATTCCAGAAGCGCACATCGTTGTTGTGCGATGAGGATGCGAGAAGCTCGCCGTTGTGATTGATATCCAGCGATTCGATGGGCATGTTGTGTTGACCCACAACGCCCAGATTGCGATATGGAGCAATGTGACAGGCGCGGATATTGCCATCCTCGCCAGCAACGCAAGCTATGCGATCGGTTATGGGTACCATCAGGCTAATGGGACTCTTTATGCCAGGATACATGTCGCAATGGTAACCAAAGTAGCCCCAGTTGTAGGTATAGAGGCGACCCTTCGAGGTGCCCGCCACCAGTTTGGAGCTGCCACGATAAACGCCCATGCAATTGAGCTCCTCCTCGTATGGTTCCGATTGCACATACAACTTGCGAGCACCAATATTAAAGGTGGTTAAGTATCCATCGCCACTGGTGGCCAGCAGCAGTTTGTTCTGTTCGTTGGTCAACATTTGTGTTATCTGATCCTCCACTTCCTTCAGCTCGAAGATGGCGTCTTTGGTGCGAAAATCCCAGAGTTTGACGGTGCCAGCATCATCTCCAGTCGCAAACAGACGCTCGTCGAGCACATGCAGCTTATTGATGGCCTCATCATGCGCCGTCTCGTAGAGCTTCTTCAACTTCTCAGTTTCCATATCGGTGATCATGACACACTTGTCCTTCGAACATGTCAATAAATTGCGTCCATCCTCGGTGAATTCGACATCGCGACAAGCCTTGGCATGTACTTCAATGGTGCGCAGCAATTTGTTCTCATCGTTGCCGTATTCATACAGATGCACATCGCCAATGATCGTGGCTAATGCAATGATGTCCCGCTCTGGATGGAAACATATGTCGGTGATGAAATCTTCCAGTTTGATTTCTGGCGGTGAGCTGCGTGGCTTCTTAATGGCTGCAATTATGGCACGTACCGTCTCATCGGTTTCATCGTCTTCATCCAAATGCGAGTAATCCGCCGAGCCACTTGCACCTGTACCACTACCTGAACCACTGGGACCGCATCCATCATTAGCCGTCTGCTCTTTGCGGCGCTTGGCACTGCTTGCACCAGCATAAGTCGCCTCATCTAGCATTGAGTCATCCGAATCAGTGTCTTCCGCATTCGGATCAAAGCTGCCATCGCTGCTTATGCTCTCATCGGAGCTGCTGTGGCGGGCATTGATTTGTTGCCCCGGTGGAACACCCATGTCCACCAAATCATATTCATCGTCGTCGCTTTCCGATTCATTGAGTACCTCCTGTTCGATTTCCGCTATAACTCCAACGACCATATCGTCGTCAATTTCATCAATCTCATCCTCATCCGCTGGCGTCTTGAAATGCTCATGCCTGGGCAGTAAAACAATACGTAAGTGGTTAATCTTTACCTCATTACACGCTGCAGTCGAAATATACTTACGTATGCATTATATGAACAATCGAAATTAATAATTTCACACTTTATTTAATAGAGCACGCTTTTTCCGCCACAGCAAATCAAGAATCAAGCTAGGAAAGAGGAAGCACAGTACACAACAAACACATGCCTAACGCTCAGCTGATGGCATGGCAACAACAACGTTGTGAGCGTGGCAAGAGGATACACGCTTAAATACCCTGCAATCAATTAAATAAAACGCATATAACACTACTGTGCAAATTCTGTCAAGTATATAAATCTATTCCACATTAATAAAATAATTAATACCTTATGGCAATTTGTGCAATGTATATATTGTTCAAATTCAATTTTTCACCTATGTAAAATGCATTAAACTAGAGGTTATAAACTCCTTACTGATACAGAGTATTACAGAGAACAATAACAAGCGTGCTGCCAGACTTTACTCTCGGATATACTATTGTGAATGGCAAAACACCAGTGTTGCCAGACTGTTCGGCATTGCTGTGGCTCCAGCAGTGGAGCTATAAAGCGCACGCAGCTCCAGCAAACCAATTGCATTCGTCTTAAATGCTAGATAAGGAATTTACTTTAGAATGAGAAATACAATACATCATTTCGTAAAACAGAGAATAATATTAACTAAGTTATTATAAGTTCATTAGACTGCACTTTAAAAAGTCTAAAAAGGGTCTATTAAGATTGTGCAACTCAGAAATGTATGTAAAGTATAAATATTCTATTATCAAAATGCTCAACAAACGAATAATAACCTAACGCCATTGAAATGCTATATTTTTTCGTTGGTTTGGGTGGAGGTGGCCGGGACCTGGGTATCAAACTGATGGTAATCATCCCCAGCAGGTTGACTCTCCGTTTGCTGAGAGAATATATCCTCACTAAGTACGCTGACAGACTCTGTATTCACATCAAAATCACCAGATTCGTAGGCATCTGCGTCTTCGGGATTTTGTGTATTAACTTCCAATTCGCTGTTGCAACTCCAGACTTCAACTTGGCTTGAAAATTCAGACTGCGAAGACACAGTCTGCGCGGGCTCGGATATCGGTCCCTGTCCCAGAAGCATCGATTCACATATATTGTTATCACACGCTGCCAAAATGGAGGCAACCGGTTTTTTAGAGCTAAAGATTTGAAGAGATTCAGGTACGTTACTATCACTTGGGTCCAAAATGGATGACTGCGATGCTTCAAGACGCCATCGATCCAATCTCAGATTGTTCTCTTTTTTCAATTCACATCTCCGAATATAATTTATCCGCTCAATTTCAGCAGGACTGTATGGCAATACCATTTTTCTCTCAACAGCCTTAACCAACATGGCATTGATAAAACGCTCGGACTTGTTGGTCAGGCGTCCCTTTTTGGCGAAGCGCATCTTGGCCTCCCAGACACAATTGAAAAGGGTCATATCGACACGAACCTTTGTGCGTAGGCAAAGTGATTTAACTTCTTGTGTGCTGTATTCACGGCTTAAATCTTCGTTAGTGATTTTCTAAAGAATAAACAGAAACCACTTTGAAACAAAAGGCGCGAAACACACATACATATATTGGCACTTACTAAAGGTTCTAACAGTTTTACCCACTGCTTCTTCTCAGCTTCATCCATATCTTCAGTACTGCTCTTAAGCCATTCTTTCTCATATTGCATCAGTTCCTTGGGTATTGAATTGGCCATAATCACGTGATTAAAAATAAATACAAATATAACTAAGTTCAAGCAAAATATCAACAATTGTGTTTCAGTGTGATTGTAATCTTCAAATAGGAAAATGTTGAAAATAGCCAGTCTACTATGTATGAGCGCAGTTGCCACTGTCGATTTTGCGGCAAAATTGGCGCTTTATTTGTTAGCGCAATAGCCCTTTTTTTTGAATAAGCCTATTGACTTGCTAATGTGTTCCCACTGGTGTTTGATCAAGATGTAGACAGATTGGAACAGCAAATCATAATATATTCTATTGTGTTATTGTTTATTGAATATATTATAACAGGCAATCGACATTTGTACAATATAAACAGACTTTCGTTGTAATAGTCCACAAAGCTCTTGGGCTGGCCCTGCTTCCATAACGTTGGCAACTATTGTCATTCTATAGATATGGCTTTTACACTTTTTATATTTTTGTTATGAATAATTTCTTTTTATTAGACAAGATTACGATTTAATTAACAATCATACGCATCAGAAACCATATAAGAAATGGCTTTACCTATTTTCTTAAGTGGCAAAACACCAGCGTTGCCGGACTGTTGTCATTGCTGTGGCTCCAGCAATGGTGTTATAAAGAAGCGTACGTAGATTTGCTCCTGATCATCGGACTGCATCATGAAATGCAGCTCCAGCAAACCACTCGCATCCGTCTTAATGGCTACTTTTGTGGCCACCTGCATCGCTTTGTTGGTTAGCCGTATCTGTTGGCTTTTATACTGGGCCACCGTTGTTTCACGGCAATTGAATAATATAATCATGTCACTAGATTTTGCCACTTCCACGCTGGATTCGGCCTGCATAACACCCAAGGTGGCAATTTTAAAATGTGGTTTTAATGGCGATATGGTGAATTCATACTCTTCAGCGGCTTTATCTAATTCGTGGAAAATGTTAGACAAGTCCGGACCACGCATAAATATTGTATTCAAGCTGGAGCTATTTGCATCCAATTCGTACTCCATTTGCTCCTCCACGTTTGTAGTTTTGATAGCACACTCTGTGCTCACCTGCTCGTCGTCATGGGGTTCCAGTAGCATTAGCAGAGCTGAGCCTTCGCCCTTGTACAGCATTTTCACGCCGCAATCCGCAAGCCCAAAGAGGGACAGGCACTCTGCTAGCACATTGATCTTCACACTGAAAGTTTGAGAGTCTTGAACATGGAACTCGGCAAAGAATCCCGGGGCTATAAATATAGTGGCCTGTATTGATTTGCCCTGCTCCACAGTAATCAGTAGTCCATCCTCGCTAGCTTGAAACGTGCAGAACTGAAAGCAATAATAATACGATATTATTCGGGAGGTATAATAAACATAGATTAACTATTTACATCACTGAAACATATGGACTTGATGGCAGCGTAAAGTGTCTTGATGTGATCCATGCGGCATACAAATTTGTAGTCTTCATACTGCGATTGCGTCAACATTTTACGATTTTTTATTATACCCTTCTCGTATAGCAATTTCGAATGATGCATTAATTCCTAATCCTCATAGAAGTCGTCGTGAAAGTATTTGAACTGTTCCAGTGTGAGAATCTGTTCGCGTGGCTTGGAATTAAGCAAATGATGTAAGCGTTGTGCCAGCACGTGCTCACACGTAAACGAGATGCGATCCCTGTCTGCTATGTCGTTGCCCAGCCTCAGATCCTCTGAAGGCAATTGGAGTACGCAGCGTTGGAAGTAACGACACTTGCAGTAATTAACGCCGGGTAGAATACGCACAGCATGTGCAGAGTTTCGCTTGCTGACTAATTCAACAATGCTGCGTAATCGATCCGGTCTATAATATATGATTATAGCCCATTCATCCAGCAGCCGTAAGGCGCGTTCCAAAAGCTCCTCACTCAGTAGCGCTGTCAATTCCGTGAATAGTTGTGCTCTTTCCGCTGTCAATAATTTAAATTAATATAAGGAACACTTTTATAAAAACAAAGATTCTCACATGTTGACAGGCTATTATCAGCAGTTCTTTGATATTTGTCGAATACCTGTTGCACCAAGTTGGGCAAAAACAAATCCTCCGGCTTCAAGTCGAGCGCCATTTATGTGTCACTCCCGAATGACACACTTGGCGTTTTTCCGCCAAAATTGGTACTTTTTTTAAGTTGTACCTTAATCTTGAGTTAAGATAAATTTCTAGCAATATATAATACAATTAAAGAAATTTTCCTCTGTTGAGCTCACAAGCAGATTTATTTGCCATCTGATGTCTAATGAACGAGACATTTATTTAACTTTGTTTACCTTTTTGCGCGACAGTGGTTGCAGCATTAGGGATGTAAGAAATATATCGATAAGTCGATAGTTTTGCGATTCTGGCAACACCTAGCGATAATCGCATGGTCCAGTGTAGCCCGCGTTTTTATTTTATATTAAGTTGTTTACTAGTAATGATATTTATTTAAGCTCAAGTATTTATTAATTTTTTAAGGCGCGATGTCGCGAAAACCAAGTGCTCAACATAAGCCTATGACGATGGCCTCGTTCCTTGGTTTAGACAAGAGTAGCCAAAGCCAAGAGACGCAATCCAAGCAAACAAGAAAAGGTTTTACTATAAAACAACATTCAGGGAATATATTTGTTTAATATATGTCTATTCCATAATTGTTTAGCCGCTTTGGAAGCTCGGACATCAAAAGCTAAGTTTTATAATCCCATATACCTGGACTCATCATCATCTGACGAAGATGAGGCACAGAGCCAAAAGCCATCTGCATCTACTGCCCCGAACAAATCGTCAAAGAACAAATCGCTTGAGAAGGATGGTAATGATAATTCCCTTATCAAAAGATATAGTTTTGAATGCGCCACACAATCGCTACGTGCACCACTGCCTGCCGCAACATCCAAGAGCTCCAATGACAAATTAACCTTTGATAATTTTGATGAAATGCTCAAAAAAGACGCCACTTATCAAGCCACCCTATCGAAGCTCAATAGCCATATGGATAAGCTTTCTACCTCACCATACAAACCCCTATCAATGTCACTATCACCTATCAAACCGGAATCAAAGGATACGCCAATCTCTAACTCAGATACGACTGCCGATAGCTTTGACCCAATGGTGAATGGCGGAGATTTGAATAAGCTGTCGATTTCACCATCCAAAAGTTCGTCATTATCATTATCTGGTTCAAAAGATACCCAAATATCGGGTTCCGACAATTCTAATACAATGGTAAGCAAAGCGATGAAACCTAAATCAGTATCCGGCAGTTTAACTCAGCTCAGTGAAGTGCCTAGTGTGGCATCCATATCATCACGCGATTCACAAGTGAAGCGAGAGGTGAAGACTAACTTAAAAATCGTCTTTGATAACTCGCTATCCGATTATTTACGGGATTTAGGACAATATGATATTGGTAGAAGCAAAACAGATTTTGGCCAAGAGAGTGAAACAGGGCTCAAGAGCACAATGAATCTATATAGATCGCGGTACATTGAGCTTATGGAAAAGTACTGTGAGGTGATTGACCAAATTCCTGCAGCACATTTCAATGACATCGATGGCTTCGAGCCGAACACATTTCTCAAACTCAAGGTAATGCGTCAGAAGTTCAAGGCGCGAAGTCAATTGTTGGAGCGGCAGATAGAGTGTAAGCAGCGAAAACGTGAGGCAATGGAGGAACCAGACTTCGATGCACTGGAGCAAGAAGAGCGAGAAATGCAGGCTGAAAGGAATCAACAGCTGGCAGTGCAAACGCCAACAGAGCGAAGTCAATTGCTGGAGCGGCCGATAGACCGTAAGCAGCGAGAACGTCAGGCGATTGCAGCTTCATCAGAGGAACCAGACTTCGATGCACTGGAGCAAATGGAACGAGAAATGCAGGCTGAAAGGCATCAACAGGTGGTAGTGCGAACACCAAGCACAATCTCTTCTGTCACAACAGGCTATACAAATGGTCCGCCCGATGATCTGGACGATCTGGTGGCCATATCCAGCCCAGTGCAACTGACTGATGATGATGATGATTACTTGGTGCAGAGTATGCGTTTCGATGCAGAGGAATTTGTTGAACCCACAGCGCTAAAAGAATCCAAGAAAATTGTAACAACTATTGTGTCTGATGATGATGATTTCGAGGATACAATGAAACAAATCCAGGAAGAGCAGGCGGCATTGCAAGGTCGTAAATCGGAGTACAACCAATTTGCGTACAGAGACTTTGAAGCTGTCCAGCGTCCGACGCTTAAAAAGGATTCGGAGCCTGCCCATCGTACCACTAATGTAGCCAATACTCTCCTCGATGATGATGGTTTTCCGGATTACGATGAGGAGTTGTTTGAGCTGGCGCATTCACAAGCAGCAGCCGCAAACACCATTGATCTGACCAGTGTCCAGGAGCCCAAACCTAGTACGAGTCGTTTAAGCAGCGCCCAGAAGATTGCAGCCAATTTCCATGCCAACGTGCATAACGATGGCATTACGGGCGAGTTTGATGGCCAACACTTTGAGCACTCCACACGACTGATGCAGGCGCTCAGTTTTAGCTTTGGCCTCAAGAGTTTTCGTCCCAATCAGCTGCAGGTTATCAATGCGACATTGTTGGGCAACGATTGCTTTGTCCTCATGCCCACAGGAGGTGGCAAATCGTTATGCTATCAGTTGCCAGCCATACTCACCGAAGGCGTCACCATTGTGATCAGTCCGCTGAAATCCCTGATCTTTGATCAAGTCAGTAAGCTGGGCTCCCTGGACGTAAGTTAGCTATGGATGTATCTTAAGTTCATCTAATTCATCTCCTTATATCGTTCTGTATGTAGATTTGCGCCAAGACCATGTCGGGCGAACAGAGCATGGATGAAGCCATGGCCATATACAGAGATCTGGAACGTCATCCCCCGTTAGTTAAGTTGTTGTATGTAACGCCGGAGAAGATCTCCAGTTCGCCACGATTTCAGGATGCACTCGATCAGCTGAATGCCAACAATTACATCAGTCGCTTCGTCATCGATGAGGCCCACTGTGTGTCCCAGTGGGGACACGACTTTCGTCCTGATTACAAAAAGCTGGGAATTCTACGTAAACGATTTCCCAATGTGCCGTCCATGGCGTTGACGGCAACAGCGACGCCACGCGTCCGCCAGGATATACTGCAGCAACTGAATCTGACAGACTGCAAGTGGTTCCTCTCGAGCTTCAATCGTAGCAACCTACGCTACCAGGTCTTGCCGAAGAAGGGCACCTCCACATTGGACGATATGCGTAGCTTTATAAAAACTCGTCCTGCCACCTCTAGTGGCATCATCTATTGCCTGTCACGCAAGGAATGCGATGAGGTGGCCCAGAAGATGAGCTCCGACGGCATTCGTGCCGTTGCCTATCATGCCGGTCTCACGGATACGGCACGAGAGTCCCGGCAAAAGGACTGGATAACGAACAAGGTGCGCGTCATATGCGCAACCATCGCGTTCGGCATGGGCATTGATAAGCCCGATGTACGCTTTGTGCTCCACTACTCGCTGCCCAAGTCCATTGAGGGCTACTATCAGGAGGCGGGTCGTGCTGGTCGAGATGGCGAAATAGCCGATTGCATTTTGTACTATAACTATGGTGATATGATGCGTCTCAAGAAGATGATGGATTGTAAGTTAAGATTGAAGATTCTAATGCGGATTCTACTAATTTGTTACACGCTTTACAGCTGATCGTGCCCTGCAGTATCATGTGAAGAAGATTCACATCGAGAATCTGCATCGCATCGTTGGCTACTGTGAGAACATCACGGATTGTCGTCGTGCCCAGCAGTTGGATTACTTTGGTGAACACTTCACCAGTGAACAGTGTCTGGAGAATCGCAGCACGGCCTGTGATAATTGCCTAAAGAAGCGCAGCTACCAGCAGATCGACGTCGTGGAGCATTGTCGCAAGGCCGCGCGGGCTGTCAAGGATTTGTGCAGTGGTCGTTCGCGCTTCACACTCCTTCATTTGGCGGATGTGCTCAAGGGCGCAATGATTAAGAAAATTGTTGAATTCGGGCACAATAAGACGCCGCATCATGGCGCGCTCAAGGATTGGGACAAGTCAGATATACAACGTTTGCTCCGCCATATGGTGCTAAAGGATTATCTCAGGGAGGATCTCATCTTCACTAAGGATATACCGCAGGCTTACCTTTATTTGGGCAATCAAATCGCAGCCCTCATGAATGAGACTCCCAAAATCGAATTTGCTCTCACACGCAAGGGCGGTAATGGCAGCAGCTCCAAGGTGGTGGCCACCGTCTCGGAGCCAAGTGCAGCGGGCAATAGTGATATGCGGCACATACATGATCGTTGCTACGCGGATCTGTTGGACTTGTGCCGCACGATTGCCGCTCAACGGAATGTGACCATGGCAAGTATAATGAATATGCAAGCGCTAAAGGCCATGGCCGAGGAGCTGCCGACGTCTGAGAAGGACATGTGTGCCATACCGCATGTGACCAAAGCCAATTTCGATAAGTACGGAGCCAAACTGCTTGAGATTACCAGTGGCTATGCTACTGAAAAGGAATGCCTGCTGGTAATGCAGGATATGGAGGCAGAAGAGGCAGCAACAGCGGCAGCCGCAACACCTCGTGGTGGGGCAGGTGCCGCTGCCTCCTTCAATGACAGCGCTGATTGGGAACGTGCAGCCACATCGCAAGGTTCAAGTGGTTCCACGCGTGGTGGAAAAAGAAAACGTGCTTGGCGTGGACGCGCCACGGAGACGGCCAAGCGTTATAAGAGTACCACTACATCACCGCGTAAAAAGGCCGCAAGCACACCCAAAACAGGGCGTGGGCGTGGCAGGGGCGCGAGCAGCGCTGCATCGAAGCGAGGCGCAGCCAGTGGCAGTGGCAACAGTTGGTTGGGTAAGAAGACTGGCAGCAGCACAGGATTTCAACTAATGCCAATGCCCAGTTCGCGCTGAGTAGTGTAAAGTATTTTGTGTTTTTATTAATAACAATAATAAAGCTTAAATCCATAAGTACTTTAGTCTCCTTGCGGCGTTCCAAGCTAACATTCTGTGTCAATTACATACTATATAATTTATGTGCCGACTGTGCGAAGCTTCTCCTCAAAATCGTAGGCACCCATCGACCAAATCAAATTGCTGTCTGTTTGCACCTGCACGAACTCGGTTGAGTAGGTATTCGATGTGCTGACCATGCCGCCAAACTCCAATTGTGCGTGATCTGCAGAGGCGGAAGATTAGACAGGATGACTAGAAATCAATGATCATTTCGATACGTACATAGATTCCACTTGAGGCCCGTTGTGGTCACATTATGCGCTGGACGTCCCAAGGGCATGAGGGAGCACCACCGCTGATTAGTTACTAGGTCTAGTGGAATCTGTATGGTATGCTTGCCAGGTCGCAGGAGCCACGTTACAGAGTCCCCACTGAGCAAATAGATATTGCAATTATCTGTTTGCATTTTGTACAAGGTATTCAGATTGGCCATAACCTGATCCAGACGACCGGAACTGTCGTGGAACACAACCACGTCCTTCACCTTGCGCTGCAGCATAGCGGGTTGTAGAACTGTAAACGCTTTCGTAAAATCTGTGGCATCCTGATCAGGTGTGTGAATCTTAGGTGTCGCCTTAAAAAACTCAATAGTTTCTTCCGTTATCGAATCAAAGTCGCCGGTTATAATGTCAGGAGGATCTAACAGCTCTTTATCATCCTTTTTTAATTCGCTCTTGCTTGTGTCATCATTCTCGCCATGGGATAATATGAAGTTCTTCCAATGATTGGAGCCACCGTCCACGGCACATCGTAAACTTGCTGCAATTAATTGAGAGGGTTATGTGATTGATTTGCTTGTTTCTTTTTCAATTTGTCTTTACCGTTCTTCCATAACAGCTTGACCACGTGGGACGGTACCTGAATTTCACGATTAAGTACAATGCAAACATGACCATTAGAACCTAAACGATAATTTTCACTAATTAGATGCCCAGGCGTCCAACTGAATTCTTTGGGGGGCACGGTGTGGTCCATTTGTTGTCTGAAGCCGATTGTTGTTTTGGTGCAGAAATTGCGTGGGCGTCTAGCGGAGTTGCCAGACTGCCGAAGAAGGCTGCGACTGTGTGGCAACGCAAATATGCGAAATCTCGCGCCATAGATAAATTTTAAAATAACATGAATACCTGCATCTGCAGTTACTGCTGATGCCATTTTATGGCGGTGAGTGCCAACAAATTGTATGAAACTCGTTAAAATTTGAATTATAATACACGGCATAGTTTGTCACACTTTGAAATATTTTTAAAAGGAGAAATAACTATAGTGCTTGGATTGAGCTGCAACCACTGCGCCAACATAACAACGGCGTCACAAGAACGATAAATCGCGGCCTGTATCTCTGCGACGCCGCAAACAAAATGGCTCTGATTTTTGCAGACTAAAAAAAAGATTCGTTTCGATTTTCGCAATTAAAAAATGCGACCATATCTCATTGAAATGAAATAGTATTAATTCCATTGCTAATATAAGTGGCGACAGATCATGTGCAGCTGAAATGATTCAACTGAGATTTAATAAGTGAAAAGTGGATGCCCAGAGCTGCGTGGATGGGATTTAAATAACGAAAACTAGTTTTTGTAAAACCTCACGCACACACGCACGAGCAGCGCACCAAAAATGGAAGGTATGGATCTGTGGACGTCTATGTTTTCGGCCGACTTCGACGAGGAGGAGGAGGAGGGCGAAAACCACAATAATGGCGAGCTTATTGGCGATGAAGACGATGAGAATGGGGCGGATTTTGACGACCTCGAAGTCGAAGGCAGTACCAGCAGCAGGAAAAGAAGAAGACAAAAAGGACAAGAACCCGATGATGATGCCATATTTGATTTTGAACTGGAACCCATTGTTAGTATTGCTGAACAAGAACCCGATTCACATACGGATACAGAGCGAACAGCAAGAAGAACATCTCTTCCATTGGCGCCATCAATACCAGGTGGACCAGCAGTACGTCCCATGCACCGTCAATCGTTGCCAGGACCGTTGGGGCCAACGGGATTAGCAATGCCGCCCACTCGTCCAACGACATCGCAGATCAATGCCACCGATGAGCACGGTGTGCCCATTAACTATGAACTGGGTGTGATCTACATCTGTCCGGCTTGCGGAGCAGAGTACAGGCAGCAGGATATGTGGAAGCGTCACATGAACCAAATGCATCAATACAATACACGCAAGGGACTCAATTTTGTGGCCATCGACAAGCTGTACCATCGGTGTCTGGAGTGCAACAAGCGGATTGCGATGCACAGTCGAGAAAATCTGCTAAAGCACAAGTTCACCCATTTGCCATATCGCTGCACCAAGTGCTACATCTGTAAGCGAGAGTACAAATACAGGCAGGACCTGATGGTGCATCTGCGCATGGTGCACTGCGACGAAGTGGTGGCCATGATGCGTGACAGTGATCCCAGTGCCGGTCGCAAGACTCGTGTTCGTGAGCCACGCACAGAGGCACAACAGATCACTGCATCCTCAGCCTATCCCATGCCGAAGCATGACTCTGACGATGACTTTGAGGTAAGAAACGAACCCATGGAAACAGAAACGTTGACTGCCGATGATGCCGGTGGGGACGATGATGCCAGTCGCAAGCGGCAGCGTTCCTCTAACCCTATTGGGAATGGGAATGGCAATGGGCCCGCGGATATCTGTGAGGACTATATAAACTACACGTGTCCGGATTGTGGCACCGACTGCGACACCCATGCCCAGTGGAGCCAGCACATTGAGTTCGTGCACGACTATGTGAGTAGGCGTGGCCTCAATTTTCGCAGCGTCGACATGCAGATGCAGTGCCTCGAGTGCAAGCAGGTGAGTATCCGACAATTGTCCAAAGTCTACTCCCTTCTAATTGGTCTTCTCTTTGTCCACACACAGTTTGTGATCCCCAACACCATAAAGATGTTGCGTGCCCACAAGTTTAGCCACTTGCCACAGCCAGAGTGGATGCGCTGCAAACTCTGCTACAAGGGCTACACGGAGCACCATGAATTAGTCGCGCATCTGCTGAAGCAACACAATCTGGAGACGTTGATAGCCGATGCCATCGAAGATAATGGTGAAGAGCATCTGCACCAGGTAGCAGATGATAATGAGGATAATAGCATCGGCATTGGCTGTGACGATGAATCCTTGTCACAGTCTGAAGATGTGCCTCGCCGTGGTGGACGCATTGGCAGCGATGACATTTATGAACCGCACATTGACTATTTGTGTCCGCAATGCGGTCGCGAGTTCTTCGAGAAGAAACACTGGCGCAGTCATGTGGTCAAGGTGCACGGCATGAACGATCTGTCCAAGCTCAATTTCGAGGTGATCAACGATCGGCAGCTGAAGTGCACCGAGTGCGAAAAGATCATAACGAATGCGTACGGCATACAGAATGCCCAGCAGCATCGCATCACCCACTTGCCATACAAGGCGTATGCCCGCTGTTGCAAGTGCCACAAATCGTACACGGATCGCAAGGGATTGGTCAAGCATTTGGCCACCTATCATCGCGTTGGCTACGAGGCACGTAAATCAAGTGGAGCGAGTGCTGTCAAAACACAGGCGCAGCCACAGTCGCAGCGCAAACAGATTGTCACCGTGGCCAATGAAACGTATGAGATTATCTATTTGGATGAGGAGGAGCTGTCCAATAACGAGGAGAATGACTTTGGCGAGCAGATGCAGGCGGACGATGATGACTATGCCATAGCAACTACCAGTAGTGCCAAGTTGTCACCAGCTACAGCCCATCCCAATCCCAATCAAAATGTCAATCGCTACAAGTGTGTGGACTGCGGCAGCCTGTTTGCCACACAGGCAGCGCTCAAGACGCACATCAGCGAGGAGCACGACTTCATGGATACCCAGTACAGTGCCAAAAAGTTTGATAATGCCGAAGCCACGGAGGAGGCAGCTAAGCCAGCAGTTAAGGATGCAGCAGGAGGCGGAGGAGCAGCCTCAAGTAGTTCCAATAAACCCACGCCCATCAATACTTCCGGTCTGTCGACCATCGAACAGAACTACATCTTCCTCTGCCCCTCGTGTGGCAAGTCGTACAAGACACAGTTCGAGTGGAGGCGCCACATCAATGAGGCGCACAACTTCGATAAGCGGCAGTCGTTGAACATGCGTCAGCTGGATAAGTACACCTATCAGTGCACTCAGTGCAAGGACGTGGTGTGCAATTCGAAGCTAAAGGGACTGCAGGACCACCATTTCCGGCATCTGCCCTACAGATTGTATCTCAAGTGCTTGGTCTGTGGCACGTGCTACAACCACAAGCCCAACATTGCGGCACATTTGCGTACGCGCCACAACATCTTCGAGCGGGAGCTGGTTAAGGCGCAGCACTCCAGTAACTCCAAGGAGCGGGATAAAGAGCGCGGGGAGAAGGAAACGCGTGTCATATCCTCATCGTCGTCATCGTCGCCCACAAGCACTGGTCGCACGCTGAAACCACAGCCGGGTCTGCTGCCCACGCGACCCGCTGGACTCAACACGCTGGAGGATAGCATTTCATATCACAATGCCGTCGATCTGGACTTCATCACCTACTATTGCCCCAAGTGCAATAAGAACTTTGACTCGCACGCCTTCTGGCGCAAGCACATCGTCGAGGTGCACAACTATAATAGTCGCCAGGGCTTGAATTTCCGCCAAATCGATATACATCATTATCTGTGCCTCGAGTGCTACAAACGGGTGACGGTCACCCACACCAAGGGCGCCATTGGCCAGCTGCAGTCGCACAAGTTTCGCCATCTGCCCCATCGCTCCTTCAAGTGCTTGACGTGCAACGGGGAGTTTGTGCGCAAACAGATGTTCTTCAAGCACCTGAATCGCGACACCAATCGCTGCGATAACCAGCCACTTGGCAGCCAGGAGCAGGAGGAGCATGCAGTTGTTGATCCTGCAGCGTATACGCTGATGTGTCCACAGTGTGGCGACGATTTCACTACCAGCAGCAAGGCGCTCTGGCGGGAGCACATCAATATCCAGCATAGTCTCGGCAAGCGCGAGTCGCTGCACATGCGCCAGATCGGGGACGACCTCTATCGCTGCACGGACTGCCAAGAGCAGCTGCAGACGAAACACTTGCGTGTGCTGCAGCAGCATCGCTTCCGACATCTGCCTTACGCTGCCTACATACGCTGCCAGCTGTGCGAGCAGCAACCGGACGGACTGGGTGCAGTGGCAGCCGGACTGCACAGCATGCTGGAGCTGCAGCAGCACATGCAGCAACAGCATCCCGCCGAGAACGTTGAGCAAATGCAGTTGCTGCAGGAAGACGAGGAGGACAGTCGGCAGCAGCAATCGCAGGCAGCACAGGAAGAGAATGGTCCTTACATGCCGCTGCCACCGCATCTACTCGACGATGACGATATGGGGGATGTGGAGTTCGAAGATCAGTATCTGCTGGGATAAACTATGGATTCTAATCGAAGCGATGACGATATGGGGGCAGTATCTGCCACAGAACCTATGCCGATGTGGTATCTGCTGGCCTAACCGTTGCCATTCAATTTCGAAAGATCTGTCTAAGCTATGCGCTTCCACTTGCCGTGCGGGAACGTCTAATACTCAATGCATCTTAAGTATTTATAATGTAAATTGTAATTCTCATTTACAAATCTCACCTAGCATATAATGAAGTAGACTCTAGGCCAACTACTGAGACGATATTTATAACTAAACTAAATTCCTTACCTGGGTTCCACACCCTCCTCACTCCAGTACGAACTACCTTAAAATATAATTAACTCTAAAGTAATTAACCAGTTCAAAAAGTAATACGAAGAATACTCTACTATTATTTATAACATACATCATGTTTTTAAAATGTTGATCTACGAATAGTCCTAGCTTACTTTTATTTAATAGTTTTGTTAATGGCAGCTAAATATGTTTTCCGCCCCACCTGAGACCTTTTTGTTTATACTTTAAACTCGAATTATATCAAATAAATAAGAAATTCATTGAAGATATATATCTATATATATATTTGATTCTCTATTCTTGATGGAAACGAAGGGTGGGATGTGAGGGAATGCAGGTAAGCATTTCGTAATAAAAATCTATATATTATATATAAAGTAGTTCGTTCTGACTGAGTGACTGACTGACTGACTGATCATCAACGCACAGCCCAAACGGTAGGATATAGCGATTTTTTCGCAGAATGATTGTTTATGACCCTTAGGTGCACGTTAAGAGCTGAAATCTGCTAACCCCCTCCCCCTTCTAACCACGAAGAGCAACTGTAGCCACAATTTTAGAGATAAAAACTTGGGGCTTAATATATAAGTAGCTATTGGCTACCTAAGTCTATGCTGAAAATTTCAGCTTTATTGGACAACAAACGATGGAGTTATTCGAAATATTCATATAAAATAGGAAAAGTCAGAAAGGCTACAGTTGGGAGTGCTGTGATTAACTAGCTGAGCCTTGACTAACTATTGCAACTAGTATCTGTATCTGACATTGGCAATTTGTGGAATATTACTGCATATTTCTTCCCCATACTTACCTCTCTATTAGCTCTGACTGCCTGTCCAAACGGTAAGACCAAGCGACCTACATCTTTAGTGAGAAGATTCCTTATGGTGCCGCCTAAAAACTCGAGCTTTAAAGCTTTAGATGCTGTGAATGTTTGGTGCGATTTGCAGCCCAATCGGATAATACACACCGGAGATATTGGACAATCAACTTTCTGTGGTAGGCATTTGGCTGGGGGAGGGGGCAAGCCTCAGTGTACGCGGCCACTAGGGCGTATGCGTGATTTTTGATTGTGAGTATGAATTTCTGTAGGGCAAATCAAACTACAGACTCTCCTACTGTCGATTGCAGCCGACTGTAGCTTTCTCGTTTTATATAAAGATTACGCAAGTATTTATTATTACTTCTGACTAAAGCAGAAAGATTAAAAACGCCTTGATTTGTTTTTATTTATAATTAGTAATAGTAATTTCTTTTTATTGTAGTTTTAACTTTGACTAAAACCCCCAATAACGCCCCACAAAAGTTTCCTTACTCTCCTCGCTTTAAACAACAGAAAATGATATTAAATGTAGTTTCTTGTTTCAGTATTGCATTTGATTGTTTTCCACGTAGGTTTAGTAATAAACAGAGAAAGTATAGTAAGAAAACACATAGTTAATACAGATGCATACGCAAATTATACATTTATATATAGTAGATATAGAATGCGTGTTTCGAGCTATGTAACAATACAATTTGCAGCTGCCAATGAAATGTTTTGTTTGCAGAGAATAATACGATAATATGATAGTAATACGATATGTATACGGTTCGTATATGGAGTTAATTCTAAAGAAAAGTGCTTCTTGTTGTCGTAGATTACAATAAATAATAATAAATACTTTTGAAAAGCATAAACAAATTGCACGCGCTTAATAATTGCATTAAAATATAAGAACAATGTTTCACTTTCTCAACTTATAACATATCAAACAAATTGGTTTTCGTTTCCACTTGTGTTATTGCCAAATATATATATGTATATATATGGATATGGAATGAAGTTTTACGCATCTAATTGACGCTCTAACTATCGTATCAATCGGGTTATAAATTTCAGTTCCTTTCGCTTTGTGTGTGTGTGTTTAGTAACAACTTGTTGTAACTGTAGTAAATAGTTCTGTTTGTTGTGCACCGTCTAGACTCTGATCCAGATACTGATAATGATTCCTCACAGCTCACAGTGTGGGCATATTGCGTCTGCCGTTGCTGGTGCCGGATTCGCCATTGGCCGATTCCTGCTGTGCCTTCTGTTTGGCCCGACGCGCCTTCTGTCGCGTGTGCTCGATTTGAAAGTCCTCCACACGCAGATTGAGGCGCATCATATTGTTGATGATGAACTCCTCCTCCATTATGTGCTCGGGGGGTGAGCGGAGCACACCTAACGTTTCACAGAGTCCTGTGCACGTTTTGCGCACCTTGTGCCGACTGAGCGAGGCGCCGATGATGACCAGCGCCACCTTAAAGATGACCCGTATGCCTTCGGCAAGAAAACAATCCCAGACACGTAGTAGCGTCTCCCAGGGGAGGGTGCGTGTCATCGCGCAGAGAAACCAGTCGGTCATGTAGAGCAACGGCTCCACTTTGTGCTTCTGCAGATGACGATAGACGGGCGGGCAGGTCTTCTTCAGCAGGCCCTCCAGTATGCCCGCATCGTTCTGTATCACCTCGAGACCAGGTATAAAATAATCTTGCAGATATCTGAAAGACAACACAGAGATCAGTTCACATCGTATACTATGTGGCGGGAGTCAACTTACACATCACATACGCTCACAAATACCCAGAAGGCATCCTCTGCCGGCAAATGCATCAATAGGAACGCGGCTATTGGCGCTTGCGCTTGACAGAATCCCACCTTGGGGTTATATATCGAATATGCCTTCAGCACGTTGAATAGCTCAATCTGTCCCACCTTCTGTTCGTCCAGGAACATTTCGTGGAACGGAAACTGGCGGTGTTTGTCCTTCTTGATCTCCTCTATGGTCGCCGGGTTGCCGGGTTTCTTCAGCAGCTCCTCGTAGACATCAGGATTCTTTTTCTTCAGCAAATATGCGCCTGATAGATAAAACCAGGCCTTCGGACGCACCGACTTCGGTATACCCTTGCGGCATCTGTCGCGTATCTGTGGAAACACAAATTTTTAAATGACTTCATGAATTCGATTTACTTCAATTACTTCATACCTTTTTGTAGTTCTTCGACATGTAGATGGACCAATTGTCTATCATGTAGAGCCACTTCTTCTCGCGTGCTATGATCTGTGCCTTGGACAGGGGCTCCTTGGGCTTGTCGGAGCGCTGGAAGCCGCCATAGAAACCATTGCGATCGGGGCAACTGGACACGGTGGAGCACAGCGAGATGGTATCCAAAGCACGCGATGCTGTTGCCATCTGTGACGACGCTACCAATGGAGAGACAAGCAAACCAAATACATAAATTAGTCCACACAAACCAACATACGCCCCCTTTCATAGTACTACATACATACATACATACATACACACATACATACACACATACTACATGTATCTATAGCGTGTAAATAGGAATTAGCATGCTTGTATGTAGGAGGCAATTGAGAAACACAGATAAATAGAGAGCAGAAGGGAGCACATCCACCAAGACAATTTGCATTAATAATCTGTCAGAAAACTGCGCAATTAAGTGCGATCAATTTGAGCGTTTCACCATGGCTCAAATGACCGAATTAGTGGGCAAAAAAACAAAACTTAAAATGCCATTCCATTACAGAGTTTGTCTATATAGTAGTGGTGTCTATAAAAGTGAATATTTTAGGAGCTGCCAATAGCTTTACATACTCTAGATACTTTTTAAACCCTGTACTTTAAAAAAGTACAAAAGGGTCTATTAAGTTTGTGCTTGTGCTTCAGCATACAAAGATCTTATAGTAACCTTTATCTGTGCTGCGAATTGTGGCTCAAGCGGGTAATAAACCGAAGATATTCGGGGTTAAAGTTTCCGACTGTATATATAGTATATAGTATCTTCGATTACCCTATAAATATCATGTTTGTCTCTTCCACGAGTGTCATAATAAGACCTTCTCCTCGAATAGAACTATGGGAAATCCAAGTTCTTATCAAATGTTTTGAGTATTTAATTGAATTAATGCTTATCTCTAACATGGGATTTTTGAAGAGAGGCTTGATGTATACTTTAATTTAATACCTTATTCATAAAAAAACTCGGTAAGCTACAGTCGGATGCAACCGACAGTAGAAGACCCTGTACTTAGCATCTCAATATAAGGCACAAATTAAAAAAACATAAAAAACAAGAAAATAAAGTAAAAGTAAAACAAAAATACAAATTAAAAGAAGCAAAAAATTAGAAAACAAAAAACAAAAATTTTTGTATGACCGTCCGACCGCGGGATCGAACCACCCGCATCTTCGCAACCATTCGACTTCAAAAACAAAGCTCTACGCAGTAAGCTACAGAATCGTATAAAGTATGCGTCACTACTTTCCTTTATAACCTCTTTGTTTATGGTCCGATTTAGCTCAAAATCCCTCAAATCAGTCTAAGCATTATAAGCATTGATTACACAAAATCGTAAGCCAGCCGTAAATTAGTATCAGCTGGTCGATTGGTGACAACAGAATGAAGTGGATGATATTGAGCATACTTGTCCTCCAAGAACTGGAAGGACGCTCCCTAAAGTGTGTCACTGTGGACAACAGGAAGGGCATGTGCCAAGTTGCATCGACTTGTAATGGAGAGCTACTTGAACCATGCGGTCAAACAGGCAAATACTGTTGTCCATTTGATAAGGCGGCGCCTACAACAGAGCCAAAATATCCCAGTGACTGTGGCTTAATAATACCAGAGAAGTATATCGTAGGCGGAGATGAGATACCACCTAATATGTATAGTTGGATGGCCACCCTGCAATATACCAACAGACGAGAGGCTTTTGGTGTGTGCGGAGGATCTGTGATAAACAGTCGCTACGTGCTGACAGCCGCTCATTGTCTACGTTGGAATAACTCAAATGTGTAAGTGATTAGAAGAGGTCAGGAAGTCAAACGATTATATTATATTTTTAAACTTTCTCTAGAACTGCCGTGGTGATCGGAGACTTCAGTGATGGACCTGACCGTATGTGTGATTATGGGAATTCCGACTGTACGAAATTTCAAATCATTGAAGTGGAGGAAACTCGAGTTCACGAGAAGTACATAGAAAATACTTACAGCCGTGTTCCCCATGACATAGCGCTGCTTCGTCTACAGAGGAGCATATTATTCGGAGAGTGGCTAAAACCCGTCTGCCTGCCCTTTGGCAATAAATACATACCCGAACCAATGGCCAATTCTGCTGTGATTGCAGCAGGTTGGGGCCAAGTAGCAGGCTATGATCAAACTAGTCCAGTTATGAAACGCTCTGTAGGTCTAACCCTGTTGTCAAAATCCGAGTGTTTAAACAGTTATCGCGTGGACGAGAGCTATCGGTGTACCAACACAGCTAACAGAGGTATCTGCTATGGTGATTCTGGAGGCCCACTTATGTCCGTCTACAATTTTCGAATGATACTCGAGGGAGTTAACTCCTTTGGCTACAATAGATGCGACACAAGCCTTGTCAATGTGTTCACCGATGTGCGAGCACATGCTGACTGGATCGACCGCAATGTCAGCATGGACTGAGAATAAGTTTGTTTGGAGAGATTCTATTTCAAATAAAGAAACTGAATGGTAAGATCTAAAACATACAATCGTCAGTGAAATGCAATCTGGCAACGCCAAATGTATATAGCGCCATCTATGGCATTTACCTTGAACCATATTGAGCAAATTGAATGGTAACGTTAAGTCTAAGTGAAGTGCGACCATAAAAATGTGAATTCGTATTGTTTTATCCTGATCTATATTATCTGTTACAAAATAATAAACAAGCAAAAAGAAAAGCGAAATGAATTCAGAACTTGATATGTGGGGGTAGCATTTATGTTTGTATTGCGCCGCCATGAAGATGGAGAAGTGAAAAGAACGGACGTGGTAAGATTCCATTCCAGGAGTGGAGTCCATTGCGATGCGAATAAAAATTGCTTGAAAATTCTCTTTTCAGTTACTTGTATGTATCTCATACTGAAGCTGTCTTTTCTTCTCGGTTAGGCAATTGTTCCTACTGACAAGTTTTGCGCCCTTTCCTTTCATCTTTAACTAATTCTGCAGATGTGTTGCTAAAAAAGCCAGCAGTGCATAAATGCATTTGCTATGTTGGCACCATAAGCCTATATTCAGTTGGAAAGTTGTTCTTTGAGCTGAGCTGTCAAAATACTTTTGGAAACCGTTGGGAATTCCAGCTTCAAACCCCAATAGAATTATTAATAGGTGAAGAGACGGTACAATCCATATTCTTATCAAGCATTTTATATACAGTAAATTAATGATTATCTCTAGTCAGGGGACTTGGAAAGAACAGATCGATGTTTACTAAAATTTGAATAAGATTGGTATAAATATGCCAAATAACACAATTGGAATTCAGTATCAGTTAGTCGATTGGTGACAACAGAATGAAGTGGATGATATTGAGCATACTTGTCCTCCAAGTACTGGAAGGACTCTCCCAAAAGTGTATCACAGGAGACGATCAGTGGGGCATGTGCCAAGTTGGACCGACTTGTAAGGGAGTGAGGCTCAGCGCATGCGGTTATTCACGACAATACTGTTGTCCATTGGATAAGGACGAGCTCAAAGGGACTATAAGAGAACCTCAATATCCCACTGATTGTGGCTCCAACCCATTAAGGTCAGACTTGTATATCGTAGGCGGAAATGAGATAAAACCCGAAGAGTACAGTTGGATGGTCAGCCTGCAATATACCAACAAACGAGAGGATTTTGGTGTGTGCGCCGGGTCTGTGATAAACAGTCGCTACGTGCTGACATCCGCAGTATGCACACGTGGGGCTAACTCAAATGTGTAAGTGATAAGTAGAGGTTTAGAGGTCAAACGATTATATTATACTATTCAACTTTTCCCAGAACTGCCGTGGTGATCGGAGACTTTAGTCAAAGACCTACATGTGATTATGGAAATGCCAACTGTCCGAAATATCAATTCATTGAGGTGGCGGAAATTATAGTCCATAAAAGAGACGTAAGCTCAACTTTCCAAGATATAGCGCTGCTTCGTCTACAGAGGAGCATATTATTCGGAGAGTGGCTAAAACCCGTCTGCCTGCCCTTTGCCAATCGATATGTACCCGAACCAACGGCCAATTCTGAAGTGATTGCAGCAGGTTGGGGCAAAGTATCAGGCACTGACCAAACTGCTCCAATTAAAAAACGCGCTGTATCAGTACACCTGTGGTCAGAATCCGACTGTATTAACAATGAAGACAGGGATGAGACCCATATTTGCGCCAACGCACCTGGCAGAGGTACCTGCTTTGGTGACGCTGGCGGTCCGCTTATGATCAGATACAATTCGCGAATGATACTCGAGGGAATAAACTCCTTTGGCTACAGTCGTTGCGACACACACTATCCCAATGTATACACCAGTGTTCGAGCATATGCTGAATGGATCCACCGCAATACCAGAATGGATTAAGCAGCCAAAAAATGTGACAATCAACTGTTTATAAAAATAAAAACTCGGAAAGCTACAGTCGGACGCAACCGACGGTAGGAGACCCTGTACTTCGATTTGCCTTGGGAACATACTAACATACACATATATGTACATACATGCACTTATACATACACACAAACACTTATACATACAATTATTATTCATACTCACAATCAAAAATCACGCATACGCCCTAGTGCCCGCGTACACTGTGGCTTCCCCCCTCCCCCATCCAACTGCCTAGTATACAAAATTGTTTGTCAAATATCTTCGGTGTTTATTATCCGATTGAGCTGCAACTCGCGCCAAACATGCAAAGCATCTAAAGCTTTAATCCTGCAAAAATGAATTCAGTGACTCTAAAACTGTATATACTAAAAACATTTTTGTAAATTTGAGGGGGAGGGGGATAAGATATCAAATTAAAAACATAAACTTGGCCTGCCTATGTAATACACGAACCAAACAAAACATTTTACATCTCTAACTCTTATAGTTGCCGAGATCTCAATGTTCATACAGACGGACGGGCAGACAGACGGACAGACAGACGGACATGGCTAGATCGACTCAGCTCGTCGTCCTGATCAAGAATATATATACTTTATGGGGTCTGCCACGCCTCCTTCTGCCTGTTACACACAAATGTCAAATGCACAAACTTAATAGACCCTTTTGTACTTTTTTAAAGTACAGGGTCTAAAAATGATGTTAAGTTTCAGGCTACTAAAAATTTGCCCACAAAATGAGCAAAACGAGCCACTGTGCGTCTCTGCAAGTACGATTCGGCCAAGCACTATTACTCATATGGCAAATACATACGTATGTATGGTATGTATGTACATACTTCTGCACACATACAGTTAAAATTGTGCGTTACCTCGCTAGATATGTTTGTTATTGTTTATTTAATTATAACATTGCCTTATCAGCAACTAATATATATATATGTATATATATATATATATATATATATATATATAAAGATTACGCTGCACTATACTAGTTTCTCGCCTTGAAAACCTATTTAAATAGTTATTTGATTTATGTATACTTTATATTTACATACTTTTGATTCAATTCATTAACTCAATTACAATTGTAGCATAAATCAGCGAATATTCATTGATTGATGGTTCTTATGCTATTGAACTCTTACAAGCAATCACTCTGAATAATGCGAGGCACTCTACTACACTCTACTACATGGAAAAGTATACGAGTAAATTTTGAATAAGTTTTCACTGTCTCTTCCAAATAGCGATTGAAACTATTTTGATAAACTAATCATATATAATTTTCAACTGACACACTTTTCTAAAGCTAAATTTTGTAGCACAGTGTAATCAATATTTTGTTTATATTATTTATTGACGACATGTCTAATTGACTAACATATTTTTGTATAATTTTAATTACTTATTTGTGAAGTTCGATTTTGTTGCACAATGTAATCAATAACTAATAATATTTTGTTTATATTATTTGTTGACGACATATGTAATCAACTAACATATTTTTATTATTTTTTTATTACATATATATTTATTTGTGAAGCTCGATTTTGTTGCACAGTGTAATCGCTAACTAATAATATTTTGTTTATATTATTTATTGACGACATATGTAATCAACTTTTACATATTTTTTATTATGTATTTTATTTTTTATTATATATTTATTTGTGAAGCTCGATTTTGTTGCACAGTGTAGTCGGGGAAAACGTTAGACACCAGAACAGGCAGCACAACTGTTTATTAAGCTGTATAATTGAATTATCACACGTGTCGTCACAACTCAATTGATGCCTTTTAGAGACAAAGAAACGGTTCTTTCTCCGACTAAGAGTGAGACTAACTATAAAAAGCAGAATAATTGTGATTAGTATAAATAAGTGCACTGTGATTCAATAGATGATACATTTTATGGTAATGACTGCTAGAACCGCATATAAATCAGTCAATCGCTCATAATTGCTATATAGTAAATGATGATAACACGATGTGTGATCGTATAAACCAAATAAAGCAAGTTGGAAGCTTTAAGTACTTTGCAAATTAGGAAGTGCTCGCCGGAAGCTCAATTGTAAGCATGAGCTTTAGTGCAAGAGCTTAATGGCAGTCGACTGAGTAATTGAGGCAAGTATGTTGCGCTTTAATAGAGCTGCCTGAGTACTTAATTGCAAAACATAAAGCGAGAGAAGAAATGAAAATGGAAAATGAGAGAGTGGAAAATGCAGCAGCTGCAGGGCAAAAGAAAGTCACTTGCAAATTGCACTGCATGAGGGCGACACAGTTATGCTGAGAATTTGTTTTCTTTTTTCTATTCTGCTGTTGTTGTTGTTGTTGCTGTTGTTGCAGTGTAGCTGCTGACGAGGTCACGCAGCGGGTTCTTATCAGCTGAGGCTTAGTTCATACGTTGGTTTACGTTTGGGCAATTCTACTTGAAAAACTGCTTACGATAAACGGAAAAGTTTCATTGAGTAATACATAAACACACACACACACACACACATAAGTCACAGTGGCAGGCCCACCCACCCATAAGCGGCAACACTTCTCTTGGCTGCCATTTTGCCTACGCGCTCCAAAAACAAGTGTCACTGTATGCCACTACAGCGGCTGTGATTGTATTGTCTGTGTGTGTGTGTGTGCTTTTGTGTTTGTGTGTGTACAATACCTAGCAATTGTTATTATTAACAGCGCAACGCCCTCTCGCCCCCACACGATCAGGTACAACACTTTTGGCTTACCTTTTGAGCTGCTTGTTCTCGCTTGTTGTTGTTGTTGTTGCTGCTGCTGCTGTTGCTGCTTCCACTGCTTAGCTGCTGCCGTGGAATGCGCAATAGTCGTTTTACGTTAACTTTCT
Organism: Liodrosophila aerea; assembly: GCA_035045005.1. Lineage (NCBI taxonomy): Eukaryota > Metazoa > Arthropoda > Insecta > Diptera > Drosophilidae > Liodrosophila > Liodrosophila aerea. Next base: position 774,044 of record JAWNNL010000646.1, on the reverse strand, counting down.
ATGCTTTCTTACGTTTTTTGTCGTTTTGTTTTACACTTTGTGCCTGCACATTATGTGTTGTTGTAAATATGTGTTGCTGTAACCACTATATATTCCAATTGGATTTTTGTTTATTTCCTATACACACTGGAATGGGAGAGGTAGCCATCGAATGGGGACCTGTTTCGTGTTTTTGCTCGTTTCAAATTGAATATTGACCTTGCACTTGGCACATATGCAATCGATTAGCCGGACGATTGCTTTGGCACACAAATCTTTATTATTTTTAGCGATTGAGTCAATTATTTGTCAAAATAAAACAAATAATCTCCGAGACCTGTGCACAATCACCGCGCGTTGCCAGCTTGCCGCAACAATTACGATTCCCAATTGCTTGCGGGCACGGTTGCCACACTTGGCGTTTTTGCGGCTAAATTGGTGCTCTTATTTTGTGTTGGCGCTATGGCAACATTTCAAAATTTGCAGTCCGTGTGTTATCGATACTTCATTGTTATCATATTATCGATAGCAACGCACGTGTATTGCATTTGTTTTCATTTTTATACATGCATTCATTTTATTGTAATAATTTTAAGTGACAAACAAAATGGTTGGAAAGATGAAGAAGTCAAACGCTGACGCGGTGTACACGAAGAAAGCTGTGAAGAGTAATTTCAATCCGTTCGATGCAGCAAAACCACAAACCTCGAAGCGACTGAATCCCTTCGATGTGCATGTTAACAAGGAGAAATTCAAGATCTTGGGACGAATATGCAAGCATGATCGAGGTATGCCGGGTGTGTCTCGGGCCAAGGCGCTGCAGAAGCGCGCCCAGACACTGGGCAAGCAATATGAGGTTAAAAACAAAACGAATAAATTTATGGATCATCGCATTGGCAGACATCTGACCGGAGAGCAGTTAACCGAGTCCGTAATGAATGCGCGCTACCTGGCGGAGAAAATGTCGCAAGTGCGCGCCTCAAACAAAACGGAAAAGTTTAATTTGAATGATGACGAACTGCTCACGCATCGAGGACAAACGCTGGAGGAGATCGAGCAGTACAGAGACGAGCGTTCCGATGATGAGGAATTGGATGATGAGGGCCTGGACGGTAAGTCTGTTTAACTGCTTCAGATAATCGAATATTATATTTTGTTAATCTTTTAGCCGAGTTTACGTCCGTTGCTCATTTCGGTGGAGACGGTGATTCGGCGCAGGATCGTCAAACGGCCATTGAGGAGATGATCAGCGAGCAGAAACGGCGCAAGAATGAAATTGCCAAGGATAAAGATGAAATCTACGATATGACAGAGAAATTAGATGCTAACTACAAGCAGCTAGTGTCGCTGGTGGCCAAGGCAACACAGGATGAGCGTGAAAAGCCGCCGCCAGATGCCTACGACAAGCTACTCAAGGAGTTGGTCTTTGAACCGCGCAGTACCGTTACGGATAAATTAATTAATCCCGACGAGCTGGCCAAACAGGAGGCGGCACGTCTAGAGAAACTGGAAAACGAGCGGCTGCGTCGCATGAAAGCAGACGGAGAGGAGGAGGAAACCAAAGTGAAAACCAATCATCGATCAGCTGATGACTTAGACGATGGTTACATGTTGGAGGGCAACGAGGATGTGGATGATGGCACCCTAGCCTATGACCAGGATGGCAATCTAGCCACGCATCTTCAAGATAAGAAGCAGGCACAGAATACAGTAGAAAATGGCGATCAAGATGAAGACGAGGAAGAAGGCGAAGAGGAGGAGGAGGAGGAGGAGGATGAAAGCGATTCCGAAGTGGATGATTTGAGCGATCTCAAGGAATCCGAATCGGAGTCGGAAGACGAGGAGACACCACAGCCAACTGCAACTAAGGGCAAAAGCAAACCACTGAAAGACAAACCCGCCGAAAAGATAGACACTAGCATACCCTACACCATAAGTATGCCCAAGACCTATGAAGAGTTCACTGAGCTGCTGGCCAACCACACAACTGAGCAGCAGGTGACCATTGTGGAGCGTATAATTAAGTGCAATCATCCCAAACTGGAGGCAGTTAATCCCGAGAATGTGGTGAAGCTGTATGCCTTTCTGCTGCAGTACATTAAGGATATGTTTGAGGATGCCAACGAGCATGAAGTGCGACAACACTTCCAGCTCGCATCCCAACTGATGCCACAGCTCTACGACCTGACACATCTGAATCCGCAACGCATGTCCAACATGCTTTTGAATGTTATCAAGGAGAAATATGCAGAGTACTGCAATAACCAGAAGGTTTATCCAACGCTGGACACGCTCATCTATTTCAAGATCATTGCAAATCTATACTCCACCTCCGACTTTCGCCATCCCCTGGCCACGCCCACATACATCTTCATGCAGCATGTGCTGTCCAGAGCGCGGGTGCGCACACGCCAGGACATTGCCATGGGTCTGTTCATCAGCATGGTGGCGCTTGAATTCGGATCGCGTTCCAAGCGTCTGTTGCCAGCTGTGTTTAACTTTCTACATGGGTTGCTGCACATGGCAACGCCCAAAAGTCAGGCGGCGGAAAAGCAGGAGCATCAGCAGCTTCGGATAGCGCCGCCCTTTGAGCGGGTGGAACCCTACAATAAGTTACTGGCCATAACAGCCTCGAAAGAGACCAAGGCGCTGAAGCCGAGACAACTTGAAGCGGCTGATCTGGTCACGCTTACGCTTAGCCTGGAGTTCAAAGTGTGTGTAGTGGACACGACGTTGCGTCTGATCAAGCAGATCATGGAGAAGTTCCTGAACGAGCAGATAGGTGCCTGTTATCTGGCGCAGCCATTTTTAGCTCCACTCGCACGTCTGCCGCTTGCTGCGTATCCTGTGCACGTCAGGGAACACCATGCGGAGGCCAAATCTGCTGTGGAGCTGTTGGCCGCACAAAAGATGAAGCCTTTGGCGCCGGCTGAGAAGAAACCCAAGGCCCTTCGTCTGTTCGAGCCACGCTTCGAGACGGTCTACGATGACAAGCGGCGACCCAAGCTGTCGCAACAGAAGGAGGAGCGCGTCAAGTTGCTGCACAAGATTAAGCGTGAGAAGAAGGGCGCCATACGTGAAATACGCCGGGATACGGCATTCGTCCAGGATCTTAAACTTAAGCAACAGTTGCAGAGGTGAGTACGAATGCAAATTGTCGAAACGAAACCATTAATCATGCGGATATTTCTCTCTTCCTTTACAGCGACAAGGAGCGCCATGCGAAGGTCAAGCGGATCTACCAGGAGGCGTCCATGCAACAGGGCGAGCTCAATGAACTGGCTCGCGCCAAGAAGCGTAAAAAGTTCTAACATGTTGATGATGAATAAATACCTTTACCTTAATTTACATTGATTACTTTACTTTATTTTGGGAAACGCTGTAACGTTCGAGTTGAAGTTTTGAACTACAGCGTTGCCACTTGTCTAAAAATTGCATTCGATTCTGAACACTGCCAAATTGAGTAATTGTTATCGATAACGATTTTTTTATAAATTCAAACTCAACCTGTTGAGCGTTTTTTTTAAGTGTAATACAAAATATATGGTATATTTATATATAATTATTTCTCGCCCGATATCTGGCGACAGCGCAATGTCGCCGCCTCCACAGCACCAGAGACAGCCGCACGAAAACCTACAAAGTTCAAAGAACAATTGGCTTATCATCATCACAAGCTGCGACGTCACGTTCGGCTTACCTGATTGCTCGAGATGCCTTAAGGCCGCCGCCGTTGACCCAGCCGGACTGGTGACGTTATCTTTTAGCTGCCCGGGATGTGTATTGCACTCACGCACCATGTGCCCAGCTCCGAGTACTGTTTGGGACGCTAGGCGATAGGCCAGATCTCTGGGCATGCCCATCTGCACGGCGCCATCCGCCAGAGCTTCAATCATGACAAACACATAGGCAGGTCCACTGCCGCTCAGAGCAGTCACTATATCCAGCTGGGATTCGTCGCAGGGCTCACAGGTGCCCACAGCCTGCAGCAGGCGCTGCGTGATCTGGGCATCTGCATCGTTGGCCTGGCTGCCGCGCACATACACCGAACAGCCGGAGCACACTAAGGCAGGGGTGTTTGGCATTACTCTGATCACTCTTGAGTCCGGCGATAAACTGGACTCTAGACTCTTTAGTGTTATGCCCATGGCGACGGAGAGGAACAGCTTGTGCGCACTCAAGTGCTTGATCTCTTCGAGCACCTTGGGCACCACCTGTGGCTTGACGCTGACAAAAATGATTTCCGATTTCTCCACAATGGGGGTATTCTCCACGAGAGTCTCTATGCCCAGTGCTTGAAAGGATTGCTGTGACATCTTGTCGGCGGGATGAACACTGGCTATAATGCCGCTGGGTTTGGTTAGGCCTGAGTGAGATGTGGAGATTATAATAAGGAATGTTTAACATTCGATTGATTCTACCTGCTGAAATGAAGCCCTTGGCCAGGGCCTTGGCCATATTGCCACCGCCAAGGAAGCCGATCTTTCCTATTTTAGTTGCCATTGAGGAATGTTAGACTGCACTTGCCGTTGTCGGCGTTACGAATGTGTTGCTTTAGCTGCTCTCCAACGGTAAATAAAGGCAGCATACTGATAAGCAATCTGGGTCTCTGGCACGACGTCGTAATGTCCCCGCCTCACCCCTTTATTCGGTTTATTTGGTTCGGGTTCGACAATAACCAGCTTATCATTTTTATACATATGTATTCCAGTTTTTATCAGTGCAGTGACCAAGCTAGACACTGGCGTACAATGTTTATTATTGTTTGTTTCTGCATCTGTATTTGGTTTATTTTTAAAGTACATGAATTTGATTGACTGCATCTTGTAAATAAGCTGATAAGCAACGAACTTTGGCTATAGATTGTAGAGAGCGGGCAAATTTAAGTTTCAGCGCCATTTTACATCAAGTTGGCAGCACCTTGTGAAATATATCGATAGCAATCGCAGCCATTTTTGGTGAATATGCTTATGCTCAAATTTGCGCTTGTTATTAATTTTTATTGAGTTTGCTCATGACAGGGCCAGTTTCGGGTCATTTTCGCGCTTCAATTCAAATAGTTTGTTGTATGCTCTGTTTTTAATGCAACTTGCCTTGTTTACCTTTCTTGGTTTGACCACAACTGTTACATTGCTTGCGGACTTGTTGCAAGCGTAGGATGTGGTACATTTTTCTTCTTCTTTGTTATGTTAATAACGAGTGCGCCAAGGTCAAATGCAAGATATGTTAGAGAATTTCTCGTTATATAAATAACAGTTTTATCTATATCGATGTTTATTACTTAAATATTATTTATAACAATGTATTGGAGTTTTTGCTAGTCTATTGGCCATTTTTTATTCATTTTCGGCACACTTTTTAATTGTCAAGTGGTAACAGAGTCTGTTAAACAGACTGTGTGCGTTTATGTGTTAGTGATGGGGCTAAAAAATATCGATGTTTTGCGTCACCGATGTTTCGATGATGGGGAACAAACATCAATGTATCGTAATTTATTAAAATCGAGAGAAATTTTTTACAGATATCAAATTGGCAACTTTATGCCATTTTAAATTATTAAATAAACAAAAATTTGCGATTGCATCAAGTCTGGATTGAGGCAGAGAAAGGCCGTGACAGGATTAGAGCCGGACACACTGCGAAACGCACAATCGAATGCAACTGGCATCAATTTGCAGTGTTTGTGTTGTTTTCTCACATTTTCGCTGGGCAGCTGTGACCTAGCTGTAAATTGCACTAACACAACAACAACAAGAGCAACAACAACATTGGAGACAAGGAACACACTTTTTAGAGGTTGGTAAACAAATGAACAACAAACGTCGCCGCACTCACGCGTACATTCGCATAATTATAGAAAAAATGTAAACAATAATTGGGAATTGCAGAATTGAGGCGTTACGGTCGTAATGCAATTGGCCACGTGTATGTTTATAGTTTTTTCTTACACTTCGACTCTTATCAGGACAGTGTGCGTGTGTGATAAATATCAATTACTTATATACTTACTCTCTCGTTTGTGTTATATTAAGTTTTATTTCAAGCAGGAGCTGGCAAATTAAAAACACAAAAAAATTATTTAACACAAGATGTCCTCGTCATCGGCGACTGGTTCCGGCGCCCGTAAACAGCCCACAGCTGTCTCCCGCATGAAACAGGACTACATGCGCCTGAAGCGTGATCCATTGCCGTATATAACTGCCGAACCGCTGCCGAATAACATACTGGAGTGGCATTATTGTGTCAAAGGACCCGAGGATTCGCCCTACTACGGCGGCTACTACCACGGCACATTGCTGTTTCCCCGCGAGTTTCCCTTCAAACCGCCATCGATATACATGTTGACACCGAATGGACGCTTCAAGACGAACACGCGACTTTGCTTAAGCATTTCCGGTTAGTCTTTCCTCCAAAATAAATCAAGTATAAATAATTATGCTCATCCTCTCTTAGATTTTCATCCGGACACCTGGAATCCGACCTGGTGCGTGGGCACAATACTTACAGGCTTATTAAGTTTTATGGTAATATATCCCATAGAAACAATCTGTTCAAGTATATTGAAATTATCTATTGAATTCAGCTAGAGACTACCCCTACACTGGGCTCCATAGAGACAACGCACCATGAAAAGCTAACGTATGCCCAGAAATCGCTTGCATTTAACCTGCGCAATGCCAACTTCTGTGAACTCTTTCCCGACATCGTGACCGAGATTAAGCAGCGTCTGCAAGGCACTCAGGCTGCAGCGGGATCTGCCAAGTCTACCGCTGGTTCAACTGCACGTGCTAAAGGCCCGGCCAATAGCCCTCCCGCTGGAGCAGATAGTCACAAAAATGCCGGCATTGCCAATGGACAGGTGCCAGTGGTGGCCGGGGATGCATTGGATGGTTTAGTAGCTGGTGCAAATGCTGATGTTGGCGCGGGTGCGGGTGCAGGTGCAGCTGCTGGTCCTGCCGCTCTGAAGAATTGTGCACGAAATTCCTATTTAAATTGGCAGTCGATCTATTCGAATCTGGTGATTTTAATCTGTTTTGCAATATTTGCACTCATTGTTAATTACGTGATCAAGAACCTGAATCAGGAATAGAACTTAATTGTAAGCAATCAGTACTACAACATAGCCTCTATATTTATATATATATATACGAAAGTGTACTATATATACTTATATATTTTTCCGTATTTATATTTAAAATAGTTTAACGATTAGTCGTCCTTTTTTTGCTCTGCTAGCAGCTGTATGTACGAGAATAATCCCAACCCCTAACCCATAGGCGGAATAAATGTGCACACTTGAAAAGTATTCTATTCCCCGGTCAACTCCCCGTCCCCACCACCAATTAACAGCGCCTTCATCGAAGTTTAGTCTGAAGTTATTGGCAATAAGGCATGAAGAAATTTTTAAAATTAACTTGATATGTAAATTGTTTTGTTATGTATTCATTAATCTTATAAACTAGCATATTAGATATAACGAATCAAGTGAAAAAATGAAAATAATGCAAATATATAATATAATTCTGAATATGTTTGTAAATTAATAAAAAGAGCAACAATATAATTAAATACGAAATAGAACGGACTTCATTTTTTCAATTGCGGTTGGTGGCCGAACACCAAGTGTGGCAACCGGGAACAATAACTTCATTTGGATAATAAGTGTCCCAAATATGAATTAAAAAAGAGCGAATGTCTGGAAAATATTAGTAATATTGGATTTAAATGTTGCACATTGGCGCACTCGCTGCAAACGTAAAAATTGTGGAACTACTAGTTCCGAACTAGTTCAATGTTCGCCAAGTGTGGCAACCATGCATGTAAGCTTCGATAATTAATCGTTTATCAGTCGATAATAAATCGTTTATCGGTCGCCGGCATTGTTTACGTGTTGTGTTTTTGACTCATTTTATTTGTTAAACCCACATTTTTAATATTGAAAACTTAATCGGAATGACAAACTTACAACGTTGGCTCTTCTATGCCGCGCTGTTCGCAGTGCCCTATCTGGCCATTGTGCTGGGAGCTGTGCAAACGCCGTTGACAGCGAAGTACTTGCTGCCCATACAACTGCTGCCGCTGGTGCTCTTGATTCTATTCGGTGTAAGCTAAATAATTGTATAGTTAATATAAATTCTATTATAGTCATATGTCATTTATAGGCTTATTCCGCATTTACTGTGCTGTATCGTACGTTTACGTTTAACGATTGCCCCGAGGCGGCCAAGGAATTGCAGGCAGAGATTCTGGACGCACGCAAGGATTTGATAGCGAAGGGATTTAAGTTTCGTGATTGAAAACAATAAACACTGCCAACTGGCAAGAGACTCGTGCATGTACATACATAAAACATGTATATATTTTAATTTGTAATTCCATTTAACTTATAAAGACAATGTAAGAAACTTCAAACGTCTCTTGGGAAAATGGGGTTTCGAAGAAAGTTTGGAAAACATTGCGCTAATTAAGAGCTACACGATGTTATTCGGTTTGCTGCTAATTAGTGAACGCGCTCTTACGCTCTGCTTAAGCCAGTGCACCGCAGTTAAGAGAGAGAGCATTGCCATACATACATGCATACGTAATGGGGGGAGAGCATTGCCATACATAATGCATACGTAATGGGGAGAGAGCGAATAGAGCTAGTGTTTGCCTTGTGAATGATCTGTGCATGAGAGTGAGCTTGTTGTATGTGTGTGTGCGTGTTTGTATGGTTTACCAAGCCCAGCCTTAATGTGTGTGCCTTCTCTTTGACTGGAAAGTGGTCAGAGCGGCCGCTGCTGCTATCCAAAGCCTAAATTCCCAAACAGTTTGCGCTTAGACTTCAGCAGGTTAACAACAGCTCGCGCTTTACGTTGTCGTGTCGTGTATACATTATAAATAAATCACAAGAAGCTAAAGAATGACTCACAAATTGGTCTTATTACTCTGCCTGGCTGTCACCGTCTGCAGCGCTGCTAAGGTATGTATGCATGTCTGTACATTAGTGTGTTTGTGTGTTTTATATAATCACAACAAAGCCATTTAAAATGCAAAGAACGATGTGTGGAAGTAAAGCTCGTTGAGTATATCTTTGGCACATATGTACGTATGTATGAAAAGGGAAATTACGAAATGTTCGTTGTTTTGCTTAGCACATAACTGTACTAGCGGGTCAGGGCCGGCTGTGAAGACATACACACACACAAACATAACTATAGAGAAGCGCAACAAGTGGCGCACCCTAGTGGGTTGAATGAACTGCTATTGGAAAATACTTCAGCTGCAGCTGGAAAATATACAAACATTTACATAATTAATTGTACAAAGTTTTTCTTTTGTCGGCGCGACATTTTGTTTTCTATTATTGTTGTGAGATACAAAACCTGTTTGTAGCTTTCAAGCCGTCCAGTTTCCATTTCATCACATGCGCTTCAATGCGTGCGTGTGTGTGTGTGTGATGCATGCGTGAACCGGTGTTGACTGCCGGCCCCTATTGGAAACGGCTTTCCAGTTTAACCTGTTGTTGTTGCTGCTGCTGTCATCAGTATGCGAGTATGTGTTATTTCTAGCCCTGCAAACAAGAATGGAACACTTGGCTTCTCTTCCACTCCCCCCTCCCCCGTCGTTCTTGCTCTGTTTCGGTGAGAACTCTGCGAATGTGGAGAGAACAACACAATAAGCAAATTACTGAAAAAAGAGAAAAAAAAGCGAAAAAAAACTGTTTCTTTGTTGAGTTTGCATTTTTTTTTTATTTTAAATTAACTTTAACTATTGCGCATCGTTTGGCTCGTTTGTTAGTCACGATTTTTAATATATGTACATAAATTATGCGACTTAATGGCAATGACAACTTCAGTTAGTTGGTCGGAATAATTGAAGTAACTAAAAACAATAATATTAAAGTAAATTACTCGTTACATATGTACAGTTCATCAAACTTATATACCCTATTTAGCACATTTTTAATGGGTATAAAAAGAATTAAAACGTTTGTTCGATTTCCAGGCTAAAAAAGCATCTGTACATATGTATGTGTGTTTATTTGTTGCATGTATGTATGTACTATGTGTGTATATTTGCACTCTTACTATAATTATAAAATATATTACGTGCTATACAGATGGTAAAGATATATAAAAAGAAATCAATAAAATTGATTGAATGGTTTTATAAAAACGTAAGCCAAAGCAAGACATATGTATACATATGTAGGAGTTATTTCTGCCTTCTAAAATCTCCATTGAATCGAATGTACATTGCTACAAACAGCAATTTGATATGATGTATGAAGAGTTCGATATGTCAATATGTAAATTATAATTTGATATATGATAAGCTGATATAGCCAATTGCAATTGGAGCTCACCACTTGCATCAATATTGACCAATAATGCTGTTGGTACATAGGTAAACGAGACTCGTATAAAGTATATAATTACATACATGTATGTATGTACATACATAAGTATGTGTAAATGTGCCTAAATTCCAAATTATAGTCATTAGTGTGCTCTTTGTTTGCAAATGAATATTTTGCGTGCTGCGGCATATTTTAAACAGTTTCACAATTAGTATTAGTATAACAACAACTATCGGAACATTAGGTGTTAAATTACTTAGTATGTTTGTTGATTAAGTTTCTAATTGTTTCGTTTTGTTTGATTCTGCAGTATACAATAGTTAAACTAATTAATGATATAACTAATCACATAAATTAACACACAAAGCCTGTTATCCCGTGCGTCCGACTGTAGCCTATCCGAATATGTATTTTGTAGATGCATTCTTCACATATTGATAATAATAATGATATTATCAATATTTTTAATTTAATAATATAAAACTTCTTTTATTATATTTTGATGAAATTCTTTTATTTTAGATCGATTAAATTCTTATCATTATTTTGCTACAATTCTATTATTTTACTTTCCTAAAGATCTTCTGCTGTACTATCTTCAAGCCGAGATTTATATATGTAGAGTTCAATTCAATTGTATTTATTTTTATTATTTACTAAAGAAAAAAAGTTAACAAGGGGTTTTAAATACTATTCAATTCTTATAACACTGCTTAACCCTCAGAATATCCGAACTGACGTTATACTTCTTCATGAGGTATCGTATTTTGTGATCTATAGTATAGAGTAGAGTCTATACTATATTAGATAGAGTAGAGTCTATACTGTATTACATGGAGTAGAGTCTATACTATATTGGATAGATTAGAGTGAGTAATATATTGGATAGAGTAGAGTCTATACTATTTAGCTGGAGTAGAGTCTATACTATATTGGATAGAGTATAGTCTATACTATATTAGATAGAGTAGTACACTGAGAGAGTAGAGTAGAGATTATAGAATAGTAGTAATTAGTCTAATATCAAGTGCATTGAAAGTACTTACGAGTACTGGAAGCGCCCCAAAGGCACTTTAAATTATGGTTTTTAGCCCTCGCTTTTAAACAATAGCATTTCAAATTGAAATTCGCACTGGCAGAGCCCCATGCAGTCGAGCTAGGAGTACAGTATTTGGCTGCATTTTCGGTGCTGTTAAGTCGGGCGTAACTGATTTGCATGTGCAGTAAAAATGCAAATTGCCGAACAGTAAATGACAACAAACAGCAAGAGTAGGAGCAGGAAGAGGAGGGGGGGCAGAATAACCAGATGAATTTCAAGTGAAACTAAAAGTCATTTATTGTCTGTTGCCTTTTGTCTGTGCTGCAGGTGCCAGTGGCTGTCTACTATGAATCTCTGTGCCCGGACAGCGCCAAGTTTATTACGGAACAATTGTACCCGGCACTGAAGAGCGAGCTGCGCGACGTGGTCGAAATCACATTTGTGCCCTTTGGCAAATCCCAGGTGAGTTTGAGGTTGTGGAGCATGACATGCCTGACAATACGCTTCATTTGGCCCACCTTTGTCATTGCAGTTCTTTACACAAGGCGCCGAGGTGACCTTCACCTGTCATCATGGACCGAATGAGTGCTATGGCAACAAGGTGCATGCCTGTGCCATTGAGCACATACAGGCCAACTCCTACCAGACCGACTACACTCGCGAATCCCTGACCCTGGACTTTATCAACTGCCTGATGAAGGCCGGCAAGAATTTCCCGGACAACGTCTATCCGGGTCAACGTTGCGCCACCGAGAATCACGTTAACAACTGGGATAACATCAAGACCTGTGCCAACACCACCGATGGCAGCATTCTCCTGCGCAAGGCGGGCGAAACCACCAACCGGCTCAAGGAGCCACTGACCAGTGTGCCCACCATACTCTTCAACGAGGTAAAGTCCATGCTTTCGCTTTTACTTTATGGCCGTACTAAACTCTCTGTGTCCTCTGTTCTAGCAATTCGACAAAAAGGTCAACGAACGCGCACAGGAGAACTTCATTGGCACCCTCTGCAAGTACGTGTCCGCCCCACAACCTCGCATCTGCGCCCAGCACAACTCCGCCTCGGGCCTGCTCCTGAATGCCAGTGGCCTGCTCACCTCACTGCTGGGACTCTGCCTTCTGCGTTACCTCTTCTAATTTAATGTGCCCCAAATGTTCGCATTCACATGGCTTTAGCTTACAATTCGAATCTCTTAAATTTGTACCATATTGTTTTTTAATTGATAAACTACTACTCTCATCACAGCAAGCCGTCCACAGTTTTACACAATTTGTTTATTGTCAGAAATAAAGTTACAATTAGAGTTGGAAAATATGCGATGGGCTTTTGAATCTATGAAATGTGTGGTTTATAAGATAGACAATTTTATAGGTGTACTATATAGTGTGGTTTAAGTACTTTGATTGATTTGATGAGAAGAACTAATTTTCATTAGGGATCAGTTCCTGTAAGTAAGTATCTTAGATAGATCAATATTTGCAATTATGAAAACTAAGATTTGATATTTTTAATGAAATGAAATGTATGTATGATATATGATGAATGATGTATGATGTGTACTATATTGTATGCTTTAAATATTTTGATTGATTCGATGAGGAGAACTAAATTTCATTAGAGATCAGTCGCTGTAAGTAAGTATCCTACATGGTAGTAAGTATCAATATTTGCAATTATGAAAAACAAAGATTCGATATGATATATCTATATGTATGATATAGCTATATTTTATTTCTTCAAGTCTACTATTACCATTATGTTGGCAAGTAGTTATCATCGAAGCGTGACGCCTGTACGTGTGAGAGCATCTACTGTGCGTGAAAAAGCAGCGCTGCAAAGCAAAACGCACATGTGATAGGAATTATGCATTTTGGGCACCACTGTTTTAAACTAGTATAATGAATAGGCTTTTTCTTCGGCTACTTTTGCTAATTTTACTATGTTTTACATATTCCTCTGTCTATTACACTTTACTGAAAGAGGAATTGGAAAGAACCCTAGATGTGATTGATTATATTCAAGACAGCTTATGCTAGCGAAACAATTAGCTACAATTTTTTAATTATTGACAATACAATACTTGATCCATTACTGAAGTTATAAAAAGTTTAGATTATGTGTCTAATTTTTCAGATTTAATTTAACTATTCATTCAAACATTATTAACCCCAAGACTCAGAGGCATCATTTGAAGAAACTTCCCCTAGGCTAAAATAATCGCTATTATTGATTTGCCGTCACTCGCACCCGACTGCAGCGTTCGTCATTGTTATTTATTGTAACAATTTCACTTGATTTTGAGCACTGTCCAAGCGAACTGATTAATATACGATTAATAGTGAGATAGTCAACAGATTGATAGCGCTAATACGATGTGGGAGCTACTGTTTGATGTCAAATATTTGTCTGATCTCTGGCCAGTAGCCAGTAGTATACCCTATGTTTTTTCGTGTGTCTCTGGCGGGGCAGCAACAGCTGCTTATCGTCGTAATATTTCTTGACGCGATAAGCTGCCTGTGGCTTTAGCAACAATTTTTGAGGTAATTTTTGTAAACAAGTCGAGTTGGCATATCACAACTGCAGCTGATTAACATTCACTCTATATACAGACACACCTATAGTAGGTGTGTATGGTGTGTGTGTGGGTCTGAAAATCTGCATTGCGAATCAGTTTATGAAATGATTGAATCAACAATTCATTTGCTTGGCAAGAGCAACACCCACAGCAGGCCAAAGGGCAGCAGGAAACCACGCAGTGAGACACTTGCCACTGAAAGAATCTGCATATGTATTCGCACCACACTCGTTTATTTGTATGAGTGTATTCAGATGACGCATGAGCCACTCAAAGCGCAGACCAAGCACCTATGACATGGCTGTGGCTACACTTTAATTAAAACTCAAGTGGAAAGTGTTGCACAGTTTAATAAACTTAACATTTGGAAATTTAAATATTTCTAATATGTTTAGAGAATTGAAATTGAAGCATAAGGAAGATGAATCATGCTTTTTAAAAGTTTTACAACATAGTGGGTTTTTTAATCTCTAGTGCTTAAATTGAGCTTAAAATTAGCTCACAGTCTATGCATATTATAGTTTAAATTTGCTGTGTTAATATTAGTTTTAGTTCAAAGTTTTTTTATAATATTTTATAAATAAATCACACATTCATTCGGCTTCAATTTGACTTTAATTTATTTGAAAATACTTAAAATAAAGTTGGTAATACTTTAATTAAACGTCGCATATAAATTAATGCTTAAATTGAATACGAAATAAGCTCAGAATATATAAAAATAAAGTAAGATATTGTAATTAAATTTTTATAATATATTCAACGCAGTCAATCTTTATTTAAGCACAATTTCAACTTACTTTAAGCGAATATTTTCACTTCTTCAGCCTTTTTTTAAGCTAATAAAAATATAAATATTTTATTTTTTAATAATATTAAATATTTTTATTGAAGCAAGAAGTTTATGCTGTTAACTTAACACTTAAACTCCGAGTGAAGTCTCTTAAAAGTATCTTAATCAGAGCAATATATAAGTTTTTTTTTTTTTTCTCTCTCTCTTTTTAATTGAAGCAATATATAAGTTGAAATAAACCAAGTTCTCAGACTTAACCCAAAGCGTAAAGTCCGTCTGAATATATTTCCAAGTGTATCTAAATCGGAGCGTATTATTAATTTAGAGTTCCCTTCGTTTCCAGTAGGGAATTTACCGCTAAGAGGAGCCGCTAAAGGTTCAAAGGGAATTGCCTTGACTTTAGCTAGAGTCTGCTAGGCTGGAGGTCATTCCGTGATTTTTGGCCAGGCCAAAATACTGCAGCACCTACGCATTAGAAATGAACATGGCCATTGCATACCGTTAGGCGGCTGCTTCGTGCGACATTCGGCTCACAGCTGAACGCTGATTGGCTGTTGCGAACCGACACCTACAACAGCTACACCCACACACCCACACCTACACACGCACACACACACACACAGAGGCAGCACGACTTGGCGTTCTTGTTCTGCAGAGTATAAAGCTCAGGCGTTTCGACTACAGCGGCATCATACGAATTTTGGCTTGCAGCCGAGCGACAACCAACACGCGCCCAAAACTCTTAACAACATTATTATATCAAGTGAAAGTGCAACCAGAGACTAAAACAGAAGAAATATTAACTAATTTTAGCAGGTGCAGAGCGAGTTAGGTGACAATTTGTTGAGAACTATTTGATACTCAAGGAGTCAAAGTGACAGCAATCACATAGGTGAGTTAATAAAGATCAGTCTTAGTTAAAGCTATTACATTAAGTTTCTTTTATAGTGATTAATAAATTATTCCATTCTATCTAATAAAAGTTAAGAAAGAGTTGAATTATTGAAAATTCTACAATTATATTTGTTATGTTGAAGGTTATTTAACAATAACTGATATTCAGTAAATAACAATAAACTATTTAAATAATTTATTATTATTTAAAGAATATATTTATTAAAATTACAAGGACACTTTCCTTTTTTCACAAATTATTAAGCAATTTTAATTTCAAATACTTTTTGATAGAAATGTCAAAACGCATAACTAATCATGTAAATAATATCTTCTATTTTTCAAAAGAAATGTTGATATATTATAAATCAACAAATTAAAACAATTTTTGAATTTTTACATAAAAGTTTCAATATTTTAAATATGTATTTCATATAAATAAATTTTATTTCATAACTAGGTTGCAAAATATATTTAAAAAGAATTTAATTATTTAGTAATTTAGTACCTATAATTTTTTATTCTAAATGTTGAACATTATAAGTACTTTTTCAATTGTTTATGATTTGAAAACGTTAAAAGCAAGTTGATTTATTTAAAATAATATTTTAACTTTGTAATTACATAGACAAATATAGTTTTAAATACCGTTTTTTTAAATATTTGCAGACATTTTCTAAATAATTTATTTGACTCAATTTTATATAATCTGTTAAGATATAAAAAATAAATATTAAGTTTCTAATCTAATTTAGAAAGTGTTTTAAGCATTTTAGAATAATTTTTTTTAATTGGTTATATAATTTCACCATAACTCAAGTCCATTATATTTTTAACAATTTTCAATGGCTGTAAAAACTGTTTAATACATATGTATAGCTTAGTATTTGCTTAATAATTTCTTAAATTCCCCCCTCTAATGCACACAAATATTTAATTCCTTCTATCTCTCATCTTCAAACAACTTCATGCAGCCAATTTTAATTTCCTACTGAGCTCTATTTACCCCTCAGGCCATAAATTCGAGCACACGCTTTGTTTATTTGTTCAATTTAATTGAATCAAATTAGATTACTGGTCATTTGCCAGTGTTTCCACCTACTTTATTGGCCGATTTGCCCCGGTTCCCCCTAAATCTACTGCTTGAGTTTCCCCATTGATGTTTTCATCATTAAGTTGAGCTGAGTTAAGTTTTCCATCTTTTGCCTTGCTTTGATTAATTTTTAATCAGCCGCCACGGGCTGCATTCGTCTGCCAAACAAGTTGCGAATTTGTAAACAGACCTTAACTCGTTTGCTTATGGAAAACTTAAGTGAAAACACTAAAAAGACAACACTTGTCTCTATGTAGCTTCAGCTGTACTTTTAGTTATGCATTTCTAATAGAAATTCTGCCCGTCAGTTGCAGTAGAAGAGCAGAGCCAAGACTTGCTAAGAGTATCTTTGTTGTGAGACTCCTTTTTGACCTTTGTTTATGCCAACTTGTTGCTTAGGAAAGCTTCAACTTGTTCTCAATTTAACGGATATAAAATAGAATAATCTCCATTTAAAACTGCAACAATTCAATGCCAATTATAACAGAAGGTTAGGAAAAAGGATTTAAGCTAACAGAAACTGTAAACTCGAATATCTCTAGTATTTACTATCCGATTGAGCCACAATTCACAGCACTGATGAAGGTTACCATAAGAGTTTTGCATGCTGAAGCATAAGTTTGTATCTTTAAAATTGTGGCTGTGGTGGTTTTCGTGGTTTTTGGGGGAGGGGGAGGTATCAAAAATTGAAAACAAACTTGATCAGCTTGCATACAGATAGACAGACGGACATGGCTAGATCGACTCAGCTTGTCGTCCTGATCAAGAATATATATACTTTGTGGGGTCTGCCACGCCTCGTTCTGCCTGTTATACACACTTCTGAGTTGCACAAACTTAATAGACCCTTTTGTACTTTTTTAAAGCACAGGGTCTAAAAAATACTGCGAGATTTGTATAAACGCAACGACTACATAAATTTAATGTGAGATTTAAAGGATTTAAGCTGTAATTGCCTAGACCACAAACAGTTTTCCGTTGCTTGGGAGAAACCAGTAGTCTATTATGTTTGTTCAACTGTTTTTTTTAGGTCTTTACAAACAAATGTAAGGCAGTAAGCAGAAGAGACCACACCGCAGTCGAGTGGTCATCTCTTGATGTTTGCCTGACTTTGTTTGCCTTTTGATTATTTGTTTACGAGCTTAATCAGCAGTCATGATTTGAGTATATATATACTGCATAGACTATATACTATATGGAAAATATAGAAAACTGTGCCGAACTAAGGCGAAGATCGCAATCAAGCACCCGCATCCGTAACATCATGCCAAAGGCACGCTTTGCCCGTGTACGGCTGAATTATTAATCTAAAATTGATTTATTTTTTATACATTTATTTACTGCATTATCAGCGGGAGAGAAATTTCACACGAAACCCCGAGGAATCAAAGTTTAATCCACTGAACTTTGTAAAGGCAGATGTTGCAGGCATTGCAGCTGTGGAAAATTTTAGCTCTAGATTGATTGGGGGAGTGTGGGGGATACTATATACATACTATATACAGTATTCGAATCATACGTATGTGACGAACAGCAGCAGCTCGTCATTGGGTTAACAGATAAGCCACGCGCTGCGGTCGTAGGGTATCCACTCGAATCGCTGATAAACATTGTATTAACATAAACAATAATATTATTATTATGTGTAGGTGGCATATTGTTGATTTTCGCTGTCAATTAATGTGCCTATAAATCTCTTCGACTTATATTTAGTACAGGCCTAAGACACACTCTCAGTGCTATTTATACACTGCATTAAGCCGTGATAGATTATGGCCAGCCTTATCAATAGACACTGCCCAGACATGGTATGCCGGGCAGATCTCGGACTGCTCTCAGTCGACTGACAGCACTTGAAAATGTGAAATCGTTGAGCGGCGGAATTCTACTTTTCCATTTCGGCAGTGGCAACCAAAACACACTCCCAACTCATCTGTGATTATATGGAAAATACATTTACATCTACATACACAAAGCAACAAAGTTCCCGTCCAGAGCTAATTAAATAAATAATATAAAACTAAATACTAAAGTGTTATTGCCGATTTGTCATGTTGTGTTCTGTTTGCTTTACATAACTTAATTGAATTCAATTAAACTGTAATATTTTAATCAACACGATTAATTCTAATTGAACTGCTGTAAGAGCTTGACACGTGACCAGGTGCGTTTTCTATTCAACTATTTACAAGTTAAGACTGTAAAACTACTTGGACTATTGACTAAATTGTGCGGCTTTTAATTTTGTATAGTAATCTATATAATTCTGGGAGACATCTTGATTAAAACACTAACTTAAAGTAGATTTATTTTTTATATTTTTTTAAGTCAGTTATTGATATTGTAATAAAATGGCAATATGCCAATAAGATGGCAACTCTATGTAAGCCGATATCGATAAGTTGTTGTGATATCGTAATCGAGCGACGCTAGTGCTGGAATTGGCGGCATTGTGAAATGATGAAATAAAATTAAAATTAATAATTTATCACGAATTATTACAGATATTGAACTTAATCAAAAATTAAACTAAAATGTAACCACATTTTCTATAATTATCTTTTAAATTTTTCAATATTTTATTTCAATATATTTGTTTTCATTTTAAAAACTTTATTTTTATAATTTCTCTTGATTTTTTCTTTAACTTGAATACTTCCCTCATTATTTCTAATATTTTTATTGAATTGTTTTATACGATTGATTTTTAATCTTGCTGTCTTTAGTAAGTAAATAAATTACGCTTTATTAGAACAAAGTACTAGTAAGTCAATTGAACCAGCAAAAACTAGTTTTATATAGAAAGATTATAAATTATTGCCTCTATGCGTATGAGGAAGTAGGCATAGACTACATTACTTCCGTGTTAAGTACGCAGGTTCCTATAAAGACTCAGACTAAAACAAAGTTGAAGCCTTATACTAAAACCCAACTAAGACTAAAACATAATTTAAGCAGTGTATCAAGTCCCAACTCAAACTTAAACAGACTTGAAGCTTTGTACTAAGACCCAATAGCCTCCATATTTGAGAATCATTGGAAAATATAAATTTATATAAACACAAAAGTCATTTTAGAGTTCCCAACTTTAGTAGAATATTTTACAGATAATTTTAATTGTATTTCCCCCTTTAAACCAAGTTTCCCACAGCATTTAATTAGTATGTAAGGAATCTGAAGTCGATGCCTACACGCATTTCCTATACGGCCCACACGTCGTATGCTTAATGTTATGCGAGTCCCTTTAGACAATGTCAGCAGCAGCTTTTGGCCAACTGTTGGCGTTGACTTAGGCTATTAATAAAATACGTTTGTGGTGCGATTTACCTTTTATCTGTAGTTATCTCAGCTCATCTGTAAAATATCCGCTAGCTGCAAGCAGACTCAAGCGATTAGTTAAATTCCGAGCACGTAATAAACACGCATTACAACACACACACACGCACACACATGTGAAACTAAATTGCCTGTATGTGGGTGTAACATAAATCAAAGTTCAAAAGTTTTCGGTTGTGTCTAGGATTAACTCCTTAAATGCATGTGACTTGTCTGCTGATTGGTTATAGTAGTGTGTGTGCGTGTGTGCGTGTGTGTGTGTGTGTGCCGTAGCTTACTAATTAATGTAGCATACCCGCAGGGGCAAAGCATTGTCCTGATCTCAACAGGTGCCCCAACCAACACTCACTCCTCCCTACACCCTCTCTCTCTGAGTGGCTGTTACTCCATGGCTTAATTGCGTTTTCCCTCTTCTTTGCAGTTAAGATGAAATCCACAATTTCCTTGCTGCTGGTTGTCATCTGCACCGTGGTCCTGGCCGCCCAACAGAGCCAGGCGAAAAGTAAGTACACTGCAATAAACTAAAGATAGTTAATAGAATTGAATGCAAATAGAAGTAGAATCAGGCACACTCGACTTAATACACACTCGACTCAATACACACTTAGTAAATAGATCCCAGCTGCACTTTTAACATACACAAATTACTACTTATTTCTCACAGTGTACTTGCTGTCCTTTAAACTTACTCACTTAACAGGTGTTACTATTTAAAAGCATCTGGGAAGGTGGAGCCACTTGACTTGCATCATGAAAAATTCATTCAATTTAAGCATAAAAAACAAAGCCATAAATGCCAGACAAGCGGAAGTCACACACACACACACACACACACTCACACGCGCGCATGTACCGTTATGACTGGCAGCATCAATTGTTGCAGCAAAACAAAAACAACGACTATGACAACAATGATAACTGCAGCGCCATTGACATTGCTCCTTTGTGGCTTTGTTTATGCAGCTGCAACGTCCTCAAATTGGGCGTAGCTGACACACGGGGCGTGGCAATATCCGTTACATTGCATTTTCATATGCAGCGAAAGTGTGGGCAGGTGTGTCAATCGGCACCTCAGTGCCCCTACGCTCCTCGTGTAATTGAGGACAAGTGGAAGCAGTACTTTAGTTCAAGTCTTATGAACTTTAAATATAACCAGCACCTAAAAGCGGGCTACAGTTTTTACACACAATTGAAATTGATGAAATACGATGTTCATTTTAGGGTTACCATTTTGCTGCTGGTGTTGCCACTTTTTTTTTAAATCTTTCATTCTCTCTGATCAGCTAGCCTTTAGTTATTTTTTTTGGTTCTTCTTTTATAGGCAAAAATACTAGCTCAAGGGCTTGCAGTGATTCCATGAAATTCTAAAAGTAATCTTAATTTGTAATATATTTTATTTGGAACACATGTTTAGCAGATTAGCCCACATACAGCAGTAAGGAACATTAATAAATATGCAAACATTGTTTATGCTCCCAAAGCGAATTGAAGCAATGGAGCTAAACGCATAAAATGACAGGACATTAGAAGCAAAAGTCAAAAGTTAGGTTAGGGTAACTCCCACGTGGAGCGAGGGGAGCAGCCTTAATATAATTTTGTGTACAAACGGAAGCTCGAAATAGCATAGCATAGAGTCAACAGTTTTCTTTTTTCACACAGCGAGAGATTTATAAACAGAAACAAAAATTGAGTTCACCGAAAAGAAAAAAAAAAGTACATTTCGAAAGTCGCTTTTGTCACGAAGGTCAAATGCTTATCAAGCGATGTCTCTCCAGAGCATTGGCAAGCGATTAAAGATTTCCAGCAAACACACAACTGTCTGTGTTTGTTCCCATTATTTTCACAGAGTTCCACAAAGTTTTGCCAAACCTCTCTGCTGAGCTCAGGGAAATGCATACGCATCGGGTTTAAAAAGTTTGTGCTCAGTGCTGACACAGTTGGTCAGAAAACAGCTAAATTAGCCAATGCAATATGCATCAGATATAATTATTTTATTAGTTTGAGAATCGGACGGATCTATTAACTATAGTATACATGTGTGGCCACAAAATAGCTAAATTAGCTGGTGAGATATAAGGTTTAAATTGTCAGAATTACATTTTGAATTAAGGTCAAAACAAAAACCGCTAAATTTGATAGCATATTATAACAAAGCTGTCCATTTGACTGAAATCAAAACAATATATGATAATGTGATATGATATTATTACGTCAGAATCCGCTAAATTTCTTTGCTAATTGCCATCTCACATCACTTCACATAGAAAAAGCTAGATTCAGCTATAAAGTTCAGCTCAGCTGGCAACACTGTGAACCACAGTTAATAAACCGTTTGTAAGCATAAGTGTAGGCAGCTCTGTGAGAGAGTGGGTGTGTGTGAGTGTGTTATATCGATTACAATTTAATGCCAAAAGCATTTGCAATTTCTTGCCCGACTCGATGATGGACTAATTCATTTTGGAATTTTTGAATTTTGCATTTTACAGAGGGATGTCAGGCCTATGGGCATGTCTGTTACGGCGGACATGGGAAGCGTTCCTTGAGCGCTGGCACTGGCAATAGCAATGGGGCCAATGCCGCTGGTCTCGATCAGGAGTATGTGCGTCCAAATGGATTGCTGCCCATGCTGGGCGTAAATGAACAACAGGCGCAGCCTCTGGTGCCTGATACCGAATTCGATGATTATCCCTCACGTCAGGTGCTCTACAAAATTATGAAATCCTGGGTAGGTATTGCAGATTATATTATTTGGCATATGGAAATTAATATTCTTGGTTTCTGTTGCAGTTCAACCGACCACACCGACCATCCCCTCGTCTGGGTGAGTTGGATTATCCGCTGTCCAGTTCCGGTGAAGGTTTCAACCGTGAAGTGACGCTGAATTAAGCTGGAAACATTGAACCTTGGCATCAACTATAGCACCTTAACTATATCCTCAGCATCAGCAAACGAACACAACAACAACAACAGCAACAAAAACGATTTAAAAAATTGCATACCACTTAATTAAAAAACATAATGTTTCATAGGTGTCTACTGAGGAGCAAGAGACAAACGCAGCAGCGTGCATGAAAATCATCTGAAATTTTTAAGGGCTGGTAAAAATTTCAGAACAAAAAAAGTAAATAAATATAACGAAAGGAACATTCAATGCGGCAAAAGCGTTTTTCATTGCTCTTCAACTAATCTGCAAGGCATAAGACTATACACATATGTAAATACATTTACATACATACTTATGTAGATTGTAATATTATGTTAGTTAATTTCAATCTCATCTGAATGTTGCACAAAACGAAAGTCCAAGCATTCTAATATGTAATTAATTTACAATGCAATTAAAAAAATGTTTACAAGAGCTTTTATTGTATATATGTTAACGAGAATGTGGTTTATTAAATAAAACTGAAATTCAAAATTTATATTTAAGATGAATTTAGTTATCTTTCAAAATTCGATTCGGTGGTTAGCTCGTATTCTGAACCATGCCAATAAAAAGGGGCCAATATTGATATAAATAAAGCAGATAATCTGTATATTTTATCTAATTCAAGCCGTATTTTAGCTTAAAGAAATCTTATCGACCGTAAAAACACAATTTAAATAAAGCGCCATTGTGCCAATACATAAAAAGCGCAAATTTTGGCATAAAAACGCTAAGTGTGGCAGACGTGAGCGCACCGCTTTTTTGAACATTTTGAGTAACAGTAACAATATGCACGGTTGCTACGCTTGTTTGTTGCGCACCGAAACTGGTGCTTTATTTCAATTTCTGTATGGGTTTTATTAAAATGACTTACTAGAAACAAGTATAACAATAAAGAATAATTAGTACAAATTTATTTGTACGTCGATTATGTTATAATGGAATATATTATTAATTAAATTTTACCTTTGATGCCTATTCGCATTTTCAAGTGGCAACCGGGACACTAACAGCTGCTAAAGGTTTGACATTCATTGTAACCACTTCCATACACGTGCTCGTGCTGTAAACATGAGAAGTGCGAGAGTTTAATGAAATTAAAGTTAAATTAAGAATTAAAAGCACTAAAATGACACAACAGAGAGCAGAGGACAATACCGCAATGGAAGAAGAGAAAGAGAATCGAGGCATAATCAAGGAGAGCAGCAGAATCTTCCGTCGCAACCGAGCGCTGGGCTATGTAAGCAATCAGGTGCCGGCCACAACACGCTATGTCCAGCGTAGGCGGGACACGCTGGTTATTACCTGCATCGGACGATCGTTCCAGGTGTATACGGCCAAACATTTCCGCCTGGTGCATGTGAGCGGCTTGCATCCGGATGACATTACGGCCATGGCCACGGACAAAGTGTATACGTATACGGCAAGCAACAAGTGTATTTACGCCTGGCGTGCGGGCAAGCATATCACTCACATCTACCGTGGTCACGAGCGTGATGTGCATCTGCTGCTGCCATTTGGCTCCAATCTGATCGCCGTGGATGGCTGCAATGTGCTGAAGGTGTGGAACGTACAGACCAACGATGTCTACTTGGATGTGCCATTCAAACCGGAAGAGTTCCTCATCACGGCGCTGGCGCATCCTCCGACGTATGTGAACAAGATTGTGCTGGGCTCACAGCAAGGACAGCTTAAGATATTAAACATCAAAAAGAATGCCATACTGTGCACCTTCAATCACCACCAGAGTCGCGTCACCTGCATTGAGCCAGCACCGGCTTTGGATGTGGTGGCTGTGGGACACGGCGATGGCACCATTGTTGTCTTGAACTTAAAGTACGATACGGTGCTAGTGGCGTTTAATCAGGACTGGGGCATGGTCACGGGTCTGTCATTCCGTACAGATGGTCCTCCCATTTTGGTGTCCGCCTGCAGCAATGGTTTCATGGCATTTTGGAATCTGGAGGAGCGCAAGCTGGCCGGGCAACTGCATGCACACGAGGAGTCGGTGACCACAACCATTTGCCTGCCCAGTGAGCCCGTGCTGTTCACCACCTCGCCGGACAACTCGATGAAACTGTTTATATTCGATATGCCCGATGGAGGAGCACGCGAACTGCGCATCCGCGAGGGTCATATGAGGCCACCGCTGTGCATACGCTACCATGGTGGCTCCGGAGTGTCTATACTCTCCTCCGGTGAGGACAGCACGATGCGTGTCTTTTCCACACTCTCCGAGTCGCTGCACAAGAGCATGGGCCGCGCCAGCTATAATCCCAAGGCAACTAAGAAAAAGAGTAAGTAATCAGGTCCGCATGGCATTTAATCCTTTACTCATTACCTTCTTTATGTCTGACAGATCGCTTCGAGAAGGACAAGTTCAGCATGCCGCCCATACTGGAGTTCACAGCAAACATAACCAGGGAGAAGGAGTGGGACAACATTGCCGCCAGACACGCTGGCATAATACAGACCACCACCTGGTCCTTTAACAAGAACCGCATCGGTGAGCATCGCCTTGTGCCGGCACAGTTTCAGAACAAAAAGCGTGAGAATTTCCACACCGAGACCACTTGCCTCATCCTCACGCACTGCGGCAACTTTGTGCTCATTGGCTATAGCAGCGGGCATGTGGAACGCTTCAACATACAATCGGGCCTGCATCGTGGCAGTTATGGAGCGCCGGAGCCAGCGCATGAAGGTGCCGTGCGTGGCCTGGCCAGTGATAATCTGAATCAGTGTGTGGTCTCTGGCTGTAGCAAGGGTCTGGTGAAGTTCTGGTCATTCAAGGGCAGAGGTGAGCGAGTTGATAGTGACCCATTTGGGATTCAGCTAATCTTTTACTGCTTCTTACAGCTCCTAAGCCATTGGCACTGTTGCGGCTGACGGATGCCGTGGCGCTAATGCGGCATCATGGCGAGAGCTCCATGGTGGCCATTGGCCTGGAGACCTTCAAGGTCTACGTGGTGGACATGCACACCCGTGTGGTTATACGCAAGTTCCTGGGACACACGGCCCAGCTGAATGACCTGACCTTTAGTCCGGACAGTCGCTGGATCATTACGGCCTCCATGGACTCCACCATCAAGGTCTGGGACATACCCTCCTCGTATATGATTGATCATTTCCGCGTGGAGCGACCCTGCATATCGTTGAGCATGTCGCCTTGCGGGGATTTCCTGGCAACAGCACATGTGGATCTATTGGGCATTTATCTGTGGGCCAACAAGACGCTCTTCAACCAGGTCTCGCTGCGTTCCATTGATCCGTACGAGCCAGCACCGTATGTGGGTCTGCCCACAAAGCTGTGCGACGACATGAACCTCGAGGATGAACTGGAAGAGCTAGCCATCGGTGAAGATGAGGAGCAACAAGGTGAACTAATTGACGCCAAATACGAGACGCCCAAGCAACTGGAGTCGGAGCTGATAACCCTCTCTGGCCTGGCTGCCTCACGCTGGCAGAATCTGCTCGACCTGCAGCTGATCAAGCAGCGCAATAAACCCAAGGCGCCACCCAAGGTGCCCAAGCAGGCACCTTTCTTTCTGCCCACAGTTTCGGGCCTGGAACTGCGCTTCGATGTCAGCAATGCCACCGCTAGCTCGGATGGCTCTCGCATTCTCCAGTCATCCACGTTCAATAATCTAACTGCCTTTGGCAAGCTGCTTGAGGCAACTGCCACCAGTGCGGACTTTGATGCAGCCATCAAGCACATCACCCAACTGGGTCCCTCTATGATTGACTTTGAGCTGAAGTCACTGCATCCCGATGCCGGCGGCACCCAGCTGGCCATGCTGCAGTTCCTCAAGCTCATTGAGTTCATGCTCAGCACCAATCTAGACTTTGAGCTGGCTCAATCCTATCTGAGTGTCTATCTACGATCGCACGGACTGAGTCTCTCCGAGTCCCCAGAGCTGGTCACAGCGCTCAGCAGCGTGTCGAAGGCGCAGGAGCAGGCCTGGGAGCGCATCGAGAGCAAGCTGATCTATGGCACGGGCGTAGTGGCCGCACTCCGTAACTTCGCGCGTTAATTGTATATAACTAATATATATGTTTATACTTGTAGTAAATAGGTTTAAAAATAA
This sequence comes from Liodrosophila aerea, assembly GCA_035045005.1. Classification (NCBI taxonomy): domain Eukaryota; kingdom Metazoa; phylum Arthropoda; class Insecta; order Diptera; family Drosophilidae; genus Liodrosophila; species Liodrosophila aerea. Next base: position 746,979 of record JAWNNL010000646.1, on the reverse strand, counting down.
ACTTCAATTTTCTGAATTAAAAGCTTTCTTGTTAAGGGGGAGATACAATGGGCCTCTTTTGGCCTAAGTGAGCTGAGGTCTATTCCTCAGCTACCTCAGCTCAGTGGCATGCCACTATATTCAAAGTCTTGGGCTACACCCAAGTACCTTAAGGCATCATCCCTTGAAAAGATTAGCTCGCTGTCTTACGGGTTTGGCTGCGAGTTAGCGCTACATCGTCAGCAGTCAGGCCAGAGAGTTCTACTATATGTATAGGTAGTACCACAGTTTCTATATGCCAGGTCAAAGTCTAGAATGCTTTAGGCGGTTCCTGGCGATGCAGATTAGGACTCCATTGAACTCAGTGACTTGCCTCTATATTCAAAGTCTTAGACTACACCCAAGGACCTTAAGGCATCATCTCCTGAACAGATTAGTTCGCTGTCTTACGGGTTTGGCTGTGAGTTGATAGCGCTACATCAGACAGTCAAGTCAGTCAGGCCAGAGAGTTCTATATGTATAGATAGCAGGACAGTTTGACTCCCAAGTATTCCAGACACTGTTATAACATCAGGCCATAAAGTCTAATACCTCAGAAAGATAAACTAATTAAGCCAATTGTCAAAAATTGATATGAAAGATAGGCAGATATCGCTGGGCATGACTAACCCGAGTGAATCAGAGCTGTGTGTTGTGAAATGGAAAGAAAGCTGTTAAGTTTGAAATTGTGGGGGAGTTGGCTTATAAAAAGATTCCCGTTGGGAGTGTTCACTGTATTAACTCACTTCTGCTACCCTTATTTATTTATTAATAAATATTTCGCAATAGTACTATATAAATTCCAGGTCAAAGTCTAGAATGCTTTATACGATGCCTGGCGATGCTTAGGATGATTAGGACTACATTGAACTCAGTGACATGCAAAAGTCTTAGGCTACATCCAACGACCTTAGCATTGTGAAATGGAAAGAAAGCTGTTAAGTTTGAAATTGTGTATTAATTAGTTTATTTTTTATATCAGTTTTAATCTAACCCTTTTATTATTGATTTATGCTGGAATTAAATAACTTAAAACTTGTTCCTAGACGCGTTCAGTTTCGCGGACTTCTTTATATTAATGCGGTTCTAGTGGCGCTGCTTGATTACTATTATAATATGATCGATTAATAAAAAAAGAATTAAATGTTCCAAAAAGTTTCTATGCTCTCTTGTTCAACGCAGTTAAAAGTTAAACAAAATGTATAAATGTGTGTGCATATATATAAAGACATATATACTATAGCTTTGCATATTGTTGTTGTTAATGTAGGTGCATAATTTGCGATAAGTATACCTATTTAAATATATATATATATAATCATATATCATAGTTATTTGTTGCTTCCCTCGCGTAGTCTGTCTGGAGAGCATCGCTCGCCGCATTCCTAGGCCATACATAAACATATATATATATAGATAGATATATATGTGTGTGTAACATTAAATTTGTTTCATTAATTTCCGGTTTGATTTCGAAGTTGTAGAATTGTGGATAATACAATGCTAAATAGAGCTGGCGACTGCTGTGGTTCAAGTGGTGTAGAGCTGGTGGTTGTTGTTGTTGTTCGAATAGAATACGCCGCAGGATGTGGTATGATTTAGTTTACAAATATAAGCCGCTGGACAAGCACACAGTTATGTTATAGTTGCTTCTCCGCTCTGCAGTTTTGTGTTTACTGTGTTTAAGTTTAGTAGACCCCGATTCCCGTCGCTTAACTGGATGTGCACTGCTGCACACGTGGTCCCTCCTGGTAGCCACCATCGTCCTCATCGTAGGCCATGCGCTGATGCTGCTGGCGCCGTTGCTTGGGATCAAAGTCCTCCTGCAAAATGTCATAGATGATGTGGTTAATACACCGTGCCCCCTAATACCATTCCAATCTCAAGTTTCACTTACCAAAACTGTGTGCTCGGCATCAACTGGAATGTCAATCTCTGGGGCCGGGGGCAAGCACTGCTTAAGGGCCGGGATTACTGATGGATTGATCACGTCGGGGAAAATGACCTCGAACTGTATGATCAGCGTGCCCTTCTCCATGGGATTCTTAAAGATGGGCATGCCTTCCTCGGATATACATTTGGTCATCTCGTGTCGTATGACTTCGCCGGGTTGTGTGGCCACCAGCAGATCACGATCGTCCAGTGTTTTGACAATGCGTTGGAAGCCACACAGCGCCTCAACCAGTTGCAGTGGCATCTTCATCATCAGATCCGTACCAGCATGCACGAATGTTGCGTGCTCCTTTTCGTCCAACAATATGATAATATCACCCGGTTGAGATTCTGGCTCATGATCGCCCTCGCCTGTAAATACAATCTTCTGACCATCCCGCATGCCCTTCTCGATGTGCACCTCCAGCACCTTGCGCTCCCGCACTGTCTTCCGCCCGTTGCAGTTCTTGCAGCGATCCTTCTCCGGTATGGTCTCACCAGTGCCGGCGCACTTTCGGCACACCTGTTCGATATGTTGCACAATGCCGGGAGCAATCTGTTGGACTCGAGTCTCGACGCCGTTGCCACGGCACGTTGTACACTTCTCGATGCTGCCCTTCTTGCCGCCGCGTCCTTCGCACTTGTCACAGATCACATTCTTTTGCAGCTGCAGCTTACGCGTAGCTCCATTGTACAGCTCCTCCAGTTGTACCGACATCTGATGCACCACATCCTTGCCGCGACGCTCACGCCTGCGACCGCCGCCGCCACCGAACCCAGCGCCAAAGAACTTTTCAAAGAAGTCCATGGGATTACGGAAATCGCCGGAATCAGCGCCACCCTTCTTAATGGCCGCCTCACCGCCATCATCGTAGATGGAACGCTTGTCCGGATCGGAGAGTACCTCGTATGCCTGCGAGATGGCTTTGAATTTCTCACCCTCATTGGGGTTCTTGTCAGGATGGTATTTGAGTGCCAGTTTTCTGTAGGCCTTCTTCAGCTCATCCGGTGTGGAGTTGGGCTTCACACCCAGCACATCGTAGTACCCGGTTTCTTTCACCATTTTTCTTCTTTACGCTTTGGTTGACTGTTCTTTGTTGCACTGTAAGCAGAGAGTTCCAAAAATTTTAGTTATGAGCTTTACGTTTCAATTTTGACAGCATTATGGGGTTTACTTAATATTCTCTTTCAATCTGAGTGCCTCCTACTGTTCATCATGAACTTAGTTTTGAACCTGCTCGCTTTTTATCGTGTAAACCTGACGTATGAACCTTTTAGTTAGCTGCGTGTAATTGTCACTTCCGGCATGCCAATTTTCAAGGTCAGCTTGCAAATAGCACGTTTTCTAGAACAATTTTCTATCTATCTATTTCCATTTTCAATACATTTTTTTTTTATTCGAGCAGCTGACGCTCTGGCCCACTCAGTAGCACCCACCACTACACACACACACTCATATAAAAACCTCACTGACGCAGGCAAAACACACACGTGCACACACACATACACAAACTTCTAGAAAATTTCGTCAGCACAGCGCCAGCCCTGGTCGCCGTAACCGTTGCCCCTGCGCGAACGGCAGCACAAAGCAGACGAATGATAATGAAAGACGAGGAAAAAAAAAACGCACCAACACAATGACGAGGTGAAAAGCAACGTGCAAAAAGAAAAAACTGTAGAATTTTCTATTGATTTGTATAAAGGCCCTGCCAATTGTGCATATGCAGCACCCAGCCGCACATATACATATGTACACGTTATAAATATATGCACTTGTATATATGCATGTACTTTGGCTGAAACATGTGCCGCGCAGGACGCTACGTCGGAGAAATATTAATTGGGGTACAGACGAGAAAAAAAAATGGAAAATTTGATTAAATCGATTTTGCCGAATATTGTTATCTACTGTCAATGGATCTGCGATAGCCACAATTGACGGCAAATGTATAAAAATTACCGTTGATTACTTAACAAAGACTAGACAAAAAGAAGTCTACCAATTACATACACACATACATACATATATATGCACTCAAAGCGACGAAAAGGCCTGCGGAAATAATTAGTGAGTAGTTCCTACAATGTTCTTACCGTTAAAAGCAGAAGTTTGCCAAGTATTCGAGTATTAGTTTATATATTAAAATATGTATACCGTTTTTTTCACACAACAATCACACTTTTACTAGAATTTATATCTTTCTCGAATACTTTTCAGCAGCCTACTATCGCCACACGTATCCGTATCCGCACGCTAGAGAACAATGTATAGTCGGCTGCCACACTAGGCGTTTTTGCGCCAAAACTGGCACTTTTTCTACAATTAACACTTTTTTTCTTGTATTGACCCTTTACGCAAGATATCCTTAACTTGAGTTAAAATCACTTTCAAGCAATATACAAATAATATTATCTCTTCTGTTGACCCACTAACAGATTTATTTGTCATCTGAATGCTAATTAGGGGGCTAATTTTAGCTGCTGTATGGGCTATGGCATGCAACAAGGTTGTAAACTTGGCTAACTAGGTTGTGCACTTGGGTATTTAATGCGCCAACGTCGAAATTCAAATGCAAGTTTTGTTAGAGAATTTGTCGTTATACAAATTACTGTTTTATCTATATCGAAGCTTATTGTTAAAATATTATTCATAATATTGAATTGGCCTTTTTCCATTTATGTCAATACTGATAATACCGATGTTTTCGAATTTGGTCCAATGTCGATAAAAGTAGTGCAACCCAGAGCGAATTTAACGATCTGGCAACCTACTCCACTCTTGCGACTTGATAATCAAAAAGAGCACATTTTGGCGCAAAAACGCAAAGTGTGGTAACCTTATCCAGCTGTTTCTTGTGTTCGGCTTGTTATTTAACTCTGCTAAAAGCAATTGGCATTAACAAACTAAACAAAACACAATCTAGCTTTAATTGTATTAAACTCAATATGAAACACGCTCAATTTCTAGCACGCACAGTGCTGGTGAACAACAACAATGTGGAGGAGGCATGCCGTCTGCTCAATCGCATACTCGGCAAAGAGGAAATATTTGACCAATTCCGGCGCACGCGTTTCTATGAGAAGCCCTACCAGGTGCGTTCCCACACACAATTGGAATTATTATAACGGATAGTTTTAAAATATAATCTTTTTTTACAGGTGCGTCGTCGCGTTAATTTTGAAAAGTGTAAAGCCATCTACAATGAGGATATGAATCGCAAAATACAGTTTGTGCTGCGAAAAAATCGCGTGGATCCATTCCCGGGCTGTAGTTAGGAATTGTTGACTAAGAGTTGTGCTAATTGTGTTAAATACAAATAAAAAAATTGAAAACGTACAATTAATTTATGGTTTTTGTTGTTATTTCAAATGAAATTTATCAAATAATTGCGCTGTAATGCCAAAACGAGCTTTCGTCCTGTAAGTGTGCCTATTTGTACCCCCAAAGGAGCACATAAAGGTTAAAACGCTTCAGCGGCAAGCACGAGCTTTTACTCTCCGAACATATTCGCAAAACGACGTTCGGGTCAGAGTCTTGTCTGCTTTCGTGCGGTTAGGACGCCTTTGCAATTTGTGCTGCTAACTGAGGTAATAAAACGTAAAAGGAAATGTGAAACTGAATTTCAATAATATCTGTGTGCAAGAACGTAATTTGTGTTGCGCAAAACCTGAAATAGATACAAGTTAAAGCATACTTATGCGGGCTAAGCATGCAATCGTCTACCCGTAACTCAGTCTATGTGTGTGTGTGTGTGTGTGTGTGTATGACTGCAAGTGTGTATGTGTTATGCTGTTATGCTGCAGTTGCAGCACAATTTGGGCATATCACTTCAGTTGGGGCCACTTAACAACGCTGAGCCTCGGTACGTGCTCAAGTGTTCCCAAATGCATCGATAATTTGCTTTTGTGGCCAATTCTACCCAATTTAATGGGTACTTGTGTGTGTGTGTGTGTGTGTGTGTGTGTGTGTGTGTTAGCTCACACTATCTTGTGTAAGTGTGTGTGTGTCGCAGTGGGTGAGTGAGGGCAGCTTTCACTTCACATCAAAGTTAGCGTGGCATGCTTTGTGCTCCTATTCCTTATTGTTGTGCTGCTGTTGTTGTTGTTGCTTCCTTAGCTCTGCCTCGGCTTGGCTGTTTTTACTGCCGCTGTTTTATCGATTTCTTGTGTTATTTTTAGCATAACTTGTGTGCGTGTCTGTGTGTGTGTGTGAGTGTTTCCCTATTGGGTCGTCACACACATGCAAAGAACTTTATGTAAATTCATTTGCTCAGTGTATGTAATCGAATTTTTTTTTGGCAGCTAATCAAATATATTACGTCTAATGTCATTTCCAGCTCGCATTCAAGCCTGAGTAAAACATGCTGGGAAAGTGCTTTCTGCCCCTACTGCTGGTGGCCAGCTGCAGTCTAGCCCAAGCCTATCCAGCGCTATTGCCATATATCTACCGTGAGTAATAAACATACGTCAGTAAAGTAGGACAGAACTTATAAACTATAATTAAGTAGGAATTAATTTAAAGTGATTTTAATAATTAATAGCACAATATAATAAACAAACGCTTACATACCATATAAAAGATAAAAGAACAAACAAACAAAACATAAAAACAGAACTAGACTTTAAAAAGTCGCTGAAAAGTATGCTACAGTTTTTTGTTAGGCATAAAAGCTAAGAGAAGACTTTCCTTTGGCAAAATATAGCATACTTTTGGGGCTGCCAAGAAAAATACTAACAAAAGTTGAATAAATTGATTTAAATGATTTGATGTTTAATTTGTGTAATTGATTACCCCACAGATCCGTCTAAGCGCAGCGATGTGAGTTTTCCACAAATCGAAGACGATGTAGGTGAACTGGATCTGTTGAGGCAGGAGCAGACGGTCGTTGGGAAGCGGCAACACGATGGCAGCACTGTGCGCACCACTACCACCACCAAGGAGAGCGTGGAGAAGGTGATTGCGGCACCAGATCCCAGCAGCAAAGAGGAGCCAGCAGCAAGCAATCCCATGCCTGATTTGGAGCGTCAACTGGAGGTGGCCACGCCACTGATGGCCATGTCCACCACAACGACCACCAGCACCTCGGCGACAACTACAACGGCAGCGATTAAGGACGAAAGCGAGCGATCACAGCTGGAGGAGCCGAAGACGGCGACCAAAGCATTAGATGCTGGGGCAGCACATGCCAAGGTAAGCTAGATGATAATCCCCCAGATCGAAGAGACAGAGAGATTGCACTTCCTTTAGTTTGTTGCTCGTTCTTATGGCTTGGCGTTTATGATCTTCTATAAAAATCCAAGTGCTTACCCACGAAACCACCCAAAAATCAACAGGCATTCTACGGTGCAGCGCGTCTAGCCTTTGGCCAGAATCCCGAGGTATTGCCCACGTCCTCGACAACATCCACCAGCACCAGCACCACTACCACCACCACCACGACAACCACAGCAGCGCCAACAGCAGCTGACGTGGCCACTGCAGCTGAGGCCGGAGTGGAGAGTGATGCGGACTCTGAGCCTGTGGTTGATGTGGTTGGAGAACCCGCTGAGAATGGCGAGGCAGCTGCAGCACCTGCTGTCGAGCTGGAGCGGAGTCCCAAGAAGCATGAGCACGACATCAACAAGGAGACCATTGGGGATATACTCATCGACCAGCTGGAGGCGGTGGCCAAGACCACAGAGCGACGCTCCAGTATGCCGAATGCGATGACAGCCAAGGTTCTTATGATCTCTCATGCGTAACACTCACTCGATTGGCAAAGCATTGGCTACACTCAACTCAAATTCCCCTCGAAATCAAAACCGATTCCGATTCTTACTCTACACCTTGTCCCAATCTCTCTCTTAATATGCTTTCCGTTCTCTTTCTTCTAGACTCTTCAGAGCCTGCTGCGTAATCCCAGTGGAGAGTACACCGCCTTCGACATGGCTCTGTATGTCTTCTGGACAGGCGATGAGACTGGCGTGGCACGAGCCGTGGAGGAACTCATCAATGAGAATATGGTAGGTCTCCATTCAACTCTCCTCCACTCCACTTCTTATAAGTTTTCCCTTTCTGTACCCTTAGCTAACTCGTGAGAGCGCTCTGCAGTTTCTACGCGACATTCGTCTGATCCTTGAGTATCTGCAGGGCTCCTATGCCAATCACATCTTTCCCGAGGCACTGCGTCAGAATCATCTGAAGCGCAGCAGTCCTCCCAGCCCTAGCAGCACCACAACTACAACCACATCGACCACCACCACAACCACGGAGAAACCTTTGCCCTATTTGCATCTGGAGAACGATGTGGATGGCGTCACACCTGAGATTGGACGTACCAAAGCCCTGGATAGTTTCACCTTCTGGAATAAGCTCAAGGCGTTGGAGCATGAGAGTCCACAAGATGTAACGAACTATGATGATACCATGGGTCGCGCCAAGATTGTGGAGTACTTGTACAATGAGTACAGCTTAGAGGAAATCCTGTACAAATTGGCCAAGGTGAGTGGATCGGGAGTACACTGAAAGAAATGACATTAGAAAAGTTTTCATTACCGATATCATTGTCATTGTCATTATCATTAGCATTGTCGTTGTCATTATCATTGTCATTGTCATTGTCATTATGATTGTCATTGTCATTGCATTATCATTGTCATTGTCATTGCCTTGTCATTGTCATTGCACTGTCATTAGCATTGTCGTTGTCATTACCATTGTCATTATGATTGTCATTGTCGTTGCATTGTCATAGTCATTGTCATTTTCATTATCATTAGCATTGTCGTTGTCATTATCATTGTCATTGTCATTGTCAATGTCATTATGATTGTCATTGTCATTGCATTGTCATTGCCATTATCATTATCATTGTCATTATCATTGTCATTGTCAATGTCATTATGATTGTCATTGTCATTGCATTGTCATTGCCATTATCATTATCATTATCATTGTCATTGTCATTATGATTGTCATTGTCATTGATATTGCATTGTCATTATCATTGTCATTGCCATTGTCATTGTCGTTGCATTGTCATTGCATATCCCATTGTCATTATTATTATCATTGCCTGTTTTATTGAATTTTTCTCCATTTTTAGGTTATGTTTGCCCAATCCTTGGCTCATGGCTCCGATGAGGCCCAACAGGAGTTGCAGAAGTTGACAGAATTCCTGGAGCACGAAGGTAATCTGGGCGTTATACCCGTTGATCTGCAGAAGAAAGTGTTGAGTGAGTACTAATGGAAATTATACCTATTCCATTTTAATAATTCGAATAATATTCTCCGATATAGGAGTACTGCTTACTGCTCTGTCGGACACGCTGACCGAACATCCGGAACTGTTGCCCGCAGCGCGCGTGAATTTGGCTAATCCGTACTTCCGGCTTCCAATGCATACACCCAGTCAATAGATTGGAGAAGGGTTTTATCAGAGATGAGATATATATATATACATGATATATACATTCATAATCTATAGTAAATACGTATTAAGTTATTAGCATATACCAGACATACACATAAAGAGCCAACAGATCCAATACTCTGTTTCCGTTCCGTTCAAGTTGAATGCGCTCTCTCGGAATTGCATACTGTATACTACTACTGACTAGTTGAACATTGTGACTAGTATCTATGTTATATATATAACTGAAAGTTTTCCAAATCATAGACAGAACAGACACAGCTTTTATTTATTTCGATTAATCGCTAGCAGAAACTCTCGTGATAAAAAGGAGTAGTTTGATTTTTTATATATTTATCATATTATATAGTACGGAATGAGATGGAAAATTTAACCTGAGAGACTTGCGCTATTTGAGCTTTTATTGAGAAGAAACTGGAGAATATTATATTAATGTAGTTAAAATTTTGGCAATGCTTGCTTGTATTTGATATGAGTTGAGTTTTGGGAACAATTGAGGTTGAAGTCGATAATATTCTTCTGTTAAACGATACGATACTCGATATGATATTGTGTTTTTCGCTCCGTCTAATTGAAAACAAAAGAAATTGAAAATGAAAGCAGGAACGGGCTTTAAGTCCACATATATCAGTAGCAAATAGAACTGCTTGTTCATTTATTATTTATATATAATATACTACTATACATATACCCAATAACTAAACTGAATAAATAGCTAAAGATATTATTGCTGCTAATTTGATTTGATGTTTAAGCAGAGTAGGATTAACACTAATCTCAACTCGAAGTGCGAATTCCACTCTGATTTCGAGAGAATTCGTCGCCGAGAACAGCTCTGATTGTTTCAACATACATAATAAAGATAATATATGCGCCGTATTGTTTAAACTGAATTAAAAAACGCTTTTATTATGTACATCGTCTTACTATCGTTTAAACTATCGTATGAGTGAAGAACTCATCTTTATTTAAATCTCAATTATGCGATAGTTCTGCCGATAGTTTCTACTGTTCCTTCTTGGGCTCTGAGGGTGTTTCTTCCTCCTTGGCGCTCTCCAGCAATTTGTTCAAGTGCTCCTCGGTCAGAGGTTCAGTGCTGTTGAACATCTTTTCCAGCTCAGCCCGTTCCTTCGGATCCAAATCCTTGCCATACTGCTTGGCAATCTCCTCCAGACGTGCCTGATTCTGTTTCAGGTGATTGGGCAGCCAGAATATAGTCTGTACCATTCTATGGAGAGGGATTATGTTATCTGCCATTATCGTCTTTGATTCTATCACTGCTTACTTTAGAAATACATAGCCGGATATGGCCAGGAGCAGACACATGCCCGATGTCTTGAACATGGTCCAATAGTCCACCACAACCTGCTGATGCTTCATGTTAGCTCTAGTCTCCTTTGATGGGTTCTCTTCGTTGCAAAAGTGTCAAATATACTGTCATAGCTGTAATATGTCCTGATATCTATAGAGCAGTTCGATATGTTGTGGTCACCATTGTCAACCGGGTCGTCATGGATGCTTCGTCTAGGGCATACGTGTAGCATATGAGACAGGCCAATCGTATGTGGCCAATAGAAAATCAATAGACAGACGACTGCAGAGAGTTAAACACTTGGCCAACAACTGCACAAAATCAATAGAACAATTAGCAAGTCCTTAAGTCCTAATTAACATGTCAAGTACTTTTGTTAATAATGATGTCAATGATATTCGATTGAAGCTTTTAGGAATTCATTTCTCAGCGAAAGTCATAGAAGAGTCGTAGTAAAAGATCTACCATAAACTATATTTAGTGATCGAAGTTAGAATTTTACTATTTAACTTATTTTGTATTATAATTATGAAGAAGAGCTAAGTGTACTCCAAATTAGAGCATTTAAATGAAGAGAAATTTAAAGAAATTTTACTTGACAAAAAGGTTTATTCTGCAACTACTATAAGTAAAGGCAGCTTTTCGCCGACAAAGGGTTTTTATACTTTAAAATTTTTCCTTTTAGCATTTTTCCTTTAGGCTTTAAGAACTTTAAGTATAAATAAATAGGAAAAACTACAAATAAAACGTTTCGTTTAACACTTTTCAGTAAGGCGCCAACAGCGGCAGGCAATGTTTGCTAGCTGGCGCCATCTAGCAGACATTTTAAGTAAGCTACTAACGCCATCGTACGTACAGAACAATAGAGCTAGAATGAAAATGGGAGCAAAAGATGACGCATAATAACGGTTGAAAGAGCGAAACATGTGGACAAAGAATGTAAATACTAGAATCGATCTCTCCGAAAAGATTACTATGTAGTATTTAATTTAAATAACAAAGTTAAGAAATTCAAGTGTCTACAATCATAGTTTACTATCTATAATCATTTCATATAATTACTTGTATTTATTTTCGCAAATACAAACAATAACCAATACTCATACAGAAATTCATGCTCACAATCAAAAATCACGCATACGCCCTAGTGGCCGCATACGCTGTGGCTTCCCCCCTCCCCAAGCCAACTGCCTAGTACTGAAAATTCTTTGTCCAATATCTCCGGTGTTTATTATCCGATTGGGCTGCAACTCGCACCAAACATGCAAAGCACCTAAAGCTTTAATCCTGCAAAATGCAGGAAATGCATTTGAAATGCAAATGAATCCAGTGACTCTAAAACTGTATATACTAAGGACATTTTTGCAAATTTGAGGGGGAGGGGGATGAGATATCAAATTAAAAACATAAACTTGGCCTGCATATGTAATACACGAACCAAACAAAAAAAAATTACGTCTCTAGCTCTTATAGTTTCCGAGATCTCATTGTTCGTACAGACGGACAGACAGACGGACAGACAGACAGACGGACATGGCTAGATCGACTCAGCTCGTCGTCCTGATCAAGAATATATTTACTTTATGGGGTCTGCCACGCCTCCTTCTGCCTATTACACACAAATGTCATTTGCACAAACTTAATAGACCCTTTTGTACTTTTTTAAAGTACAGGGTCTAAAAAACCCCTGCACGATAACGATAACTTTCGCCTCTCTCGATTTCTTGATCATTTGCAGCGTAATTTCTAATGAATATTCCGGCAGATAGTCGTACTAATTTCACAGGTGCAATGATGACTTCAATATTCGCAATTTTTATTGCGATCGACGTAATCGAGCGATCTCACAATCCGCACTCATGGTGTTGTTATTTATAGCCACAGACAAGAACTGATTGAAAACTTCTGAAAATAAAACAAAAATAAATAATAATAACGATAAAGGCAGAGAGTCTTGTGGCACAAGTGGTCTCCCGGGGTGTACAGAATCGAACCTATTGTAAATTAGACAAAATCAGAATCATTGAACTGATTAGGCACTACTCCGGTACACACTCCACACTCATTGGGCATTCGCGTGGGGCTCTGCGGACTAGACCTGGCCTATATCTCAGTGTATCAACAGATAATGCCAGCGCTACTATCGCAGATCTAGTGGCACCGATAAGAGATTCCCCCCAGCTATATAAGGCTCTGTGGATCGCCAGACATTTCGCAGTTCAAGCAAAAAATGCTGAGAGAGATTGTTATACTACTAGGCTTCCTGGGCCTAGCCCTGGCTGGCACCAGACCCATATCCGATTGTGTAAGTCGGGAAAACATAATCCATCATATAAGACCTTACCTTAATTACCTTCTTCTCTTCCCTAGGGTGAGCGTATTTTGGATGATGGCTATCCCATGGAGCGTCACACGGTGGAGACCAGTGACAACTATTTTCTGACCATGCACCGCATTCCGTACTCCCCCGTCTCCCCCGATACGACCGACCGTCCCGTGGCCTTCTTGATGCACGGCATGTTGAGCTCCAGCTCCGACTGGGTGCTCATGGGTCCCGGCAAGGCCTTGGCCTATCTGCTGGCCGATGCTGGCTACGATGTCTGGATGGGCAATGCCCGTGGCAACACCTACTCCAAGTCCCACAGGTACTGGCCCACCTTCTGGCAGCTCTTCTGGAACTTCAGCTGGCACGAGATCGGCGTCTACGATGTGCCCGCTATGATTGACTATACGCTGAAGGTGACTGGACAGCAGGCGGTGCAGTATGTGGGCCACTCACAGGGCACCACTGTCTACCTGGTCATGATGTCCGAGAGGCCCTACTACAGCGAGAAGATCAAGTCCGCCCATCTGTTGGGTCCCGCTGCCTACATGGAGAACATGAAGAGCCCCATGACCCGCGCTTTCGCCCCCATTATGGGCCAACCCAATGCAATGGTGGAGCTCTGTGGCTCCATGGAGTTCATGCCCAGCAACAAGTTCAAGCAGGATATGGGCATCATGCAGTGCCAGGCCACTTCCCCCTTCGCCGAGATGTGCGCCAACGAGATCTTCCTCATCGGTGGCTATGATTCCGAGCAACTGGACTATGTGAGTATTGAGTGCCATATAAACGTTTACGATTATACTGCGTCATAGTTATTATTGCATATTTCCAAATACCGAAATTTCTAAGGAAACTCCAGTAGAATCAGTGTCATATATTTCAGTGTCTTATAATCTGTGTATCATATTTGTTCATATATTAAGTGAGAGCTTAAAATATGACAAGCATTGGCACCTCACAGATATCATCTGATATATGGCCTTATTGTGCCAGTCATATCACGACGCAGCTTGTGGCATTCTTTAAAAAAGAACTGTCAGTTAGTTCTGCAGACAGTTGTCATATTTTCTCAACTGAAACGCTAATTTGAACATAACAAAATGGACCTATTTGTATGACGTCAAATACAATATACGAGTCATAGATAAGAAGTAGGAAAAAACAGTGGACTTATTCACAGAATGTAAAAATAATATACCATTATTTTCATTCTCGTTTTGCCACTATATGGTGGTCATATATATGACAACTGATATATGATAGTAGGAAACAACTCAATTTGGTCCCACAGAAAAGGCTTCTAGTATATGTAATGCATAATAATATACAGCTTCAGAATTTGCATGCCATTAATTTCATTCATTTATTTAAAATTAATTATTTCTCCAAACACATGCTATTTGAGTCGGTGTCCAAATCGATAAGTAAAAAGTGAATATCGATAAACAAAGCTTACTTTAGGTTCGATAAGCTTTTGTTAGTCTAAGAGTTGCCACCACATTGAAAACAGGACCAAATAACAAGAGTTGTTTTATTTAGCTCTTGGATAAATTCCTTAAAAATGATGGCAACTCTGTAGAAACAATATTGAAGTTTAAATTCAAAAATTGGCGCCAACAATATAAGTGAAACATGACAACTGGCTTTATTTACTCGTTATTCTTTCATAAAATGAAACGATAATCAAAACTGGAACCACTGGTTCATGAGAGTAATTTAGAAGCAGTTCCAAGCAACAAAATAAAAACGATGATTGATTTATACGTGCTATAACCTCAAAAACTTTCTACTTATTTTAGGAACTGTTGGAGCACATTAAGGCCACCTCGCCAGCCGGCGCCTCAGTCAATCAAAACCTGCACTTCTGCCAGGAGTTCAACTCGGGCAAGTTCCGCAAATTCGACTATTCCATGGTACGCAATCCCATTGAGTATGGCAGCTACTTCCCACCCAATTACAAGCTAAAGAATAACAAGGCTCCAGTGCATCTGTACTATGGCCTCAACGATTGGATGTGCGATGTGAGCGATGTGCTGCGTCTGGCTGCTGAGCTGCCAGAATCTGCTTTGGCTCTGGCCTACGAGGTGCCGTTCAAGAAGTGGGCTCATCTGGACTTCATCTGGGGTACTGAGGCCAAGAAGTACGTCTACGATGAGGTGATGGAGAGGATGAAGGACTTTGAGTAAATTAAACTTGATTTTTGTTTATTGTTTTCAATAAATGATTGATAGCCGAGCAAATTCCTCATCTACTCCACTTGAAACTCGGCCAGATATTCCAGCTGAACTGTCTGATCCTTCAAGAGCTGAAGGATCACACGATAGTACGCAGGTTTCAGCAACTGCTTCAGCTTGGACGAGTCCAGTGGATAGTCCTTTAGGTGATAGTGATCAGGCGGCAGGGGACACTTGTCAGGGGGAGGAGCATTCGAGTAGTTCTTGAGCTGCTCATAGAAGAGATTCTTGTAGTAGGAATTCATGACAGCACACACGTCCATGATGGGCAGATTCTTTAGCAGTGTATACTCCTCGTCCGGCTTAGCCGACTGATAAAGAGTTATGTTTATCTGCAATATAGAGTGCTATAGAGTTGGGCATAAAGTTTGTTTGTAGCTGACTCACCTGCCATTCCTTGTCCAGCGTGACCTCTTGCTTTAGTTCTCCACTGATCTTGACATGACCTTCGGCATCCGGTGCACTCAATTGAAAACTGCTCTGAAATAGCTCTCCATTCTCCTTGATCTTCTCCAGTTTGCGCAGTTTCAGCTTGCGTTCAGCTTCCTCAGCCTCCACTCGTTGGCAACTGATGCTCAGCAGTAGGCAGAGGCATAGGCCCAGAGTCAGATTAAGCTTTGACATCTCGCTTGGCAATGATCTGACCAGGCACAACAGTACTACCATTTATATGGCAGCTGACAATGGCATGCGGTGGGTGGAGATTGCATGTTGCGCATACGCCATGTCAGCCGGAAGTTGCACATGTTTTGGTTGTGAGATTATCAATGTTATTATTATTGTTATCGATATGAGAAACAAGAAATTTAACACTAGTTGATTCCATATTAAATTAAAAACCATGGATTCACTGGGCTTTTATATAAATTTATGAACATTTACAAAATAAATAACGTTATTCATTATTCTTATAAAAATTTATTACAACATATTTACGAGTATATTCTTCTACACTGTGAATTTTAGTCAATTAAATAAAAGTTTAAAATTTATTTGCCTCCTTTAAGCGCAGTCCTTTGCTCATCCTTTTTCACGTCCTTCTTCCCATCCTTCTTCCCATCTTTCCTCTCCTCCTTCTTCCCATCGATCTTTCTATCCTTTCTCATATCGTTCTTCCCATCCTTCTTCCCCTCCTTCCACCCAGCCCTCCACCAATCCTTCCACCCAACCTTCTTCCCTTCGTCACACCTCTTTATATATCCATAGCGAGAACGCAACTCCTCCATGAGGACCAAAATTGCCAAAGATTGTGGCACAATGCGCAGAAATGACTGACCGAAACCATACATGATGTTAAATTGTCCATCTCTAAGGATCTGCCTGAACATATCTATGAAATCCTTGTACTGTCCGGGGTAAGCGGCCATGGTGCGCACCTTGATCACATCGACGTGCTGGCTGACAAATGAGGCCAGTGTACCGGTGGCCGCCGAGGTAACAAAGTGAACGATGAGCTTGTTGTCAGTATAGTGTTTGCGGATGTATCTCTTCATCTGATCGTAAACCGCAATCTCACAAGTGGTAATGATGCAGCCACGTACGCAGGCAGCCGTCACACCCGTGAAAATACTTCTGAAGCCCTCCTGCTGGATGACCTTGTAGAGGCCATCGAACACGTTCCTATATCTGCAGAAGAACCAAAGGAATTGAGATTACTTTCAAGTGTGAATAAATATTTTATGTGTCTGGGTGGCAACGTTGAGAGGATGGCAACACTAGCGAGGCGGAGTTATCGGTGTGCAGCAGTTATCGATAAGAGCGGAACGTAGTTAGAAGCCGCGAATTAAAAAGTGGAGTCGTCGAATTCAATTTAAAAATGAGTCAAGACCAAAAATTATCATCATTATTATAATAATGATTATTACATGTATTTGATTCACTCACTTTCGACTCTTTTTCCTCGACTGACTCGAGTCAAACAGCATGCGAACATTGATCACATCGGCGGGTGTGCCTATGAAGCCAGCAATGAGGCCCGCTGCTCCGGCTAATTTCATATGATCTATGAAGTTGTCTCTATCTATTTGATGTTTGAAACACTCATAGATTCCGAAACGACTTATGGAATATGTGCTGTGGCTCAGCATGGCGGCCGTTGTCCCAATATATAATCCCCTTAGTCCGTTCCTTCGTATCACCTTCAAAACCGCACGCGTTCTCACGAAAGGTGTTCTTTTATGCGTCTGCTGTATAACATTGACCAGTTCCATGGGTTGGGTGATGAACATAGCCCCCATACTGGCCATGCCACCAAAATACCAACGCAAAGCCTTCTCGTCATAGCACGTTTTCGGCGTTTTCGCCATTAGTTCTAGCGCTTGGTAAAACTTGTGAATCTTGTGTCATAATGTGTCGAAAAATTGTGTCTTTTGAATTTGATTTATACTTCGACTACAACATTTTAAATTTGCGCGCGCTTTGACAGTGTTCAGCACTGTTGCTGCAGTTGGTCACCCTAAGCCTATGCCAGTGTGGCAACGCCAAACAGCTGATTGAATGCAGTCGGCTGCGTGCTAAATTTATTGTTTTGTGTAAAATTACATTGCTCCAAATCAAATCAAAGCAAATTGTCCCAGTAATAGTGAAATACATTTATATTTATCGTTTGGTAAGTGTGTTCAGTGTTTATTTACATGTTTGTGTTGTTTATACGGCGAGTTTGGAGTGCGGGTGCAATTGTTGCCAAATTTCTGCGAATTCGGCCACCGGCGTATGTTACGCGCGCACACCCATACACACATATGTATGTACTATACATATGTAAATGTCTACGTTGTTTATAAAAACAAACGGTTTTCTTGCCATAAATGTGTCCAATTGTCTGTTTGTGATAAGCCACCAACAAGCATGCCGCTTTACATGCCCGTACATTTGTTAGGTGTGTGTGTGTGTGTGTGTGTGTGTGTGTACCAACTACCGCAAATCTCTTGCCGAGTGCAGAATATAAACCTGCAATGGTTCGTGTCTTGACTAATTGTTGCCAATTGCAATGTGATTCAGTTTTCTTTTGGGTGTGTACTACAGTGGTGGCCAAGTTATTAGTCACTTCTTCAGCAAGCATAGTAATTAGCTGAGACTTTCTAGCTTAGTCGCTTATCAAAGCTGAATATAATTCAAATAGTAGTGAAAAGGCAACAGCATTTACATACATATATATTTCCAACAATAAAAGCAAATGTTTCATACCCTATGCTACGGTCAATTTCTATAATTTCTGTCGTCTGTCCATGACTACATAGTGCGCTTAAGATTAGATAAAACTAAGAATCATTTAGCATTGCAGATGGAATGTTTGGGCACCTAGAGAACGGCCTTCTTTGGCTTATCATAGCCAAAGTTGAGGCGCAGCTGTTCGAGGAACACAAACGTCAGAATCGTCTGTGGTCCCAGACGCACAAACGCCGGAACGTATCCCTTGAAGAAGCCGAGCGGACCCAGCTTGGCCGTATGCCTTATGACATCCAATAGGCCGTTGTACTCGCCGGGCTTGGCATTCATCATGCGGGTCTTGAGCACATCCATCGGCTGGGTTAGCGTTGTGGCAATGGCTCCTGCGGCCAGGGAGGCGGAGAAGTGCGTTATCAGGTTGTCCTCGAAATAGGCCGTGGTTAAAAGATAGGACTTGATCTGGTCGTAAAATGCAATCTGGCCAATGGTCATGAACATGCCGCGGGTGGTGGCTGTCGTTACGCCGGAGAATAGTTTGGTGAAACCCTCATGACGATACACCTTGATGAGGCCATCGATGCCGTGCTTATAACTGGGGAAAGTAAAGAAGATTACTGGATTATATCTGCTAGATTAATAAGGATTCACTCTCACTCACTTTCTGCGCTTCTCCAGCGGCAACTTGACGTCGTTCTGCATCCGCACATTGACCATGTCAGCTGGCGTGCCTATGATGCCGCCAATCAGGCCGGACAGACCGGCCAGGCCAATCTTGCCGGCAAATGTGTTGGTATTGATGTAATCCTTGCCCACCTCGTAGACGCCGAATCTCGTGGTGGAATAGGTCATCTGGCGCAGTATGGAGGCGGAGAGGCCGTTGTAAAATGCCAGCACTCCCTGCTCCTTGATAATCTGTGGAATCAGTCGCACCATCGACAGATTCCCCTGCTGCGTTTGCAGCGTCACCTTGATGAGGTCCAAGGGATGTGTGGCACAGGCGGCGCCCACAGAGCCAAGGCCCCCAAAGTACCAACGCGCCTGCTTTTCGGTGGACATTCTGGACAACTGCAATGCAAATGATTTAGATTTGATATGAGATGCGTAATTGAATTATAAACGCGGGGGTTGTTGAGACACCGCCAGAGGGCAGTTACCTTAATCGAAACCTAGACTTGAGTTCGCATTTCTGCTGTGGACAGAGTGAGTGTTATGTCATCGTTAAACGCGCACTAGGAACTAAAAGGATATACACGGCGAAAGCAGCAGCTGTGCTCTGATACAGGAAACGCTGGCGCCTCTAGCGGCAATTGAAGGCAGCTGTCGGCAGGCAAACAGTTTACAGCGCGCCAACATTCAAAAGGAAAACATTGATCCTATATTAATTTAAATTTTGTTTGTTAATTTACTACTAATTTTGCGCCTAATTATTATTTTTTATTTTTATTATTTGCCTTATGCAATTTGTTCACTTTGCGGCTGCCGCTAAAGGCGCCTGCGCTGTTATAAAACCTGACAGGTGGCAACGCTGTCATTGCTTTGAAAAGTGCGCCAAAATGAGTAAAAACTGTTGCTCAGAATTAAAAGGGGAACTGGGAGAAGTAAAGCAACTGCTACAGCTTATTAAGTAAATATTGATGTATTTTAAATTACTTTCGAGGCATTAGCAGACTTGTGTGAACAGCACGCGACACAATGTTTACACTGAATGTTGCAGAACAACAAGTGCTTGAGTGTGTGTGTGTGTGAGTGCGTGAGTGTGTGTTTGTGTGACGACATTGACATTGACCAAAGAGCGAAACGTGTGTGTTATGCTAAGTAATTGGCCATTGACTCAGCCCGAATGTATGTATGTATGTGTGTGTGTGTGTGTGTGTGTACTACATACCTGAGGATGTACATGTAAACATTTCCATTCGGAATTTTATGCCATGTTAATTATTTCGAAACACAAATCAAATCAATATAAAAATATAAACTAAATTTTTACAATATGTGTGTGTGTGTGTGTTTGAACAATTGTTAACTGACTTCAAATGTCACATTTTAGTCAAGGAGAGCTGCGACTCGTTGGGGTGGGGGGCGGACTACTATGGTGCTTATCGACGCGGCGCTTGTACTGATAAGAGTTTGTTTTCGCAGCATAGAATACAACTGTTGATGCTATGGCATGTGTTTAGTTTGCCCACGTTTATTTATTTACTTATATGCTTTCGCTGTGATCCATGCCATGTGCCCCGAATGGCCTATAAATCACCCGATTTTCAGTTCTTTTGCCAAGATCAAAATTAGATTGAACTTTGGTAAACATGCGTATATGTGTAGTAACTATATAAGTCTATGGAAAATGCATAAACAAAGTTAACATAAAATAGAATTTCAATTATTTCAAAATTATATTTTCATTATATATTTCAATATTTCAAAAATAGAATTTCAATTACTGTTCAGAGAATATTGTATAGGATTAATCCAAAATGTTTATGGCAGCATCTTCAGAATATTATTCTTAATTAAATAACGCATATTATATAGTCCAAGTTCACTTAGCAACAGCGATCAACGATCGACGATCGAAATAGACTTGTTTTGGGGTTTCAACAGTATCGGGTATCTCCAAACTAACCTTGTTTTGCCCTGTATTTTATCTGATCATAAACTATATATACATACTAGTGTATGCGGCCTGTTCAAAGTCTGCTTATAAAAACGTATCTGCGGAATAAAACAATAACAAACATCACATGATTCCAATTAATATGTATGTGTTATACTAAGTAGTATAAATGCTTTAATAGTCGCGCCTCCAAAAGTCGGGTATATAGTACTTTTATACACACCATAAACTTGTATCAATGTTATGTGTGTTACTGTGGGAACAGCTGATAGACGGCGCGTGGCCCCAGGTTTTATTTTGCACCCGTGGATCATGGCACAACGCGTGATAATTCCATGATTCCACTCAATATTCCAATCAGAACCAGAATTCAAATGGGAATTGCATGATGATGCACTTAACACACACAAAACACAATTTAATTACACACACACACGCAGGCATGTAACTATGTAAATTACTGTAAATCAAAATGCCGCAAGAAACACACACACACACAGCTACTGATTGAAAGTTTACCTTGGAAAAGAAAACGTTGCCTTTTCGTTTGTTATTATTTAGCAACTGTTTAATATCTGTGCACATACATACATATATTTTTGGCAACACTCACACACACACGCACTCTTGATACGCACGCGAGAGCAGCGCTGCTGCTTCGCCGGCAAAAACTGGTCTGTGTTAATAGTACTTGTGCTTTCGCTTACACTCTTTACTGCTGGAGGTCAGGCAGTCAGCACGACGTCGTTGCTTGAGCACTACAAACGTACTGATCGCCAGTCGCCGGCTGCCAGTCAATTTCATTACACTCACACACACACACGCGCTCACACAGCAGAGAGAGCGCGCCGTCTACGCTCTCTGCTCAGGCTCTCTCTCTGCTGCGATTGGGTTTTATCGCCGCTTAAGTGACAGACAGCACGGTCAAGGCGCGCACTCCAGCAATGTGTGATGGGATCAGTTAAGGTTTAGTCAGTTGCTTGTGATGGGATCAGTTAGAGTTTAGTCAGCTCAGCGCTAGCTACACGACAAGTAAGGCAGACTGGCGTGGGAGAGGGGAGAGAGAGAGCACACACTACCGCAAGAGAGATTGCAAACATACATAGTGGGGCGGGTGAGCGCTTTTTCCATTCTAACCTTCAGCCGGCGTTCGCACAGTTGATTTGTTTCACTTCTTGTTTCTTAATGTGTGTACAGTTTTCTATTTGGTTCTGTTGTTGTTGTTGTTGTGGTAGTGTTGTAATCGCTTCAAGCAGTGTAGAATTTGCTGTAGACTTTTTTGTATACTCTGCAAAAATTGTGCATGCTTGTGTTAGTGTGTCTGTGTGTGTGTGAACGTATCTGTGTGGGTTAAAAGTTTTCATCGCTTCGTATCGTTTTGGATTGACCGTTCATTATCGCTGTTAAAAGTTGCGTTATTCAATTACACCCTGTAGGAACACATGCCTCAAAGGGGGTACATTGGTGTTAATATGAAGATTAGAGAATATTTTCTTTAAATTGTGTAAAAGAGATAAAAGTGTATTTGTATAGTCAGCGTAGCCCAATTCCTTTTGCTGTTGGACTTATTAGAGATTATGTATTTATAGTTGGTATATGAAATGCCCTTTATGTAATTAAACAAATTACACGCATAACTGACTCGATCGGCCCTGAAGCAGTCGAAAATAATTGAAAAAAATAAAATTGATAATCGGTCAGGCGACGTTTGAAGAGTATTTGTGCATATTTGCTTTTGAGTCAATTTAAATTTCAAATTAACGCCAATTGCGAGGCATAAGTTTTAATTAATCAGTTTGCTGCTAATTGCAAAAGCATTCAATTCGTTCACATTGTTCATATTTGGTTGCAATTCGAGCATTGTGAGTCAAGGTTCAATTAGAGTGCAGTTCGCAGTTCGCACTTTACTTTTGTAGTTTGCACAAATTTTTAGCCATAGAAATCTCGATAAGCAAACAGAAGATAGTGAGAGAGTCGTTGCCAAGGCAGCCGGATTTGCATTGAATGTTTATTCATACGACGAAGCGAAGATAATGGTAAAAGCAAACGGCATTTTTAGGATAGAAATTGAGCAACACAATGATAAGGCAGAACGTGTGAACACACTTTACATTAAGTT
The DNA here is from genome assembly GCA_035045005.1 of Liodrosophila aerea. Lineage (NCBI taxonomy): Eukaryota > Metazoa > Arthropoda > Insecta > Diptera > Drosophilidae > Liodrosophila > Liodrosophila aerea. Next base: position 723,844 of record JAWNNL010000646.1, on the reverse strand, counting down.
TAATTAAGCTTCCATTTTGCTTGGCTATTTTTACGTTAAATTCAAGAGAGAGCAAAAGCTCTAGGTGAGAGCTTTTTGTGTTTGCTGCTAACGATTGAACGATTGAAGTGAACGTTTGGCGTCGCTGTGTTCAACGGCCCATTAGCTCAGTTGGTTAGAGCGTCGTGCTAATAACGCGAAGGTCGCGGGTTCGATCCCCTCATGGGCCAACATCACTTTTTTTTTTAATTTCTATTTTTTTTTTTTTTAATAAATTATAGCGAGTGCTGCTTGTTCATTGATTGCTGGGTTATTGGCCACGTGTGGCGCTGACAGTAAATGATGAAGTGACAAAATGAATTGCCCTACCAACTTCAGACGAGTACAAGACGTTGAAGTAAATAAATTAAAAGCAGAAAAAGTAGAAAAGTGACTGCTGAACTAGTGGATACGCTATAGTCGAGTAGGGATTAGAGGTGGAGAACTATCGATAGGACTATCGACACTATCGATGGTTGGCCACTATCGACTCGCCATCGATAGCGGCGCTCACTCTCGATACTGGTAGATCGCTATCGTCGATAGTCGTCGATAATTTGGTTTTTACATCTCTGCATTAAAATTGTGCAAGAAAAAAAGAAATAAAGGCATAAGGACAAAACAAATAATGTTCTACGATTTCTTAAAAAAAAATATTTGTTAAGTAAATATATAAATAGTAGTTAAGGTAAGCCTAAAAAATACGAAAATTTATACCATTATTTGAATAATATTTATTTATCAAAATTTTTTCTGCTGAAGAAAAACCTTTAGTGAATTATTTTCATACTCTTTTAAAGTAAATGTGAATTTAAATAAATAAGGAATATTTCAAATGAATATTTCAAAAACGAATTAAATAGATTTTTTTAATTTACTTACTGGACTATCGACAACTATCGACGATAGATTTTTCTTACTATCGTCGATAGTCGATAGTTTATGGAAACTATCAAGCACAATCGATGGCGCTGACTATCGATAGTTCTCCACCTCTAGTAGGGATACTAATGGATAGGAATACCAGTAAACATTTATGGAGAATTTCCCTATCATGTAAACAGAAAGGTTAATATTCCTTAGACACTGGCTCATTACAGGGTATAGTCATAATAAAGTGCAGTCTAATAGTCTGTGAGGTGGGTGGCGGGGTGGGGTGGGTGCTCCTAGGTCTTCCCTGCGAACGTGACTTGTTGGCACGTGACTTGTCTAGCCGGCGTCGAATGTTGTGACTGTTAATTAATTGAATACATTTTATGGCATTTATTAATCGAAGCAACTTATTCACTTGAATTCATTTCGCTTCTCTCGCAGAGTCGCTTTTGAGCCATTTGTCAGGATTATGGCCGCCTCAGTGCTGCTCGCCTGCGGACTGAATGAGCAGAAGTTGCCCGGCTTTGTGCACATCAGCGAGGAGTCGAATGTGGATGGCAGTTTCCTGATCAGCTGCATCCTGGGCCAACGCTTGCGCATCTCGAATGCCGGCACGCTGCTCGTCTGCCTGCAGCACCACTACCAGCACTACTTCAATGCGGGCATGCGACTCGGCTACAGCTCGAACATCTTTCTGGGCAAGACGCTGAATGTGATCGATGTGCTGAGCGACATGGCACGCCAGGGACTCAACTCCAAGTGGCTGTCCGCCCCGGATGGACGTGCGCTGACCGAACAACTGGCGGAGGACATTCGCACTCAGCTGGCCAATAATTATGCCCATCGCAGCAGCTACACCATTCTCATCGATAACCTATCGATCCTCTTCAATCTGGGCGCCAGCAAGTTGCAGGTGCAGCAGTTCTGTCAATCCCTGGCCGATCTGGCCAAGGAGCACGAGAACCTGACGGTCATCACCAAGCTCAGCAACAGCGACATCCATCAGCTGACGGACAACAATGTGGCCAAGCTGGGCAATGTTCGGATTCAGGTGCTCCGCATGAAGAGCGGCGTCTTCCGCGAGGTCGATGGGAGGCTGCTCATCGAGCGAGTCCTGGACGAGGGCAGCTACGAGTGCGAACAGTCACGCAAGGAGGTCCTCTACAAGGTCAACGATCGCAATGTCAAGATATTCAATCCCGGCGAAATTGGTGTTAAAGTTTAAGCTGTCGTATTAAGTTTCGCTTCAACAAGAATTTAATTAACACAGCCATTTTTATAGTTTGCAAATAAAGTTCAATGCAGTTTTTTAAGAAAAATATAAATTAATGTTGTGCTGCTAATTTAAGTGTAAATACAATTAAGTGAGGTTTTAGTGATTTTAAATTTCATTTAAAGGGAACTGTATCAGCAATGTATTGTTTACAGTGTTTAAAACGCACGAACAGCAGAGTGCTGTTAACTATAACATGCAATGCTGTTAAATAACATTGAGCTGCTTAGACTTGCAGTAAGAGTTTCTTTCTTTAAGCGATAAAGTTTATAGTTTTCCTTTACAGTTTTAGTACAACTGCAAAATATCTAATGTTGATGTCTGTTTTTAAAACTCTGAAGCAATACAGTGCTGTTAGCACTATCACACTGTTGCACACTTAAATACAGTTTAGAGAATTTTTAGCATTTAAAACTGTTAAGTCATGTCCTAATGTTAGCTTAAACACTTCAATAATTTCGATATTATAAGTTAAACTTGTATGTAGCCAGATCGTATTTAGCTTAAACTTTAACCTTTTTTTTTTTTATATATTTTATAAATCCTTTATCATGCAGCAGCAGTTGAATCCTTGTCAGCGTCTGTCTGGCTGTCTGCCAGTCGAATGTCATGTGCCAATAACATCTGCTGCTGTTTTCTTAGTTTCTCTGTTCCTTCTAATTGCGTTGTCTACGTCTTCATCTCGGTCGGACGTTCTTCTTCTGCCGCATCCGTCTACGTTTTGGCCAGCTGTTGACGTCAGGGCAGCTGGTTGGGCGGCATTGATGAACAAATAATGATGAAATGAATTCATGTCTGGTCTGGACTTTACAGCAGGCGAAAGTAAACTAAAACATCAGGCCAAAGTTCAAGCAAAACTCGTTGAGCGGCCAAATCGACAGAGGAATATTACGAGTATAATAACAGAAAAAAGAGCATATTGAATTCTTGTTGTGTACCGCCTACCAGTTGCTAAAGTTTTGTCTAGTCTTTGCTTGTTAATTTTCCATCAGCAAAAGATCAACAATTACTTTCGCTTTGCTTACTTTCAACCTTTTTGGTCAACTGTGTAAGGGGTAGAGTCAGAGGGTCACACTTAACAGAAGTCATGGAAATTAACAGCACTCAGCTTTAAGTTAACAGAAAAAGAGTCAGCCTTAACAGAAGCATGTAACTAAAAAGCATTCAGCATTACGGAGTGAGTTAGCAGTTTTAAAGTTCTGCAAACTGTAAGAATAGTGTCAGCATGTTACTTAACAGCATTCAACTTTAAGTTAACAGAAAAAGAGTCAGCCTTAGCAGAAGCATGTAACTAAACAGCATTCAGCTTCAAGATAACATTAGGGCATGAGTAAACGGTTTTTAATTCTTAAAAGTTATTCAAACTATAGGAAAATATCATGCTTACCAGCATTCATCATTACGTAATGAGTTAACAGTGTTAAAGTTCTGCAAACTGTAAGAATAATGTCAGCATGTTACTTAACAGCATACAGCTTTAAGTTAACATTAGAAAATGACAACATGCTGAAAATTCTTCAAAATGTATTTAAGTGTGCAACAGTGTGATAGTGTTAACAGCACTGTATTGCTTGAGAGTTTTCAAAACAGACATCAACATTAGATATGCTACAGTTGTACTAAAACTGTAAAGGAAAACTATAAACTTTATCGCTTAAAGAAAGAAACTCTAACTGCAAGTCTTAGCAGCTCAATGTTATTTAACAGCATCGCATGTTATAGTTAACAGCAATCTGCTGTTCGTGCGTTTTAAACACTGTAAACAATACATTTCTGATACAGTTGCCTTTAAACTGTACTCTTGCCAATACTTTTGTCTAATTTGAAGAAGTTGGCTGTAAACTTTATTGTTAATGACCAGCGCTGAACAGCCACTAATCCCCAGCGACATTTTCAATTAATTGTACAGCTGCAAATATTCTAGTATTTCGCTGTCAATTTTCTGCACAACAGAATCAGAAAATATGCTAAATAGAACATGGGAAACTGCGTAAACGGAAACGTGCGTCAATTTGGGGAAAAAACGGAGAGGAAACAAACATAGTGGGCGGTCTAAGAGAACGGAAGTTGAGGCGACTGCGGGCCAGTGTGTACACATGGTACATGGTAAAATATAAATATTGCTTGTTTTTGGTAAATTTGTTTACGTCTAGCGTAGAAGACAAATGGCACATTTTATTCATGTAATGCTAATAAATTTGTGGTTTGCATTGATTAGACTGGTTAAAACCCACGAAGCAAACCTAATGACGACGCATTCTGTGACGATTTCATGTGCGTGTGGACAATTTGTTGCATACATTTGGGCGACGAATGTATTTACATATTTATGTGCGAATCACATGCAGAAATGTCGACTGTGACGACTGACCATGGGGGAAATTGGTAAAATATATAGTAAAAAAATTTGATGAAAAATAATGACTATAGGTTTACATAGAATTTTGTCATTCACCTTGCACTTTATTACCTGCTCAACGTGAATTTATGTTGACATTTATTGATACATGGCCCATGGTACAATAGCAGCGGCCACACTGTGGCAAAAAACAACAAAATTTATACGCATTTGTAGGCCCAAAATGGACGAGGCGACCCCGGCATAAAGTTGACTCGCCTGGCTGCCCTTTCATCAATGATAATAACGGCATATTAGTGCGGGTGGTCCAGGCATGAATATATTTTGTGCACAGAATAAGTACAATGACCAGGCGAACACACAAGCTCACTAATACTGACACACACACACACACACACACACACAACGAACACCATCAATTTTTTAAGCATGTTTTTCGTTGTGCTGCTGCGAAATAGTCGCCATAACTTTCGATTTATATCGTCATGGTGATGCTCGCGTCTTGGCAGCATATCACACACACACACAAACACACACACACACACATACTCACACATATTGTACTCTGTTGTCATACATGGCGTATGCGTAATATTTATTTAACTGCCACGTTTTCGCTTTTAAAGTCTAGTCAGCTAAGAGGTTTTGCGCCAAGTTGATGCCACACGAGCTTTCCATTGGTTTTCCCACGACTTTAAGTGCTGGAGCTAAAAAGGGTTCTGCTCCGCCACTGAGAAAAGAGTCAAGCGAAAAGTTTGCCTCAACATGATAAGCAAATATTACAAAGTAAATAAGATATGTGTGCCTCTCCATAAATTATTCATTATGTATTATTTTGTTTTGATGCTGAGAAGCGATTTAAAGTCCATTTGACGAACGTGCGTAGATTTGGCTCTCGCCTTAAATTCGTTTTTCATTTTCATTTACACTCAACACTAAGAGTGCAGAGATTTGAGTGGAAATGGAATGCAGCAAATCTGAATTGAAAATAACAATATAGAAAGTTGCTAGTACGCAATATGGTATGGGCGTAACAGTCGGAGGCAGTCGACAGAAGGAACTGAAGCTGTGAAATATGAATGAAAATTATTTAAAATAGTAAATGAACTGAAGGGAAGAAGAGCTAACTTTGGTGTGAATTTAGTATTAGATATGTTGTAGAAAAGGTTAGATATAGCATAAAAAAAGGTTTTGAAATATATAAGATTGGATATACCAGCATATAGTATACGTTGTGAGTTAGATGTAGTAGAATAAAAGAAGAATGTAAGCCAGTTCTCTCTCACATATTTTAATTCTTTAATTCTTCGGTTTATTCCCAACAGTCGGAGGCAATCGACAGAAGAAGTGGGAGAATGAAGCTGTGAAATATGAAAGAAAATGATTGTAAATAAGTTATAAACTGGAGAAAAGGAGAGTTACCTTTGGTGTGAATCTATAAGATATGATGAGAATACAGCATGAGGAAAAAAGGTTTTGAAATATAGAAGATTGGGTATACTAGCATGTGGTATACGTTGTCAGATAGATGTTGTAGTATAATATAGATTATAGTTTAGTAGTTTAATAAAAGTTGGACAAAAGTATATATGTATATAACGTTAACGGAGTCTAAAGAATGTAAGCCAGTTCTCTCTCATATATTTTAATTCTTCCCTTAATAATAAGGTTATTTCAAAACAGTCGGAAGCAATCGACAGAAGAATTGGGGGAATTTTAGCTGTGAAATATAAATGAAAATTATTTAAAATAGTAAATGAACTGAAGAGAAGAAGAGCTAACTTTGGTGTGAATTTAGTATTAGATATGATGTAAAATATAGCATGAAAAAAGGTTGTGAAATATAGAAGATTGGATAATAGATGTAGTAGAATAATATAGATTATAAGTAGTTAGATAAAAGTTTGACAGAACATTAGCGGTGTCTAAAGAATGTAAGCCTGTTCTCTCTCACATATTTAATTCTTCGCTAAATAATAAGGTTTATTCCCAATAGGCGGAAGCAATCGACCGAAGAAGTGGGGGAACTGAATCTAAATGAATGAAAATATTAAAAAACTTAAATAAGCTAAAGGGGAGGAGTATGTAGAGCATAGCAGCTAAATTTTGTGAATGACATAGAATACCTAATTCAAAATAAAGAAGCTTGAATTTATCCTAGGATATTATATAGAGTCTAGAGGTTAGACAAAGTTGTACATACTATAAAGGAAGTCAGTTGCCTCTCATTCAACTTGCTAGTCATATCTCTATTCATTCACTTTTCACTCATTGAAACACCCTGAAAACTGGCAAAAATATATATAGTGTTTTCCAGCTTAAAGTGCTGATAGGAATACGACGCACCTAATGGCCATACTAACATGTTAATGCTGCTATAATTTCCAAACTTTTCCATCCGCTTGCACTTAAGTACTTAATTGTATTTGATACAGACACCAGACACACTCTATCCTTGTGCAACTGTCAACGTGTGCTCAGATCGCCATGGCAAATGCCACATGCCGCATGCCACATAGCGAAGGGGCGCCCCCTTTCCGCAGTTTGGCAGTCGAGTGCAGCTAATGAGCATTTCGTTGTCGTATTTATTTCTTTCCGGGCAAACAATTTGGGAAGCTGTTGAGCAAAATGTCTGCGCAGCGATGCGCAACTGTTTCCTGGAAATAAATTTTGCAATTGAATTTCATTAACTTTTTCCTTGCGCAGAAGGGGGAAAGCACATAATTTGTTTTCATTAAGCCAAATAATTCGCTTTGGCAAATTCCTTTTAATTGTATTCCAATGTGACTGTGTGTGTCTGTGTGTGTGAGATTTACTTGCAGCCGTTGAGCAGCCGCAGCTCTTGATCAGCCTAAGCGAAACACAAACGTGAAATTTTCAAATTGATTACAGTGCGTATACGCAACATTTGACGCCCGACCTCAGACCTCAGACCGTAGCTCCCAGACCCCTACAGCGCAGTTTATGGCTTTCCAATTGAGATGCGACAACCTTGAGCGGTGCGTTGCTATCATTGCCAATACCCTGTAATCGGCGGAAGAGGTGGCTTGATTAGTAGACAATTAAAGTCTAGTTAAATTGTAAATTTATTGTATTTTCAAAATGCGTATTCAAAATATTTTTAAAATATTTTTATAGTACAAAAAAGGCTTTAAAATAGTAAATACAAATAAATTAAATTTTCCAATAATTTTATTTTTATTTTATTATATTAAATTAAGATTTTTAATAATCAAAAGTGTGAGAGGCTAAATGACACGATGTTGTTAGGTTCAATATACAATCAAGACTGCTCGTGCAGAATGTTTATTAACAGAATGTGTACTTTAACAGAGTCTTTACAGTGGTACCGAATCAGTTGAGTGTGACCAACCTAGTATTACCTAGGAAATGCTCGCAAGTAGTAGGCTTTGTTAGAGTTATTATCTAGCTGTCCTGCTACAAAAGCAAACTAAGCAATTTTGTATAAAAGGTTTATCTTGACTAAGTTCTAAATGGTGTCAAGATTACAACTTGAATTTTTCAAGTAATTTTATCTTATTTAATATAGTAAGATAACATTCTAAAAACTTTAAAAATTAGTCAAAATGGTTATAAAAAATTACCTCTTTCATATGAAACCACTTGTAGGTCGCATTAGTTTAACCAATACCCTGCATAGTCCCTAGAGGCCGAAGTGAGTGCTGACTTCGAGGGAACAAAATAAGCTCAGTTGATGCTGATAAGCTCCACTGCTCTTGACATGTATTTTGTGTTCTGATAAATGCAGCTGACACGCACTGTTCACTAACTCAGTTCACTGTAACTCAGTTTTAACAGCACTCACGTCTGTAGTACTCCTGCGGCTGGATTAGGCTGGCATGAGAGCATGAGCATGAGCATGAGCTTGGCAGCTCCATGAAAATTTTAAACAATTTCTGTGCAAATTTTGTTGCGAAAAACTGTAGCCAGAGGTTTTTTGACAATGCTTTTGCTGTGGTTGCACAGTGGGCGGTGTGGGGGCGTGGCAACTCGTTCGCGTTAAGTGCTGTTGATGCCACTTAGCACCTACGCAGTGGCAGGCAGTGAGGCACATAAATGAAATTTCGACTTAATAACGTCACAATCTTCTCGCATGCAGGGACAATTTAAAATACAGCCAGACACTGACAGATATCGATCGATGGAGGGGAGAACAGCCGACGAACCGATTGTAGGGTTTATGGCAAATTGCATTAGAATATTGTTGCTTTTGGCCGTGTTTCTGCTTTATTGGCTGGAATACTTTTATTGCCTTGGGATGCTTGGCCATAAAGATGGCCAGATATCAGCTCGTCATTATCGTGTGAAACATTCCCCACGTTCTCTGTCAAATTTGGAATGTTATGAATAGAATTTACTGTGCATTACCAGCATGGCTCTGGCATCTGTATCCCAATCTGTTTCTGTTTCTGTCTCCGCTCATTGAAATGTATAAACGCACTTTCATATGCGAAACCAGTTCGTGTGTGTCCATTGCAATCTAGTCCTTGACTATCGAATAGTTGGAAGAATACTTGAAATGCTGCAGATGGCACACAATGCTTACTTTACTTTACTTTATTTTTTAAGTTTTTAATTTAAATGTAAATTTATGGCACATTGACAGCAGCTCCAGTTGTACAAGAGGAACTATAAGTAAGATCCCTAATAACACAGTCGAGGGTTTAACCTACGGGATTCAATTGGCTAGGGGTCGCTCAGCACGAATCTGTTGGTTATAATACAGAGTAACGCACAAAATAAACCGAGGAGCTAAATCAAGATATGTGTTTATTCAATAAGCGGTAGAAGAGAAGTGAGCGAGATACGTGAATTCTGTTACGGATTCGCCTTACGTTAACATTACAGACTTATAACATAAGTACCTCATTTGGTACTGTCAACCAGTGTTGCCATTTGCAAATTAATATTTAAACTTATTACTTTCAACAGAATCCAAAGACCGTTTTTTCTTAAATAGTTAGAAATAATTCCAGACCTGATGGACAAAATCGGCATTTAGTTTTGGACTTAGCGACCCCAAAACTATACAATCCATAAGTCAAAGACTCTTCTTCTTTTTTATGAACCTGCGTTGTTATTATTTTGAGATATATTATGTATATCATTTATCTTAGTACTACAAGAATTGCAAACTTTTTTTTATTTATTTTTTAAAGACTATTAAAACGTACATTCTGACACTGTAAGTAGAGCTACTTATGAATTAAAGTGTTTGTCATTTAATATTAATATTTCGTTCCCATATACCATACTTATTTCTAATTCATAAAAGTATTCAGGCCTGTTCCCATTTACGAATTCGATCATTCGAATTGGGCTTCCTAAATTCGATGTATCGTTTTCAAGAAATGAAAATGTTTATTGTACTTATACATGAAGCTAATCTATTTCGAAATGGAGCAAATATGAAGCTAATCGAAAACGATGAATTGAAATTTGGAACCCCAAGTTTTTCAAAAAGTAAATCGAATGATCGATTTCGTAAATGGGAACAGGCCTGATTATGTCTATCATTTATCTTAGTACTACAAGAATTGCAAACTGTTTTTATTTAATTTTTTTAAATCTATTGAAACGTATATTCTGACACTGCAAGTAGAGCTACTTATGATTTAAAGTGTTTGTCATTTAATATTAATATTTCGTTCACATATGCTATATTTAGTTCTATAAGTATTAAAAATCTCAATGACATAATTTAATTCATTTTTTTTTTACACCTATTAAAATCAAATTTATGATTAGAGTGGATAAATTTAAAAAAATAACCTAGTATTTATGTTTTATATTTTACGATATTTACTATTTGAGCAATGTAACTCTAGCTAGATGTAAATAGGCGCTGAGCTGCACCCAGAGAGGTGTGCTTTGTCTCCGGTAGACAACTGAAACTAATTGTGAACCCAATTAGAGAAAGTATTCCCGTTATTAGGTAATACATTTTTGGATTCTCAAATATATATGACACTAGGTACACCGAGATTGTGAGGTGAAGTAGCATTTGCATAATGAAAACGAGGCCTAGAAAATACTGCTTAACTTTAAGCGGAAAAGCCTCAGTCAGATAGGCAGAGGAAGGGGTGAAGGCGAAGCCTGCTCCAAACTGGAAGATGCAGAGTATTAAAGTCGGTGGATGTGCGTACACTAAAAGGATACTGCACAATAATAGACCATAGAACGTTAAACATTTGCGTCCAAAGATGTCTATAGTCCAACAGCTGATCATGGAGCCTATCAGGCGACTAGCACCTAATCCTAAAGCCTCATACCAAACAAGCACCTCATCGTCATCTATCGCAAGTAGACTATAGATACTCAGTATATTCAACACACGAAGCGAGCACAGCTTGATCAAGGCGGGAATGGCTAGGAGGCTACACTCTGTAAGGTTGTTAGCTCACTATTCAAAATTACGTACTGATTACGTTGCTCGGAAATCTCCAGAGGCTTCTTAATTGGAGACCTTAAGTAAGTGAAATAAACAGCGCATAGACCGGAGAAGAGACTTATGCTGCTCTGCACGGTACGCAAGGTGTCACTACTCTGTTCTCCCTTATACCCAAAGTATAATGCCATCTGTAATAATATACCAAAATTACAGCTCAGTTGCTCAATAAGGGCGCTATAGAGTCCACGTTTATGCGGTACTGCCAACTCGCCGATCAGCGCCAAGGAGGGTGCAAAAGCCAATCCGTTAGCAATGCCATGCATCGTATGGATCAGTAGAGACCCATAGGTTGGCACTAGTATTCCAAGAACACCACTGGCTGCTGTCAGAACGAAGCTCAAAGTCTGTGCAGAAGAAAGGGCATATTACGAGTGGAAGAATTCGAGTAAAGTTCTCTGCTCACCAATAAAACTTTCTTGGAAAATAGTTCGTATACGGCTACACTACAAATCGCTCCAGCCGTACCGCTCAACAGCCAAACACTCGTCGTGTGCTCGAGTCCCGTATAATTGTTCATTTGTATTGCCCAGGCAAGACTCAAGCCACCCGATAGAAAGACGAATGCGGCTGAAACAGAGTTAATATTAAACATATCACAATTGTCAAATTTATAATGTTTTATAAAAAACTAAGAAAAGAAATGGCTAGGGTCACCTACTGTCGGTTGCGACCGACTATAGCCTTTCCACCTTTTTTTTGTAAACAAAGGAACTTACCAGACATCATTAGGTTAAAATCCGCTTTGCTATGACAACCCAATACAACCATTTCCGGGTAAGGTGTTGCGGCATCACCACTCTCTAGGAGCGTCTCATAGCTCGGCGGAGCAGTTTCTTGCGCTTCCAATGAATTGTATGACGGCGGTTGCTCGATTTCAATATCCATATCGTTTACCATTGTAGACCTTTCGGCATAAGAGCTATACGTATACTGCGCAAGGGCACCAAAAATCAAGATCTCGCTTGCGAAGAGTTATTACACTGAACACAAGGGCGTCGGTCAGTGTTTTCATAAAGGGGTCTGATTTACAGAGGGTGCGTGCCTACACCCTAACTTCGCCTCCGCTTGTTTTTTGTTTTCTTATCAGCATTCTTTATTCCGAATCATTGTGCGTTTTATTAAACTTGAAACTTTTCTCAATTGAGAAATTACTAATAAGGAATTGCTGATTATATAACATGTGCTTTGTATTGATGCTAGATTTGACAAGCTTTGTTTCACAACGGAATGGTAATTACATCAAGTAAAGGCTTTATATTCTTGATCGGGAAGACAAGCTGTCCGTCCAAAGCCAATGGCAACCTTCATCTGTGATGTGATATGGGCGGATAATAAACACTTGAGATATTAGATAATCAATAGGGCAGCGGAAGAGGGAAAGCCGCAGCGTGTATGTGCTCAATGTGAATGCGTGATTTGCGATTGCGGGTACGTATGTAAGTGTGTAGCAGGATTGTGCCGATACTAGCACGGCTATCGTAAGAGCTATTCCTTTGATTGTAGGTTGGTCACTCTGTTTAACTCAAATGACTCTGTAAAACTCAAATGACTCTGTTAAACTAACATGACTCAAACGGCTCTGTTAAGAAAAGTGCGCGTCAGTCTAGATTGTACGCTCGAAATAAAAAGACATATTGTTGAAAAACCGGCCACAAGTGTGACTAATTGCTAGTGTGTGTGTTTGTATATTAGTAATGTATGTATGTTGGTCTTATACTTTCCGTTGCAATCGACTTTAGCTGTCCATTAACTTTGAAAAAACAGTATTTTTATTATATTTTTGTTTTAAAATACATTTTTTACCTTAACAAATATTTTAGATCTTTACATCAAACATAATGTTATTAACAGAAAATGTTATATACTTCAAATGTTAAGCCTTAATGCTGTTATCCTTAGGTATCCCTAAATTTGAGCGGTGCTGCATCCGGTGCAGTATATATGGTTTTAAGTAAAAAGCAAAAGTTTACTAAAAATCCAATTAGAGAAAGCATTCCCACTATTAGGTAGTACATTTTTGGATACTCAAATATATATGGCAATAGGTATACTGAGATTGTGTGGTGCAGAAGCATTTGCATAATGAAAACGAGGCCTAGAAAATACTGCTTTACTTTCAGCGGAAAAGCCTCAGTCAGATAGGCAGAGGAAGGGGTGAAGGCGAAGCCTGCTCCAAACTGAAAGATGCAGAGTATAAAGGTCGTTGGATTTACGAATAGAGATAGAATACTGCAGAATAATAGACCATAGAACGTTAGACATTTGCGTCCAAAGATGTCCATAGTGCCACAACTGATCATGGAACCTGTCAGGCGACTAGTACCTAGTTGGATCAACTCATACCAACTGTGCACCATATTGTCACTCGGTATTGCGAGTAGGAGAGTGTATAGACTCAGTATGTTCAATATACGAAGAGAGCACACCGTGATCAAGGAGGGAATTGCCTGATGTACACTCTGTGAGGTTGTAAGCTCACTATTCGAAATTGGATACTGTTTATGTTGCTCGGAATTATCCAGAGACTGCTCAGCTACAGACCAAATGTAAGTGTGATACATAGCGCATAGACCGAAAATGAGGCTTATACAGCCCTCTGTACGCTGCAAGGTGTTGCTGCTCAGTTCCTTTCCATACTCTAGATGTATGTAGTATAAAGCCATCTGTAATAATATACCAACATTACAGCTCAGTTGCTCAATAAGCGCGCTGTAGAGTCCACGTTTATGCGGTACTGCCAACTCGCCGATCAGTGCCAAGGAGGGTGCAAACGCCAAACCATTGGCAATGCCCTTCGTGAAGTGCATCAGTAGAGAGCCATAGGATGGTATTAGTATTCCAAAACCACCACTGGCTACTGTCAGAACGAAGCTCAAAGTCTGTGCAGAAGAAAGAGTGTATTACGAGTGGAAGAATTCGACTAATGTTCTCTGCTCACCAATAAAACTTTTTTGGAAAATAGTTCGTATACGGCTACACTACAAATCGCTCCAGCCGTACCGCTTAAAAGCCAAACACTCGTCGTGTGCTCGAGTCCTGTATAATTGTTCATTTGTATTGCCCAGGCAAGACTCATCCCACCCGATAGAAAGACGAATGCGGCTGAAACAGAGTTTGTATTGTGATTGAAATTTTGAACTTGAAATGAAGATTGGTTGATGCAGATACAGAAATGCAAATACTCTACAGTCCTTATCGAATACTTACCGGATATCATCAAGTTGAAATCCTCCGTGTTACGGCAACCTGATGTATACCTCTTCGGGTCATGTGTATCCTCACTTTTCAGCAGTGTCTCATAACTCGGTGGAGCAGCTTCTTGGGCTTCCTCTGCGTGGTACAGTGGCAGTTCGACTTCAATATCCACTTCGTTCAACATTATAGACCTCTCAGCATAAGAGCTATACGTATACTGTGCTAGGGCAGCACGAATCACGAAGCTTGAGAAGGGTTACCAAACTTAACACAAGGGCGTCGGTAAGTGTTTTCTAGAGGGTCTCACTTACAAAGGGTGTTGGATTCATTGTTAATCATACTTATATCAATGAAAGTACTCTCTTTTTACTGTAGAAACAGTTTGCATTACTCTCTATTTTATAAAGAAGTCTATTAAGTACATTACTGGAATTGCATTATTACTTTACAGATTAAATCAATACATATAATGCCTAGACCCCAACTCCGTCTCTGCTTATTTTTGGCATTGTTATCAGCATCATTTTTTACGAAACATTTTGTGTTTTATTAAACTTTGCTTTATTGAGAATTACTGAGAATTTCTGATTAAAGAACATGTGGTTTATATTGATACCAGATTTGACCAGCTCAGTTTCTCAACCGAGTGTTATTTGCTTCGAGTAAAGACGTTTAAGACCCTGTACTTTAAAAAAGAAAAAGGCATGGTAGATACTTTACTTCCTGATCAAGATGACGAGCTGTTAGATTGTTTCTCTGTCTGTTCGTTTGAACACCTAGATCTCGCAATCTATAAGATCTACAGCCACTATATTTGGGAGTTAGATTTATCAATGGTACAAACTGATCAAGTTCATTTTATATTTTCCCCAGTAACCATTGGCTTATATGCTCAATTGGTAATTCTCACAAATGTTATGAAATGTAAACTACGAATGCATTTGATAAGCGAAGTACAGGGTCTCCTACTGTCGACTGCTGTCGACTGTAGCCTTTCAGACTTTTTTAAATTTACTTATATTTATTTTTCCACAGTTTTATAAATTGTAATTTATATATTTTATGGGATATCAATCGCAGATTATACAGTGGACGTGGGTTTTCGAGAAACCAAGAGTATGTCAAGGACATCGATATGCCGATTAGTAATAAACGTTTTTTACAGGGTATTTTTAGTGGTATATCACCGCACTTCATACAATCAAAATGTACTTTATTCTTCTATTCAGTCTTATTTCGCGGCTTGACGCGTAATGTTTATGACTGACCAAAAGATTTGCATTTGATAATGCCAACAGTTTTTCCCACTGCAAATTATGCGCCAACTAATACCTTTAATTACACATCTCTCTTTTCTCTTTCTTTCTTTTATCTTTCTCCTTTCTCTCTCATTCTGGCTGTGAGCCGCTAATTTGCCTTCTGCTGACTTAGCTAGCCAAGTTTATAGCTGTAATTTTGCTGAAAACTTTGGGCATTGCCGTAAATTTTGCAGCGTGCTCAAGGAGGTGGGCTCACTGCCTCCTAGAGGGTGAGTTAAAAGTTCTTTTCCTGCCATTCGCCAAAGGGCACGACAATACACAAGACACAACACACAAAACATCAACACATGTGGCTGAAAGTAAACACACTCAATGAATGGGGCGTAACGCGCCATATTTTATGTGTTATACATCATTGAAGTTCCGACTTGGGAGGTGGAACTTGGAAGTTGTTGTGGTGAATCGGAACACGCGCGTTTCAAGAGGAAATAAAGTACTGGGTCTAAAAGGCAGAAGTGTAAACAAGTCTCTATAGAGCTGAACACTAAGCATATGATGTCTGTAGTTATGCATAATATACGGAACATTTTAGCATTCTCAAAGTTTTGTAAACTACTTGAATCTAGTGCTTTAAATGCATAGCTTAGGAGATCGCTCTGACTTTAAGACTCAGCTCCATTCCTATCGATGTTTTACGGAATTTGAAATTATACAAATTTGAAAAAAGGGAAAAGTTACGAGCTCTACTTGATGTACATTTTATGTGTGAGCATTTACGCGCACATGTGTATATGTGTATGTGTATGCTGCTGCTATCGACGTCATTTAATATTTTTTTATAAAAGTGCGTATTTTTTAATTTAAATGTGTTTAAAGTGAGCTTATATTTTAGCACTTTTTAACAGCACAAGCTTATCGATAACAAACAGCTGACTTCAGCAGCTGTTAACTTAACAGTGGCGCGCTCTGTTAAAATTTCTGGTATATAACATTTTAGTTTGGTGTTTTTCCGATAGGTGGCTATAAAAATATTTGAATAATTTGGACTTTTGAAAAACGACTTTATGCCGCTTAAAGTGGGTATTTTCCCTATAGTGCGACGTCCGCAGCAAAGTACAGGGTCTCCCAACTGAACTCTTTCCTCCTTTATTTCTTTAATTTCTCCGCATATTGGAGTATGCTTGTATACATATTGACTAGATACTCTGGTTTATTTGCTGAACTATTGAGTAGAGTTTAGAGGAACAGTTTCAATAGATACTATTTGTTATTTTAATGCAATATTGTGCCAATCTGCACGTGTTCCTATTCGCATTATTGAAATGTAATACGAGTATTAGTAGAAATGATTCACTCCTCAACTGTGGTAACCATTTCACTTTGGCCACATGCAACAGGCGCTCTCGCACATACACACCCACGCACAAGCACAAGCACAGTTGTAATTTAATACTGTTACACCTACACACACGCCCACACACACTCACACACACACACACACATACCTACACACACACCTACACACACACATTACCTAAAAGTTCTGTCAGAAGTCGCGTGTTGCCTGAAACTGAAACGTTTGCCATTTTTGGAGCCTTTAGAAGTGCCTCTACCCTTCCCCCCTCTTAACACCCCTCTGCCCACACACTTTAGTAATTTAGCCACAGCAGCCACGGCGTTGATAATGGCAAAGAGATTAAAGTAGCTTAAAGTTGAAAGTGGCAGTGCTGATAGCACTTATCTGACTCAAGAGGCTCTTATCAGCTGCTCTTTGACTCTGGCTCAGGTGTTGCGGAAGGTCACACTCGCAGCGGAGGTCAGGTGTATTTGGACTAATTTTAATTATGTCTAACAAAGTAGCAACACGAGCCAACACACACACACACTCACACACACACATAGAAATTCACTCATTCAGTCGAAGAAAATCTTTGCCCTCACTCTCCTTCCCTCTCCGAGACAATTTATTTAATGAAATCATCAAATTAAACAAAATGTGCCGTCAAAATGTTGTTGCTGCTTGTGTTATTATTGTGGCAGACCACATGAAACATAAAACCACACAACTCAGCACGCCCCAACTGCCGACAGGCACGTGTTCCCTCTGTACCTATGCCAGAGCAAGGGACATTACTTAAACGTGCCGCCAAGTGGCTATAGGCCTCACAGGCCTCACAGACTCACAAGGAAAAGCAAGCACAACAGTGCCAGTAGGGAGTGCAGAACAGCAGAGCACCCTAAGTGTTTACAGTGATAGTTGGCTCACTCAGCGCTGTTTGAGGGAATGTTGTATCATTTTTATGGCATACTTTTGGGGTGCTATGGAAAATTGCATGAGAGTTATATGGTAACTAGAATTCTTTTTTTTTCGGCTAACTAGAAGGCCCAGAAAGAGAAGACTCAAAATCTGCCATCCTCTGGATCTTTCGACAAGACTCCTTTTGTAAATATGGTCTTTAAATTTTGTAATATATTGTTATTTTGAGATTTATAATTAAATTTTAGTCTGTTAAGTTACTTACATATGTATCACTCTGCTGTGAACTATTCTTCTTGTACATTTAATATACAATTAGCTTAAGCTGCCACTCTTGGTAGCAGTACACTAGTTAATAAGATTTAAAAATAGATTTAAAATAAAAATCTGCGAAAAAAAAAAAAAGACTTCTTTGAGCAGCTCAAAAGTATGCAGTACAATTTATATAAGGATGCTAAGGAAGTATTGCGAATTGACCATAAGAAGTCTAAATTCGTTTGATAAAAGTAATAAATCTATGTATAAATAGGACAAGTTGTTTAAAATTGAACTTAAAAATCTATGAAATTTTTTTATTTCTGTTTCAATGTTAATTTTGAATAATTAAATAGACAAATATTATTCAATTTCATGATCAATCATACCCATCATTTGTTTTCCAACTCTAGTTTACACTGTAGTGTAGTACATAGGTACAATGGAGTGCTGCACCTGCTTAACGCTCTGAAAAACACCGTTTGAAATCAGTCAAGCGTAATTGATAAAAAATATATCAAGCTGATTTAATTTCCTTTTGTGAAATTATTTCCTGTATCCTTAGAACACAAAGGGTGTATACAGTTTAAAGCCAGTAACTGTTTAGAGTCTTCTAAGTAATAGGACAAATTTTCATGCAGCCTTTTTACCCTCTTTACTAACGACGGGACCTTTCTGTTCAGCTTTAATGGTTATTCGAATTTTAGTAAAAAAGTAGATTATAGATTATCTTTAAAAATATAAAAACACAACTTCAGTGAGTTTATACTATATGCCACATTGCTCTTTATTTCATATATGTATTGAAGATTTTCTTTAATTTTCAACTCATTGCAGCTAAGCAAACCCTCTGCCTTCCATTCCTTACAGGGTATACGCAACGTTTTGCTTTCTTACCCACGTTATGGTATTAATCACAAGCATTTGGAGTCGTATTTTAAGCAGCTTGAGATTCTTTCAGACTCAATTTTTTCTGCTATAAATTCTGCCAATACTTTGGATATATATTTCGCTTTTTTTCACTTTTCTTTGGTTGCTTTGGGACCAAAGTAACTTTTTCAATTAACACGAAATTATGTAAATTGCGTAGATGCCAAGAGCCAGCGGCAAGTCCTGAGAGAGACTCGATTGTTCGAAAGTTGTTGGGCAGAGTTTAACCATAAAAACTAAAGTTTCAAATGTTTTGTGGTATTTTTTGGTTTCCTTAGAAATCTTTACGGTGTGTAATCACATGTTTTATGGCAAAGTCGAAGGAAATTGTTAGAGGGAAGCTCTTTGAGTTGAGCAAGTGAATGGAAATTGTATTTAGAGTTTCTGTGTGCTGAAATTTCAACAGTCTGGCAACGCTTTAGAATGAAGTGTGTGCAGCCAACTTCACTTAATGAATTATATGCAGCAAGATGCACCAAATGTGTATAAGAGCGAACCAATTTTGTTTCTACTTGTTAACTTTGAGTATGCAGATAAAATAAAATGAATTTCTTTGGACCAATAGAATATAGACCAATATAGTATTTCATTCGTTTAATTTCATTGCTCTTTATTATACTAAATTAATGTAATTAATTACTCTTTTCTTTCTTCATTATATGCAAAACTCTTAGAGCAGCCCTCGCTTGCTGAATACTACAATCGTGAAGTGTTTTCATTTGGCGCATGCCACTAGTTGCAGCAGCTACAATAAACTCAATAAAATATACAAAGCAGACGCACACTTTTCCAATTTCGCAAGGAAAACATGAAAATGCAGACAGCAACTTCCCCCTCTCCCTGGAATTTCCCCTCCTTATAAACAATTGTCTTGGCACTTGGCTCTAGCTCGTTGCGCCTAATTTACGCACTGTGCATTGCTAGAGCTGAATGTGAGCATACGAATGTGAGTGACTGTGTGACTGTGTGTGTGTGCGCGCATACTAATGTGAGTCACTGTGTGCACAGACTGACTGAGCCAGCTCAAGCATATCACTTGAGTCGACTCTCTGCGCCAAAAGACAGTTAAATCTTTTCATTTTCTTGGACTCTTGGCACCACGCGCGTGTATGTGTGTGTGTGTGTGTGTGTGTGTGTGCTCTACATGTAATTACAATGTGGCGCATGCAGGTGATTTAATTGCCTGACAGCTCAGAACTTTATATAATTTAGTGCTAAATATACCTACCATACATCTTCATTTAGTCTGCGCTGTTGCTGAATTTTATGGCTCACCATTTTATTGCATACTTTTAGGCGCTGTCTTTTGCCTGAGGAAAGTCTTGACTATTATTGTTTGTTTTCCAATAAAAGGAAAAGTACTACAGAGCTGCTATAAAAGCAGTAGCTGCAGTTTTGTCGTATTAAAACTGAAATTAACTTTAGTAACTTAACTCTAATTCTTTATGTGCAAACGTCAATTCATTAACCATCAAGCAGATTCAGGTTCTTTTTCAAATGCTTACATAGAAATTAATTAATGTAGTCGAGGAGCTAGGCTAATTATCTTGATATAATTATGTATTAAACATAATTTTGTAAATGAAATAAATAATTAAAGTAGAACAGTTTATAAATTATCATTTGAGAAACAAACATCAATTTGACATAGAGTTTAAAACATATAGAAATTATTATGTCTCCATATTATATAGACTTTAAAGTAGGTTTATTTAATCAAATACTTATAAATATGTTAAACTCAATTACAGCTTAGCTGCATCTATATATTTTCCTCTTATTTACTCACTATTTATAGGCTTAACTTTAAAATGTTTATGCCAAAAAAATTACATTATCGCCGAGGCATGTTTATGTTTCGAGCATAAATCAAATAGGGAAACATTTGTGTTTCAATTTGATTTAATGTCCTTGCTGACTGCGTGTTATGTCTTCCTCTATGCCACCCCATCTGTTGCTCTCAAGCTATGCTGTTGTGTCTGCACTCACCTCGTACCTTTTGTTGTTTTAAATTTTCATTTGGCGTTCAATAAATATTGCATAATTCATAGATGGAGCGAGCGGTATTTACTTTTTGCTCAGACTGTTTCAACATTGATTTATGCACTTTGAGTGAGTGTATTTGAATTGTGGGCGTGCTATTTATGTGGCACTTGCCACGTTTTTGCCGCCACTTGATTTGTGGCCAGTAGAACGAAAAGGTCAAAGTGCGCACAGGACGAGAGTTTCATCAAATGTTTTCTGCTTTTTCGTTACAGTCATCACTTCGGCATGGCGTTCTCCAAGTACAGCATTTCCTTGAAGGATGGCAAATATACGATTGAGGACGCCGTTTATGCAGATCCACCTGCGTTTTCTTCAAAGTATTCAGGCATACCTCCGAAGAATTATCTACTGCCGGACAGAGGCTTTTCCATCCCAATGGGTCGACCTTACTGTGATTTTAAAGTCGCAAAGGCCATGTGTTATTTGGGGTACGAACCGATGGTAAAAGTGATTTTGAGCTCCTATCGCAGATCGTATATATCAGCTCCTCCAAGTGGTGATTGCTGAGGCAGAGCAGCAATTTATCTGTCATTTAATGCCAATGGACATGGAGGAAGCGGTGATATATTTACCCCGATCAAACAGTCCAGGATTGCCCTATCTACAGACTCACCAAGGTCAGAACATAGACAGAGTGTTGCCTCGTGAGCTAACCGGAATCAAAAGTTTGTGGAGGCAACTGGGTGAACAAGGACGTAAAAGTGTAAACTTCCTACCGGATTGCGCCGCCTTTGCCCTTACTCGTATCGGGGCTGCTGATGAGAATAAGCTGCGTTCGGATTGGGTTTATCCGCTCGACGTCATCTGCGCTGAGGCCATGTTCGCCCAACCCATACTGAATGCCTTGAGAGATCAGAGAATAGGCAAGAATACGGGTTATGGCATGGAACTGATGCGTGGGGGAATGAGTTGGCTAGATGGACAGATTCAGAAGGCCAGATGCATTGATGCTGGATGTCAATTCTTGAGATTAGAATATTCGGAGTTCGAGAGCAGAGTGCCGGCCTGGTTAATACGCAAATGCTTCAGTATATTGCGCTCTTGTTTCTCTAGGAACACATCAAGTTCACTGCATAATGAATACAGGAAATTGACGTCTTACTTTATACATACTCCCATCAGAAATATCGATGGTAGAAGACTACGAAAATTCCACGGAATCCCCTCGGGCAGTTTGTTTGCCAATATAATCGGTACCATGGTAAACTTTATGGTAACCCGTTTTATAATGAAGAAACTGGGCTTAGCCGATCCAATTCTGGATCTTTATTTTGGAGACGACTCCTTGGTTATAGTCAGGGAGCAGACCAAGTTGAGCATCAAGGAACTGGGGGACGCTGCTCATAAATATTTTGGCCTTAGGGTAAACACTGAGAAGAGTTATTTGACCAACGATGCGAACAATATCCGTTTTCTAGGATATTACATCCGTAAGGGAGCTGCCTTTAAGCCAACACGTGAATTGTTTGCTGCCTTAGTATATCCTCAGGCATTAGTATATCCTTGGCAGAAGGAATGGAAATATAGATTGGCCAGAGCCATCAGCTGCTTGATGGCAGCTGCTGCCAATGACAAAGACGTCTTTGTGATATGCCACAAAATGTACTCATCTGCCATGAAACGTGGAGTTGAATTTGAGCAGGTGATTAACTTAATCAGTCACTCCTTCTGGCTGTCCAGGCACCTGCTGAGAATGGGCGTGTGCATCAAGGAGTTAACACCGGAATTGTTCCTTGACTCGAGCTATGCCAAACCAAATGATGACTGTATCAAAAGAGACCTTATCTGAAACCTGTAGAAGGTTCTCATTAGTACTAAGTTAGTTATTAGTTTTGATTGAAATCAAGCCAATTGGTCCTAAACTCAGCCTGAAGGGCCGCAAGATACTTTTTTTTTATTTTTATATACATATTGAATAAGGAATAGAATACTAAATGAATCACACATATTGATTTCCTTGCCTATATTTGAAGTGAAATTTGTATACTGAATTAAGTTTCCTTCACACCTTATTACAAAATTAATGAATGCTCAATTTAAAACTGACCTAATCTGAAACCTGTAAAGAAGGTCTAATGAGAGTACTAATTTAGTTATTAGTTTTGATTGAAATCAAGCCAATTGGCCCCTGAAGTGCCGAAAGATACTTTATTTTATTTTTATACTTATACATATTGAATAAGGAATGGAGTACTAAATGAATTTGAAGTGAAATTTGTTTACTGAATTAAGTTTCTTTCACATCTTATTATAAATCTAATACAAATGCAAAATGAATGCACAGTTTAAAACTGAAATTTACTGAATTTATGTTTCTTTTCTAACATATGTCATCACATGAAATGATAAATGAATGAATGTATGTATTTATGAAATAATTCTTTTTGTTAAATCTTAAATTTACTGGATTTGAGTTTCTTTATTATCATATTGTGTCATCAAATGAAACGCCTTTGAATGCAGAATTCAATAAACTGAATTTCTATTTTTGAAATCATTTATTTTGTTTAATCGAAAACGTACTGCAGTTATGTTTGCTTCATATTATATTGTTATTAAATGAAATACGAAATGGAATATTTCATATCTGAAATCTTTTTTTGTCATATCTTAAATTTACTTTAATTAAGTTTCATTTCTATCTTATTATGTCATCCAATTAAATGCAAAATAAATAAAATAAATAAAAACTGTACATTTTTGTTGTAAATTAAATTTTAAACTATTTACTTCACATTCTTAAGTCAGTGTCTGGCAGCTTTAAGATGTTGCATTGACTGTCTGTCCTCGTTCGGTTCGCTTGACTGAAGGCATAAACCAGAACAGACAGACCGAAGGATGAACTAAAAGACAATCATAGTATAAGGAGACAAGAGTCAGACAGTCATAGTATAAGGAGACAAGAGACGTCAGCTATATGTCCTTGATTTGAGCTACAGTTTGGTCTTGATTTTCCTACCCATATCATTTCAATTAGCAGCGACTTAGTTCCTGCATGTGAATATAGAACATCTAAGACCTAGGCTCAGGCAACTAAACAGTTTCCGGGGATTACAATTTGACAAAACTTGGTAACCCCTAGCTAAACTTGTTAGCTGTCTTTCCTCCCTCCCCACACCTCTTACAACGTGCAACGCGAAAAGTCAAGCATTCCATACACTACATACAGTGTCTGTGACTCGTACAACGTGCCTTTTGCTCTTTCCCTGTGTGTGTGTGCGTGTGTGTGTGTTTGTTTGTAATTTGTAAAACGGATGTTTCCCACATGTCGTGCTAGACGATATATGCGGACATATGTCGCTTTTAACGAGCGACTCGGCTAACAGCTGGATACCAGGCGGACCTCTAATGGAGCTCTCTCACGCCCTACTTCTAGAGGGTGCTTACTAGTACCTTTTTTTAGCTCTAGCAAATGCCTGAAATACTCTGCTACAAATTCTATGTACTGGCTTGAAAATGTATGCCAGTGTCCATAATTCGCTTAGTTTTTATTTACATAATTATTATACTAAGATAAGATAAGATAATAAAATTAAAATAAAAAGAAGAGGGCTAGCATCTGACGTCATCGATTCGATTTAAGAAATTATGCTAATTTACGGTCTTAGGACTGAAACTGTTGTGGAACCAAGTTAATCATAATAAATAGTTAATTGAATAGTAAAATATTTGAGCATGGATTACGATACAATATTAAAGAGATTGAACCAATTGTTAGTAGAAATATGTTCAGGGTTTACAGTTTCCATTGTAAATAATATAATGTAGAGTGCTAGCTAGACTATATATTTAGCTATAATTTCACTTATTCTAAAATCTAATCTAATCTAATCTAGGAGTAAGTAAAATTGAGTGGGAAACGTCTTTCCATTGCTCAATCGAAATTGAAAGTTAGTCTGCATATTGTTCTAATACGCCATGCCTAAAAGCAGGCAACACTATTTTCCATTGTTTGATTTATGAGTGTTGAGAGATAATACATACAATTAACATGGATTTTAATGTTATAGGACAACTTTCAACGTAGATATAATTGCAATTGATATTTTATTAATTAATTCCGCATCTGTCTAAATATTTAATAATGCGTATTCATTTCAAAGTCCACTTGACAATTGCCAAACACAAGTGGCACTTCATTAGTTTCATATTATTTCACTGACAATCGAACTAATTAAATTCCAGCTGACAGCAAATAAAAAAGGTCAACAAATTAATAAAGTCAATTGTCGTTTGTCAATTTTGAATTCAAATAATGAGTGTGCACTTGTCTTAAACTAATTGCGTTTTATTTTAATATGCAAATATATTTTCTGATTATTTAATCACTTACGCTCAAGCAGAGTAAACTAACACAGTTTATTATTTCTTTGCCTTTCAGGAAAACTTGGCATTAATTAATAAAACTTTCGATGCGCTAATTAATGACTGAAATTGTTGGCAAAACCGTTAATTAAGTGGGCTAAAAGTAGAGTAATTGGTATAGGTGTGCCTGTAAGAGACGGCCAAGACTGGAAACTGAAAGTAAACTGTAACTATAGTTAGTAACTGCATAGTTGTTGGTTAATTGTGATCAGAATATTCTGCTGTTGTAAACAACGTAAGAGTAAGTTTATTTATTTATTTATTTAAATTATATCAACTAAGTATGTACAGTTGATGAATATTTTAAAATGTAAAAAAGTAAAAGTAAATTAAAATTAGAATATTAAATTAAAATATTAAAGTAATTTAAGTTTATAATTTGAAAAAATAAAAGTTTAAAGCTGAAGAAATTAAAATTAAAATTAAAATTAATATTCTGGGCACAAAATTGAGAAGAAAAAAAAGATTAAAAAATTTTACTGGTCCAGCATTTGCTGCATGGATTGGGGAAAACCCAGAAAAACCCAATCAGACCACGTTAGTAGTTAGTAAGATTAGATTAAACTGCTTAATTTGTTATGTTAATAGGGGATCTCAAAATAAAGAAGAAGAAAAAAAAAGTGCGGGAAAATACTACGACGATACTTAAGGAGTGAGGATTTAGGAAGGAAGGTTAGTTGACTGAGAAAGTTAGTTAGACCTACCAAGATAATTAAGGAGTGAGGATTTAAGAAGGGGAAGAGAGAGTTCCACTGATATAAGATGATAAAGAGTGTTATAATTATAACATAACACCCTAAAACCATTGTGCATAGCGCAATCTGTTCTACAAATAGAAAGGGACAGAGGTGAAAAATGTCTAGAAGGTCTAAGCGGGACAGAAAATTTCAGACGCTCCAGCAGGGCAGGAGAATCAACTATACCAATAATTAATTTGTGGAGAAAGGTAACTCCAAGAACGGTTCTACGAGTAGACAGGGACGGAAGATTAATAAGAAGCAATCTGGCCGTATATGGCGGTAAGTTGAGATTTGAATCCCACTGTAAGCCTCGAAGAGCAAATAAAAGGAATTGCTTCTGAACAGACTCAATCCTATCCTGATGCAATTTATATTGGGGTGACCAAACACAGGAACAATATTCAAGAATAGGCCGAACTAAGGAGGTATAACGCAACTTAGTAACATAGGGGTCATTGAATTCTTTGGACCAAAGTAAATTGCTGAACTTAAAGGATGAATATAGTTTAATATAATCATGCTTTAGTCAACTCGAGTCAGAGACTCGTGAATTAGTGTTAGTAGAACATTTTAATTAAATATAAATAAATACTCTGATATAGTTGTGATTCTTGACTACTCCAAGTAACACCGATAATCTCAAGTCAAATACTTACTCTCCGAGTGTTGGGCTAAAGACCTACCAGCATATGCAAATACATTTCGTTGGACTTATGATGAGAGTTACGGGGTCCTCTGATAAGAGATGCTATGTAAATTTGCCAGATAAATTTCAATTGAATGCAGAGGGTTAGGGGCAGGGCAAGTGGGGGCTGCTGCTCGTTTAAGCCCGAATGGATTACATTAGACACGTTTCGTACTGCGCAACAGCGCACCACGCACTAATTAAGCAAAATAACAATTTATCCGAGAATAATTTAAGAGTCAATTGTGTCTGTCTTTAAAGCAACTAATTGTACCAAGAAAGCAGAGAAGTGCAAAGACTGGACAAGATAAACAACGGGAGCAGATAAAGTGTGTGGGGAGGGGGGCGCTTTAGTTCACGGATCCCTGGTCAAGGCTAAGAGCCTTTAACTGTAACTGGCTGCAATTGTAGGAGCTATTTTTGGTCCTTGAATGAGCAAAGACAGGCTGCAGCTAATCTTTAGTCTGTCTGCCCTTTTGTCTTGGCCTTCGCTTCGCTTCGAGTACTCGAAGTACTCGTGCTACACTCGAAGCGAATGTACATCGAGGCCATAAAACAAACACTTTTAGTTTGTTGAACTGTGACCGGAGGCTGCCTTTAATTTCTTGACAACAACAACACATCTTCTACAACGAGAAGAATACTCGAATGACGCTGACAGATGTCGTCATTTCATTAAATTTTGGTTGCGTTTCTAGTGAAAGTTAAAGCATGGCTGAGCACACCAATAAATGCTATTTGCAGTTGCCTGCACTCTCTGCGAATTAATAAACTGCAGATATTCAAACCACACACAACTTTTCAACTTTGAGTGCATTTTAATTACAACTTTATACCAATAGTTACAACAAATTGATTTGAATTTCAGAGTTAGCAACCAATAAAACTAACCGACAGACACGCGAACTAACCTCGAGTCGATGGCAGGAATCAATCGATTGGGGTTCGCCCCAAACATTTGCAGAAGCTATGGCCCTTGAAGAGTTGCTGAGACCCTAAGGGAGAACTTAAGCGGAGCGGAAATTATCTTAAAACGAGTACTACATGGCACTAAATAAATAAAATGGCAAATTGATTGGAGAAATAGTAAATAGACATTTTTCCTTCTTTTTTTTTTATCTGTTTTCATTGCGTCAGAATAAACGGCGATTGGTGTTGATTACTTTGCTATTTTTGTACAAAGACAGCCGTATCCTGGCCATATAAGCAGCTAGGACTATGTCCTTTTGCAGAGAGGTCCAACTTCTTGTCTAGAACCATAAAGGTCGGAGATCCTTTAGACTCTCGAGTTATCAAGACTTTTTTGTATGTAGAAAACTCGCTATAACTCAGCTAAGGACTAAGAACTTTCCCAAGGAAGGGATTTTCGAAATTGAACCTAAATTTTAGCTTAATATAATCCATTTGTCGACAGCTTATATATATAACAGGGACCGTAAATAATGATTATCAATATTTTCTTTAAGCAAAAAAATCATCCATTTAGATCAGCCGCATCAACAAACGAAAGATACCAATCGGCTACTATTTAGACGCACTTTCCATATCCTCAATGATTTCACACTTCTTGATTTTTATAATTTTGCACTTTGAGCGATATTTTGAGCGAAAAAATAATCATTATTTTTTGATTTTTTTTTTTTGCTCAAAATAATAATAATTATTTTTTGAGCGATTAAATAAAACTCGAAGAGTAAACATTAAAAATGGATCAAAATGATAAAAATCAATACAAAATCATTAATTAATTGTTGATTTATATTATTTCACTTATAATGATTACGGTCCCTGACATATAATATAATAATTTAATATATAACATAATAAAGTTCTAAACTAAGAACAACTAAAACCAAAGTCAAGTACAAGTTTTCCAACTGCATTTTAAATTTCAATCGATATGCTCCGCTTTTATCAAATTAAATAAAGTACTGCATGTAGTTGATTAAGCTCTTGGTTTTTTCCAGAGAATTGCCTTTTGAAGTACTGTGTAAATTTTTAATTGCCTGGACAGCTTAAGGACTTTGGCAATTTGCTAGTCGACCACTTTAAATTTAATTTAAACCTTTTGAACATAAGCGGTGGTGTTTATGAAAAGTCCATGCTAAAAGTTAAAAGCTTGTCCACACTAAGGGGGAGAGAGTGGAAAAAAAGGACAAGTATCTGGTGCAGGATGTGGGTTTAAAACCTGCACATGAGTGTCCCGGCTTATGAGATACAAAAACTATCTGGCATGCCACTCATAGTTTTATTATATTCCTTTTCTCATCTTTTTTTCTGTGGGCAGACGACAATGGAATAAAATGTGAATGCTTTTGGCTGTCGACTGGTTAATAAACTAAAACTGTCTGCGCATAATGTCCCAAACAAAATGGGAGAGAGACTCGTCTCCAAGGCCCCGAGGCATTCAACTTGTTGCCTTGTGAATTTATGACTCTGCCACAGCATTTTGATTGATCAGTTGCGGTTAATAAACGTTGCCACACACAGTAACCTCACAAAGCCACAGCTAACCGCAGATACCATGATAAATTGTGTACTCGAAAAAGCAATTTCAAACACAAAATCCCGATGCCATAAACACTCTATTCAAAATGCATAGAGTACACAGAGCAAGTCATGTGGGGGAAGCATTTAATGCAGAAGTCGTGTTCTAGGCACTGGATAGAAAAACATTACAGTCTTTTTTTTTTATTAAATTTGTAAATTTGATTTAAGATTTTGGCTGCAGAGAAAATATTGTAAGCCGAGTCGAAGTCCTTGCTTAATACTCGCTAAATAGTATTATGTTTGTGTATTTATACCCAATAAAAATGAGTAAAAAAGGGTATAATAAGTTGAAGCAGAAGGAAATGTGACAGACCCTACAAGGTGTATGTATTCCTGATAAGGATGACGAGTCTGTCTGCCTGTCCGTTCGTCATTACAGTAACTAGAAGAGTTGGACTGAAAATTGCACTGCAATCGGATAATAAACACAGAAAAAGCAAATGAGTTTTGATTAACCAAATAAAAGTAGTACAAGAAAAAACACTGAAAGCTACAGTCAGATGCAACCGACAGTAGGAGACCCTGTACTTTCCCACACTTATGTACATACAAACTTCTCCGGTGTTTATTATCCGAGCCACAATTCACAGCACTGATGAAGGTTACCATAAGATTTTTGTATGCTGAAGCACAAGTTTATACCTTTAAAATTATATACTTTGTGTATATTATCCGAGACACAATTCACAGCACTGATGAAGGTTACCATAAGATTTATGTATGCTGAAGCACAAGCTTGTACCTTTAAAATTATATACTTTGTGTATATTATCCGAGACACAATTCACAGCACTGATGAAGGTTACCATAAGATTTATGTATGCTGAAGCACAAGCTTGTACCTTTAAAATTATATACTTTGTGGGGTTTGACACGCCTTCTTCTGTCTGTTAATAGACCCTTTGGCACTTTTTCAAGGTACAGGGTCTAACCAGATAATTCGATTGTCTACAAACACTTACCCTTTCCTCTCTGTAAAATCGAAGAAAATAGTTTGAATATAGTACACTATGTAAAATGTAAATCAAGTCAAGAAAAAATCCCATCTTGGCAAAACCTGTGTTGCCAAAGCCAAGTGCAAAGTGAAATGGCTAAGGCCAGTGCAAATCCCTTGGCCAGAACGAAGACAAATCACTAATGGAGAGTGTGAGCTGTGAAAAATAGATAGATGAATGAATAGATGAAGAAAAAGTGCAGCTTTACATGCAGATGAAATGGAAAAGAAGTAGAATTACTATAGTAATTGATGTTGCAATGCTTGTAAGAATTCTATTTGTTTCTGCTGTTTGCATTTCATTTATTTACTCTTTTCGACTTGTTTAACACTTGATTTATGCTCATACTTAATACTAGGCAAAAACTGGCAAAATTACCGACGAAGGCAGTTCGTCAATTGGGGTATAGAGTGGGGGAAAGAGTGTGATTGGGGGCCCCCACCTTATGCCAGGCATAAATCGTCTGGGCCCCCGGCTAATGCAGCCATTGTCATTTTTATGGCCATAAATTTCCATGTCAAATCAGTTTACTGACCCTTCAAAAGTTAACTTTTCCCTCTTTTCTTTTCTTTTCTTTGCTCTATTTTGCTATTCTAGCTAAAAAGTTATGATATATATTGAGAAGAATCGGAAACATTTGCTTAACCTCAGCTATAACTATTTGTAAGCCTAATGCTGGGCTCTTACTTGTCATACCGTGTGTCAGACGTGTGTCTATCTTTTAGGCGAAGCTCTGACTCATTGATGTATAATTATCGCATGCGAGAGAACTCTATGTTAGTTCATATATATGGTAGTTCATGGACATATACATACACCATTTGCTTGTGCCATCTAGTACATACTCAAGGTTTGCCATATATGTAGTTCTGTTCATCTTAGGCTAATGCAGTGTCTCTCTGACACATAATAATCGCATGCGAGAAATTAGTATAAGTGTTCCAAATATTTGGTACATTCAAGTGTCTCTCTGACATATAATAAACGCATGCGAGAAATTCGTATAAGTGTTCCAAATATTTGGTATATTCAAGTGTCTCTCTGACATATAATAATCGCATGCGAGAAATTAGTAGAAGTGTTCCAAATATTTGGTATATTCAAGTGTCTCTCTGACATATAATAATCGCATGCGAGAAATCAGTATAAGGTTTCCAAATACTTGGTAGTTCACAGACATATGACACACCAGTCTGACAGACACGAGAGCCCAGCAGCACTCACAACTAACTAAACTATCTATACATTTGCACTCGGCCTAATCGAACTGCAGTTTCACGTTATCACAGCGATTTGGGCGTGGCATAGCCCACACTCGTGCCCCCCGTGCCGTCCACAGAGGAGTCACTGTTGTTGTTGTTGCGCTTCTGACGCTTCTTGCGCCAAGGGAACTTACGACCCTCTTTGGCGGGTGCACCGAATGTTGTTGTTGCTGCCGCATCCGCACTGTGGCAAGTTTCCGGCTCGTTCAGGCTGCTGCTGCCACTGTGCGTCGCCACCGGCTCATCGCGTCGGCTGATAACACGCGATAGTTTCAGTCGCGTCGTGGGCTGTGCGTGAGCTGTGGTGGCATCCTCGGCTGGCGCTTCATTAGAGGGCGACAACAGCAGTGCTCCGTTCTTTGTGGCAAGCAGTGCATGCCGCTTGCCACGCCTCGTCTCGCCCACTTCGGGTTCGTGCAGGGACTGCGAGTTGGCGTCGGTGCTGAGCGAGGACATGCGGGACACCTGCGACTGCAGCAGACGATGTGGCACTGCGCTGCCCGGTGGCGTGGCATATGGCATGTCCTGTTTGCGTAGACGCCGACCGACACCGACAACGGTACACTGCAAGAAAAGGAGTACGATTGGTGTGGGTTAGGTTAAGACTAAGCTGATTACACTTGACTTCATTTTTCGATATTCATCAAATAGAGCTTATATCAAAGTTAGATTTTCTTGCCTACACTGAAAAAACGGCCACTTAAAAAAATCAAGTATTTTATACTTAATTTTGGATTGAATTTTTTAAGTATGCATTCGGGATTAAGTTGTTAAATTAGTATTAAAATGGCTAAATAAACCTTAAATACTTGATTCAATCACAAATTTCTTAAAAAATCCAGTTGATCGCAACATTTTCTGAGAGAGAAAGAAATATTTTCTTTTGTGCTCACTCAGTGGATATTATTCGAACTTTTAGTATTTTATACTGACAGAAAAATATTACTTTTTTTTTGAAAATATAAAATTAAAAAAAAAAAAAAAATGAATTCTCGGCTGGGACTTGAACCCGAGTCGTCCGCATTCTGCATTCTTTGGGTATTTGGGATGTGCAAACTGTTAAAGCTTTGTGGCGCAAGGGTCTAAGTCGACAGTGAACAGCGTTGCGCGTGTCAACCAAGGAGGAGTCGTGAGTTCAAACCGAGAAGCCGGACAAGTAAATTTGGTATGGTAAATATAAAATAAAAAAAAAAATAGGTAAAATAAAAATATAAAATAGAGTAAAATAAAAAAATATATAATAAATGTATAATATAAGATATTCAGGACTGAATTTTTTATGCCGCAATTTAAGAATGTTCGGGATTGAATTTAAGAATAGTCGGGATTAAATTTTTCATATAAAAATTCAAGTATTTTCGTACTTGGGTTAAGAATATTCGGGATTATCCAAATTCGAATCCCGTTTCGGATTGATTTTGGTCACTTTATCCCGGAATATTTTTTCTGTGTAGGTAATAGATTGGAAAAAACCTTGACTTCATTTTTCGATATTCATCAAATAGAGCTTATACCTAGTTCGCTTTCCTTGCCTAGATTATAGTCTGATCGATTTTTCTCTCAGTGCACTACTCACCTGGCTGCTGCTGTTTATTGTCGTGGTTGTGGTGTTTGTCCTAATGCTGTCCTGCAGGGATAGCTGATGGTTGGCATCGCGGCAACGGAACTGCACCACACGATAGGAGCCATAGGGTTCCAGGGCATTGTTATTGACGCTGCAGCTGGCGGGTTGCAGTCGCATGGAGCCCTGGAGACGCATCAGTGCACTGTAGTTGTGCTGGTGATATTGATTGCGCTGATGATTCCTGGCCAGGCCAAACTGACGAGTCAAAGTAATCTGCAACGTTGTGGAATTGCAATAACTGAAACCCATGAGAGCGTCACTCACCTTGAAGGCCTCACGAAACTTGTGGCTCATAATGTTGTAGAGCAGCGGATTGATGCAGGTGGACAGGTAGTAGAGCACGCCCGAGGTGTAGTCGAGTATGCGGTAGAATTCGTCAAAGGACTCTGGACAGCCGCAGACATTTATCAGTTTCACGCCGTATACGGCTATCAGACGTTGGGCGTGAAACGGAGCCCAGCAGAGAAAGAAGGCAACGGCTACAGCTACTGCAAAGAGGGGGCGATACAAGCACGCACAGAGTTATCAAATGTCGCCAATACACGAGGGCACAGATAAAAGAAAAATGTCAAACGCATGTCGATGTTTTTTAGTTCATCACCAGAAAACAATTTCCGCTAGCGGAAACTAAATTTTACGCTTGAACTTCAACAAAAAACATAGTGCGGCGTAGGCTGTAGTCGAGTGTGCTTGTTGACGCAGCATAAATAACATTGGCATATGAAAAGTTGATTGCTATGTTATTTGCTGTTTACTTTCACATTTATGGTAATCAGCTTTCACTTTGGCGTAAGTGCAGCATTTTTAAGGCTGATTGCTATAACTCATTTTGTTGAAGTTGTAAATTATTTGAGTTCAATTAGTGTCATAGCAATCTGTTTTCAAAACACTGTCAACCAATTGAAGCCGACTGCTACGACAGTCCTTCTTAGCAGCATCCCAAAAGTATGCAATGAAATTCAATTTTATTGCAGCATTGAAGATAAGAGTAATTCACATATTTTATTGTATACAATTTATAACAGCGACGACGTCTGTTCTTAAGCACTGCCAATCGTAGTTCAATAAGCTTACATATATTTGACCTTGTATGACAATAGAAATAGAGTGTAACAGGAAATCACTTTTCAAGCTTCAAATTGAAGTGTTTTGTATGCTATTTTTTATCAGACAAAACTCACTTAAAGAAGTGAAACATATGTATTATTTAGTAGAGTTAAACAACCAGGAAATGAGGTGGTAGTTTAACAGATTAATAGACAAGGGTTAACAAAAGGTAAGACTTAAGAAGCCCACGTGGCGTATGCGCAACATTGAGCGTTTATTCATTGAGTGGGTGTACACCTTGAAAAAGGATAGAAAAAAGGCTAGATGAAAGGGATACGACTTAAAATGTCGGCTTGTCCCTTTGTCATATCAATTATGTTATATTGTTTATACCTTTCATGTAAATAATGTAATTAAATCGCTTTTAAAGTATGTATATCTTTTCGTAAGGGTCGGCGCCTGCTGACTTCAATCAGTGTGTGGCCCAATCAGTCAACAATCAATCACGACTGAAGTCAGCTTGGCTGGACCAACACGAACTCACCTACCCAACATTCTGATGACCCGACTCTGCGCATTCAGACCACGATGCGGATCATAGGCTCGCCGTGGCAGCGCCTGGAGCAGTCGACTCCGCTTCAGCTTCATGCCAATCAGTACATACAGCACGCAGATGGCTGTCATGGGTCCACAGAAGAATATAAATCCCGAAACGGCAAATACATGAGCGTAAAAGTCACTTTCCATCTATTAAAAGAAACAAACTTTATGTTAACATTTATGAGAGAGATTTCCGGCTACATTCGCGTACCGTACAGGAGTATCCCTCGCCCTGTCTGACCACGGAGAACTGCATGGCCTGGGGCAGAGCCAGCACAAATGCCGTTAGCCAAATGGCGAAAATGAACTTGATGGCACGCGATAGCTTCGACATGGTATGTTGCCTATAAAGAGGAAGAGAGTGGAGAGGGGAAACAGTTAAAGCAGATTACCCACTCGAAACTATTAATGGGACTATAAAGTGGATACACTGAAACAAAGCTTTCGCTTCAGTTTAATGCAATATATTTTATGGGTAATACTAGAGGCAGCAGCCAGGTAGGCGCCAGTAGGGTATGCTCTAGCAGGGCATACTTTGCTATGATTGATTAAAGAGACAAGAACTCATATATTGATCAGGTATTATCATTGATTTATTCCACAGTAATATCTACTATTAGTGTGAGTGTTAGTTGGAATAAATACATCCTTTTCTCTATGTCACCGGCCCATCGCACATTCCTTATACCCACTATAGAGTAATGAACTTTAATTTGATATTAATCCATCTATAATTATTGTAAATATTAATTAGATTTAATAAACTCTTCTGTCTATTTTACCTGCCTTATAACACATTCCTTATACCCACTATAGAGTAGTGAATTTTAATTTGATATTAATCAATCTATAATTAGAATAAATACATTCTTTTCTCTATGTCACCTGCCCCATCGCACATTCCTTATAACCACTATGGAGTAGTGAATTTTAATTTGATATTAATCTATATATTAATATTGTGAATGTTAGTTGGAATAAATACATCCTTTTCTCTATGTTACCTGCCTAATAACGCCTCTCTTATACCCACTCTAGAGTAGAGTATTTCAATACATTAAGTCGGTAAACACATTCGAAACTTTCTGCATTTCCTCTTCAATTTAATGGGAGGCGACACTAAAAGCAGCTTTCCTTAAATAAATAACTAGAATGCATTTCGCAAACAAAAACACATGTATCACATTTTAATATCTATGTTTATATTTGAGTAATAAATACTCCACTTTAGCCTCAAGCAACGACAAAACATATCGCATTTATTTAATGTCTCATATCGCCTTTTAATGATAACAAATAGCACTCTTATCAGTGAAATGAAAGCACATTAATTAGGCAGTATATTAAATGTCGGCTGATTAGACACATATTAAAGCTACGACTGATGAGTTATGAGCAGCGTATCTAACCATAAATTGAGCGGCGAAATGAACAGCAAACTAGGACAAGTGGAATTAAAGGAAAATAGTACTCAATGAACTGAAAGGTAAATAAAAAACTAAATAAACAAATACATAAAAAATTTAAAATACAATTTGCAAGATTACAAGGAATATTATTTTGACGAAATCTCATAAATATTCATAGCATTTCATGAATATTCAAATCGTTCAACCATGTCAGGTATTATTGTCGTATTATTTGTTTTTAAACTATTGCAGGGGGAAATCGATTCTCCCACACTAATGGAAAGATTACTTTTTTCTATTTCTATGCGCTTTTCCTTTAACTCTGCTTCAATAGTTTTTAAATTTTGCATAAACCTTTTCGTATATTCTGTAATGACTCTAAGCGACTCTATAGAGTATAGAGTATAGAGTTTAGAGTATAGAGTATAGAGTATAGAGTATAGAGTATAGAGTATAGAGTATAGAGTATAGAGTATAGAGTATAGAGTATAGAGTATTCGATTATTCGATTATTACACCCACATTCTCATAGTTGAGTCTCTATAGAGTATTTGCTTAATCCACCTACATTCTCATTATTAAGTTTCCTTTTTTTGACCTCCTTTCCACAATTTATCTTAGTTATCTAGTCAATCAAATTAGAAGAGAATATTGTGTAGCACTTTTAGAATTTTTGTTATACAGAAATGTAGAATGTAATATTACTAATATTGTGTTAAATAAACAAGAAAACTTTTATTAATTTATGTATGAATATATTTTTATATATTTTATTTCCAATTTTTCCGCTAAGTTATTGGCTAGTTAGTAGACCATTACTTTGTCTTTATCTTCTCGTTATATCAAAGTCCCCAAGGCTTTAGTCTCAACGCCTACCTCAGTTATGATTAACCCTGCACCTTCATCCTTCGTCAAAATGACTACGCGCGATTTTATTTTTGAATTAAAACCTATTTATACTATTTATTTTAGTCCCCCTTTTCGTGTAGTACTTGTCAGTAACTTAATAGTTGGTAGTCAAAGTAGGACAATGCACTAGTCACATCCTAAGTATTTTATAATTTGATTATTACGAAAGAAGTCGGCATATTTTGTATGTAAATTACCTAGTTTTTTGTTGAAAACGAGCTATTTGGCAAAAAAAGGAAAGCTGTGAAATGATTTTTTTAAGTTAAAGATTAAAAAAAAATTACAAAAATGATAAAAAATATTGAAAGAAATATGTTTAAATATAATTAAAAAATATATTTCGGTATTTAATTTTGCTCACGACATATTTTAGACTCACATAAAATAGGTCGTAGTCATATTGACGAAGGATGACGTTAATGTACAAAAAATAAGGATGACGTTCCAGGGTTAACTGAATAATTGTGTAGTGCTTTCTCTCAGTGCACTCTCGACTTACCGAAACGGATGGCAGATGGCAATGTAGCGCTCCACAGTGAAGGCCGTTATGGTCAGCACTGTCGCATTGGCGGACATCTCGGACAGAATGCTCTCCAGTATGCAGATGCCGTCCGTGAAGTGATACGCATTGGGACACCACAGGTTGTACAGCTCCTTGGGTATGCCTGAGGGGAGTGGGAATCCGATTAATGTGGCCATAATCCGATTGCTGCGACTTACCCGAGACCAACAGTATCAAATCGGATACGGCCAGATTGAAGAGATAGAAATTAGTGGCCGTGTGCATAAAGTTGTTGCGGGAGATGACAATGCAGGTGATTAGATTGCCCAAGAGGCCGGCGACAAGGATCAGGGCATAGCAGACGGTGAGGACGACGAGGAGCGTGGAGATGGCATCGATGCCCGTGGCTGTGGGTGTGGCTGTTGCTGTGGTTGTTATTGTGGTTATTGTTGCAGTCAGATTGAGGGAACTGTTCGGGCTAAGCAGATTGGTGAGCATCTCGTTGGTCATGTTGAGGCGTTGGGCGAAGTGCGTGAGAAACTTATCATTGTGCAACAGCAATAGCTCCGGGCTGCCACTGCCACTGAATGGATTCTGATGGGGCGTGGCACTCCGATTGGGATTAACGGGTAGGGTGGGCACCCTATGAGCCATGAATGATTGATTGAGGCCATCATCATCAGCGTCGGCATCAGCGGCTGCAGCAACAACAAGTGCAAAGTCAACGCCTTGCAACATTTTGCCACTTGTCAATTAATCTGTTCCTACTTTGCTCACTTTCACTCGTATCTTCTCGCCCTGGGCTCACTGCTTGTGCCTTATGAATGTGATTAATATACTAGTTGTAGTTGTTGAGGCCTGTTCACGCCCACTTCTCCTTGTTGTTCCCCTTGTGCACATGGCTGATAAGCGGCTGCTGACGACAACAGACAGATGACCGTGGAGCGGGGACTGGGCACAGACGACAGGAGACAGTAGGCAGTAGACTTGCGACATGCGACATGCGACAGGAGACATACAACACACGACAGACAGGCCTCAATAATTGTGCACTCGCCTGTGAAGCAAACAAACATTAAAAGTCATTAGGCTCAAGTCAGAATTTAAATTGAATCCCCAAGCCAGGCATAATAACTTATTACACTGCTACAAAATTTATGTTAATTATTACTGATATTTATTACGACTGCGATGGTAAGAGAATAATTTGAAATAAAAGAAACAATAATAAAATAGAATAAAGAGGCTTTTGCTGTTTTAAGACTAAACTATAAAATATGTAATAATACACTATAAATATACAAATAAATGCTTAGGGAATTACGTCATGAAATCACTGCAACCAGAAGGCCTTTTGTGTTAAGACTGTTTCCTATCAATCTAAACCCTCTACTTCCCTTATGAAGTGGAGTAAATCTCTTGTAGGAGTTTTTTGCATCAGGGAGGTTGTCAAAAATATTCCACATAATATAATATAATTTTAAGATTTTTTCAGCATTTTTTAGGATATTAATTCCTTGTAGCCGGAGTTGAATGTAGTCTATGCGGCATCTATTGAGCTGGGAACTCCAAATACTCAGCCTAACCATTTCTAACCTTAGAACTAATTATTTTGCTTGTTTTAAGTGTATAATTTAAGTACAACTTGGTATTATTTCAAGCTAATTTTGGAATTTTTATATGAATAATATTTGTATCTCTGTGTGTCTATAAAATTTCCATTGATTTCACTTTAGTTACCATTTTTGCTACATAAATTCTTTAATAACTTTTGTATATTTAAAAATTTGTTGTTAATTTTAAAAGTATTTCTTAAAGTCACTGAAAATTATAATAAGTTTAATAACATTTATTCATTAAAAAGTAATCCTTAAAGGCGCTAAAGTCCTATTTTATTTACTTATATTTTTTATCTGTGATATTTTTTAACTGTTTTTTAACTGAGCTTTAAGCTAAATTAAATATTATTTAAAATTAAAACCATGTACTTCTCAGCCTATACTTTTAATCACGAATTTCAGAAAGAGTTTAAATTTTGCAAAAACTGTTAATTTGTCAGAGTGTTCGCTGCTGATTTCTATCAGTGTAGCACTGTTTTCCTTGCCACAGGTGTCTGTGGTTTTGCTCTGTTGCGGCTAACGGGCTTGTGGCAAGGAGCTCAGCTGCCACAATGGCAAAACTGCGCAATTTGGGCCTAGTTGTAATTTCATTTTTCTATAAATAGAAACGAGAATCTTGTATTGAATTCGCAAGCGACTAAACGGAAATATGCTGCTGGAAAAGTTATATTTCCTCTTTCTGCTAGTTGATTGGCGCAACAGGAAAAGTTTTCATATTTGTGTGGGATTAACTTTGGTCCAAGTACAGTCCTTCGGCTAAATTGTGACATTTAAGAAGCTGCTAAAGTATCTTCAATTCACTTGGCCCTAATGGCTATTGGCAGAGTAGAGATATGAACTTTCGAACCTCCCTGATAAATGACATGCATTATTCTGGCTCTGTGGCTGGCACGTTTAGCACATGCATAAATCTTGGCTGTGCCAATAACAGATGCCAATACCAAGGATCAAAAGTCGGGGAATGTGGTTAGAACATGACATGACATCTCGGTCACATTATGTATGCAAAGGAAACGAAGGCCAAGACACAGTCCTTAACTACACATTAATCATAAGTGCACTGGGAAAAAAGGCTTCCAAGAAATTGAGATAAAAATATGTAAAAAATAGAATTTAATTTTTATATTTTTAATATTTCCAGTAAATAGTTTTCATCAAAGAAGTTCAATTGATTCAGTTTAAATACAACTTCTACTCGTAGAGCATTATAATTCATTCCTTTGGTTGTTTTTTATCAGTGTATTCACTACTGTCCACCTGGTGGTCGCATATCGTAATAGTAACCATAATTAATGTTCCGCCACAACTATCTAGATTGAATTTGTTATTAATAATTAAGGTTCACATTATCTGTAGGCAAGTCCAAGACCCAACAGGAAATAGAAAGAGTCCTTTTGAGGCCCCTGGGGTCCTTGGGCTCTAAGACTGTCCCCATTGGAAGTGGGCCTTTCTAGTTTATTGCGTCGTTGTTCATAATAATTTGATGCACGTAATTGAATTGCCAATTCAGGTGTGAAAGCTAAACAGGGCATGTCGAAGTAACCCTAAGGAAGGCTCCTTAAGTTAAGTTGAGGTAAGATTACTTCCTGCTTATTATTGAGAGCATGAATGCTAAACATTAAAGGAATGTAAAACACTTTCAAAGGTTTTCTTGCAAGTGGAAACTGTTGACCGGGTTTCAGGCATACTTTCAGAAAGAAACATAAGAATAGAATAAAGTTTATCAGCTAAAAAATTCCAGGAAATATTTTATTCAAACTGAATGTGAATAATTTTGCGAAGAAAAGTATTTTCACTGAATATTTTCTATTGAAGAGTTTCCAACTGAATTCATTTTGTGTAGGTTTTTAATATTGAATTGATTAGTTATTTAGCAAATACTTTATATGTTTCTTTAGAATGATTTATAAACCCTAAGCAAGGCTCCTTAAGTTATGCTGCGGTAAGATTACTTCCTGCTTATTATTGAAAGCATGAATGCTAAACATTAGAGGAATGTAAAACACTTTCAAAGGTTTTCTTGCAAGTGGAAACTGTTGACAGGGTTTCAGGCATACTTTCAGAAAGAATCATAAGAATAGAATAAAGTTTATCAGCTGCAAAATTCCAAGAAATATTTATTTCAAACTGAATGTGAATAATTTTTGCGATGAAAAGTATTTTTACTGAATATTTTCTATTGAAGAGTTTCCAACTGAATTCATTTTGTGTAGGTTGGTAACATTGGATTGATTAGTTATTTAGCAAATACTTTATATATTTCTTTAAAATGATTTACAAAATTTAAAATTCAGTTTAAAGAATTTAACAAATATTTTAAAATATAGCATAGAATAAAGTTTATCAGCTACAAAATTCCTAGAACAAGAAATATTTTATTCACGGTGCTTCAACTGAAAGTGAATAATATTTGCTGAATATATTCTATTGAAGAGTTTCCAACTGAATGGAAGTGTAGGTTGGTAACGTTGGATTGATTAGTTATTTAGCAAATACTTTATATATTTCTTTAAAATGATTTACAAAATTTAAAATGCAGTTTAAAGAATTTAACAAATATTTTAAAATATTTTTTGGGTAAATTTAAACTTATTTTAAACTTGTATATTTCTTTAAACTGATTTAGATGATTTCAAATTCAGTTGAACAATTAATCGAATCATCAACTAGCATTCAGAAGTTTAATCTGAGCACTTTAAAGCACTTGAAACAGTTCTCGTTGCACTTGTGGCACAAACTTTGATCAATATTTGAAAACTAATTGCTTTTCAGTAGAAAAACTGTAGCACAAAGAGAACTGAATGCAATCGTTTGCTTACCGTTTAAAAGCAAATATCCATTGAAAGTTGCCGCTGTTCTATGTGATTTGACATATTTTTCCCACTGCTTTCACTGTTCTATTTGAGATATCACAATTGCTTTAGCACTCAACTTAATGTATTTCAGTTGGATTTATACCACAAATGCGCACAAAAGAACTTCCGTGACGCTTTCAATAGGTTGAGTGGAGCTGAAGTAAAAACTTTCTGCACTTAATAAATGACTTTATAACAGTAAACGCAATCTAATTTAAACTTTTCACACAGTTGCGATTGATGGTCACTCACAGTGCACTTTCATGCAGCCGCACACGTCCGTTTCGCCGCGCAGTCAATGTTCGACTGAATCGGCCATGGCGGCTGTTAGGCGGCACTGTTAGCACTGTTAACAAGCGCAGCAACAGCGCTGTTAGCTAACAGCGACAGCAAGAGCAGCAACAGCAACAGTTTTGCTTCGCTGTTAAGGCGCGCGCTCTCTTTACGCTGGGAGCGCCTTGAGCGTTGTACATAATTTCATTCATAAATCGAAGCACTTTACCTTGACTTTGACACCGCAACAGTCTATACGTCTCACTCACACCACGAAGCAGCTCGCGTGTGTGTGCGTGTGTGTCTGTATGAGTAATGCTGCCTATAAACGGTGGGGCAACTTAATAAAATTGAATTGAGTTACGAAACTTAGGATAGCGCATATTCTGTTGTGGCAATTGCAAACGGCAAACGGCAAATGGTAAATGCCAGATGGAAAATGGAAAATGTCTAAAATGGGACGAAGCACTTATACTTGGCTTTAATATTTATTAGCCAAGGCGTTGTCCCTGGCTCTGGCTCTGACTTCAACAA
Organism: Liodrosophila aerea; assembly: GCA_035045005.1. NCBI lineage: Eukaryota > Metazoa > Arthropoda > Insecta > Diptera > Drosophilidae > Liodrosophila > Liodrosophila aerea. Next base: position 680,938 of record JAWNNL010000646.1, on the reverse strand, counting down.
TCTCAACTCACGCGAAATCAAAGCAGTTAAATACCATAACAAATGTGCTAATATTTCTTGCAATCTATTTTTTCACTGGACTGGACTACTGTCCAGCGCATATTAATCTTTCCCTCAGTAAGCGTCAAATTTTGTGGCCTTTGTGTTGTCGCGGGTCACGAATTGCAATGCCAAAAAGTGTGGAAATTGTGGAAATGGTGGAAATGCTGAAAATGACGGCATTCGGTGGCTTTAAAGCGGATTTTCGTGTTGATTTTGCTGCTTCTTTTTTATGTTTATTTGTTGTTTATGGTTAGGCCTTAGGGCCAAGCGCTAAGTGTTTGTCAGCAGGTCGTAATTACGTCGGAATAGCCAGGCATAAATATAACAGAAATGAAAAATCATGGCAGAAAAACTCGACTTACTTATGAGTTGACAGAGTTGAAAATTTAAGGAAAGTTTCCTTTCAATTTCGGTGCAATTAAAGCTCAACTAAACCCGTCACAATTCTGCTTAATTATTCTATTAAGTTTTGCCTTTTATTCAAATTATCATACTGTAGCTAAAAATAACTCACGCACCATGAGAAATTCCTCTTTGTATGCAGATTCACTTGGAAAAGTATTAAGATATTAATAAACAATTGTGCCCACCCTGTCGTAGTGTAATTTCCATTTGTGACAGATGTTTTCAGCCATCGGGGAAATGCCTTGTGTAAGCTGAGGACTATTATCGTTTGTGCCCCGGCACAATCTGAGGCACATCTTGACTTAATGTTGCGCAAATAATCACTGGCCATAATCTGTTCGAGTGCTCTGCGGATTATTCATGAGTATAGTTTAGAGCCCAATTGCCCAAACACTTGTGGCTGTGCAGATGGCACAATCTCCATCGCAATCTGAATCTGTATCTGAATCTGCATCTGTATTTTATACAGTTTGCCCTGGCAGCATTTAATTGCTCATACGCCACGTTTGCCCCAAAGAATTCTCTGTAATTTCTGACCTGCTGAGAGAACATTTGATGGCCAATACAAAGCAAACTGATTAGCATAATCCGGCTGGGATGCTGTGAAGCACATGTGCAGGACAACCACTGAGAGAACTTCCCTTCCCCCTTATTGTAAAAGGTCTAACCACAGATTTGATGGCTCTCTTTGAGGTGGCTCCTGCGGCGCTCAGTGTGATTAATGAGTGCAATGCGTTTAACGATAACAATAACCATTACTTTGAGTCGAAAGTGTTGGCAATTTTTATGTTCGCATACACTGAAAATATTTGAAATGCTAAGTCTACTAGTAAAAAGTGGAAATGATGCTCAAATTCATTCTTTACCCTCATTTTCGCTCAGTGTAACATCAAGTTAAACTTAAATTAGTTTAGTCTAAAGACATAAAGAGTGCTCTTTATTTTAGAGCTCATTTCTTTTGGCTTTTTACTGGGCCTAAAACGTATTGTCACTTTACACCAACTCACATTACTCATACGACACGTTGTGCGTTCGGCAAGTGTGGGTGACATGGCTTTTAGGCAAATGAATGCCGCGTGGCATGTTGACGAAATACTGTACATTTTGTGGAATTCAATTATTGAAAAAGGCTTTGGCAGCACATGCAAAACTCAACGGGTAATCGAAGCTGCCAATTAGCCGCCAAGCGAATGAAATTCATAAAAATGCCAGCGACAATGACTTGTTGATTCGCGTGCGTGGGCTTTATAAATGGCAAAAAATTAATAAATTATAAATATAAAAAAGGATAGAAAAGAAAAGAAATTAAGTGAGGACTATGAATTGAGAAAGTATCTCAACAGTCTGCTTGGGCTTGTGGATGAAATACTAGAATAGAGTTACACAGAGAAAAGTTACTTGAACAGAGTTTGAGACTCTCTATATTAGAGCATCCTCTACTGAACTTAGAGCAACTCTATTAGCCAAATGTCGAGTTATCCCCCAGTACTAAGACTGAGTACGTAATCCCTGCAAAATCACTGGCCAATGTTTTATTTCACTTTACTGAATATTCAATTTGCTTTTCAGCTTGAATTGAGTTTGGTTTGCTGTCAGCTTTTAATTGAATTTTAATCAATTTTAATTTTATTTTATATTTCTGTCGAAAGGCACTAAAGTAAAATTAAAATAAATGTATTGAATTTTATTTATTTTACTATTGAAACGCTCTTCCTAACACTGCAATTTTTGCTAATTATAGAGTGAAGTGTTAGTCACTTGATATTTATATTTGGCGCAAATATATTGTAGTTAAATTTAAATTCTTGATTGGACTTATTTCTAGTTTTAATAGTATATTATTTTTTTTACATATTATTTATTAATATTTAATATTATATTTAAATTCTTTGCCAGTTGAATAACTTCATAACTTCGTTCAAATTGCAGTTGCCTTCCTATTTCTATTTTTACTCCTATTCCTATTCCTTTAATGGTTTCCTTCATTTGCCGTCTGCTGCGTAGTAGTCTATGATTTAATGAAACTTGATGGAAATTTGTGAGGTCATAGGACTGCAGGTAGCAGTTCTGGCAATTGCCCGAGGCAAGTGCACTTACTTAGAATCTTTCTCAAGTAAAATATTAATGGAATTCAAGCCTAACCTAGCAACGAGAAGAAGTAGAACATAATTAAGTAGAAAAGGCAAATAAATATTTTCACATTTTCCGCAAATATTTGCAGAACGGAAATATTTAATTATAGAAATAGCATGGAACCAAAGTGTAGAGAGTTTATTTGATATGACAATTGGTTGAGCTGAGCTGTAAATGACTTTTTTGGCCCGAGTTAACATGAGTTGGCAATAAAACTAAATGAATTGAAAACTTGCACAAAATGCGAGTCGAACTGCAGAGGACAATGAGAAAAAACTTCAAACGACAAAACAGAAAATAAACTAAACGTGAACTCAAGGCGACTGACTCCCTGCTGATGTCATGTTTGGGTCTCATAAAGAAAACAAAACCCAAACGCTACGTACTTAAAGCGAGCGCAGAAAGAAAAGCCATTTCCACTGCTGACTTAAGCAGAATTAGAAAATTGAAAACTGACAACTGAGCACTGGAAATCAACTATGTGACTCGAGTTGGGGCATGATACCATGTGGCACGTGCTGCCACTCTCTAAGGATATGTATACTGACTTTTCCCTTGACTTTGTTTGTTTGCTTAGGACTTTTGCTCTTCTGGTTTTGATTAAGTGCCTGAAATTGTTTCGCAATATTTGCATGTCGATTGAACTATGGCCAAGTATGCATTGCAATAAATCTGATTTGGCATTCCTCTGCCATCGTTTCGACATTTATCTATAAACTGCATGCAGCTCACCATCTCTCGTTCTCTGTACATTCTTTCTTCTCTCTTTTTGTAGACGGAAACTTTTATGGCCCTGTGATAGATTTGTTTTGCACATGGCCATAAAACTAACGGCTAACAAACGCCCAGCGGACTCATAAAATCTTAACAAACTACCATAAAAATGGGCCTAAATGCCAGAGCCGACTAGCAGATACCCTGCATAAGATGTAAGATTATGAGTGAATAAATTAAATGTTAATTATAATAAAAGAAAACTTAATATAATAAACCATATTAAGGACTATCCAAAGGCTCAATCACAAGTGAATGCATTACCTTTTATTTTCTACATTCATTAAAAGTTTTTTAAATATTTTTTTAAGTGATTTCTGCTAATTTTAATAGAAGTTTAAGTAGTAAATTTTAATATGAAAATAAACTCAATAACATAAAAATTATTTATTTATACTAAATATATTTCAGTACTCCTTTTTTGGCTATCTTTTAGTTCAAACAAACTTTAAAATAATTTTCATTATTCACATAGCAACTTCACTCTACTTTTTCCATTTACAGGGTATAAATTACAAACCAATTTCATTGCCCATTTGAACAGCCGAAGCAATTTCATTCTACTCTAATCTCCCGCAGCACTCTTCCGACATAACCTCAAAATTGAATTGTTGACATTAATTGAAGTCAGTGTCAATTGGCACAGAGTTCATTTGTTGGGGCCAGAAGGACACATCATTAGCATCGCCATGGCATATGTAATTGTCTGGCTTAGACCACAGCATTTTAGTGTGCCACTAAACAAGATTAAGTGGATGCCGCATTATATTAACTAAATTTGCATTTTTATGCTGCCAGACAACTGACAACAGACAACAATCAATGAGAGCAGCAGATGACACGCACTTTGCTTACGCTCTCGCATGCGAGTAAAGCAACCGGTAGTACCACTGGACAGTGCACTGTGGGCTGGATTGCTAAGAAACTGGCATAAGGTTGAAAATGTTATGGCAGTATAACTATATTTTTACTTTACAGTCTGTATATAAATAATCGATAACTTGTATTGAACAGCTGATCGTTAAAAGACATGTATTATCTACTAATTATTTAGAATATTTATTTAAAAAAAAAAAAAAATCTAATAAATCTTTAAAGTTTGTCTTTCTTTTAACCAAAGGATTAAAAATGTAGAAAAATGTTGACTTACCCATTGTATTGCTTTATAGGGGTGGCAGGGTGAACCACAACTTTTGTTTATATATTTTCGCTTCTATATTCATCAATCGATAACTTTTATCGAACAGCTGATCGTTAGAATACATTTATTATCTACTAATTATTTACAATATTTATTTAAAAAAAAAATAATAAATAAATCTAATAAATCTTTAAAGTTTGTCTATGTTTTAACCAAAGGATTAAAAATGTAGCAAAATATTGACTTACACATTGCCTTATAGGGGCGGCAGGGTGGTTATGGTCAAATTAACAGCAAGTTTTATTTAAATATAATATATAAAATATATATATAAATATATTTTAAAAATAAATATATATAAATATATTTTAAATATAATTAAATCCAATATTTTCGCTTCTATATTCATCAATTGTGCCAAGTTTCGAGTCGATATCTTTGCGATTTAGCCCCACAGTGCAGCGACTGCTACTACAACAACAGTCCTCTGTTGCGTCGCTGTTAACGTCGTCGGCAGCGCCAAGAAGCCGAAGCCAGTCAGTCGCTACGAAACGGATGCTGCGTCCAGTTGCTGTCGCTTGGGAGCAGCTCGTGGACCGACGAGTCGATAAGGTTGAAACGTCGGAACGTGAGCGTTGAAAAACGCTGCCAAATTACCGAAGCAAAGTAAAGAAAATAACTGAAAAATTAGTGCAAAATTTAATGTTAAAGAAAGTTAAATTAGAGCTAAATTATACAATTGGAATTTAAAATTAAATATGTGCAAATTATACCAACAACAAGTTCAGAAACCTTGTTAATAAGGAGCAGCAGAGAGTGAAAAGCAATTCATAATTAGCAATTTAGCGAATTCTTACTAATAACAAATGAAATTTGTTTCGGCCCAAAGAGCAATGCTCGTTCAAAATAATACAAAAAATATCCAAAGCAAAAGTTCAGAGCCATAAAAATAATAAGAAGAGCAACAAAGTAACAAAGCAAGTGCAAAGCAAAGCGCATAATAAAATTGTGGCAGGCTACATTTAATAAATTTAAATTAAACGTGTTTTAAATGCACAAAACATTACGGCTGATTAACCAAAAAGAAGATAAACCCATCAAGAAAGAAAAAGAAACTCGAGTGATAATTAATTGGCTTTCAGTTGAATATTTGTGAGAATAATGCAGAGTCAGTGCCATTAGTCTGATCTCTCTCTCAGCCGTCTAATCGCTAACCGTTCGATAAGCTCAGCCATTCATTAGGCCAAATCAGTGCAAACATCGTGTTCATAAAAATGTCAAACTTCACCAAGAGCAGCAAATACAAGCACAATAAAAAATTATACATACAGGCAGCCGAAATCAATTTCATATGCAAAAACTAAATTTCATACAAAAAATAAAAACAAATAAACACTTTATGGTCATCACAGGTCAATAATTTTTTATGTTTCTTTCGATGCCCGGTACATGAAGTGTATATGTGTAAAGCGGGTGAATGTAGTATGTGTAACGCGAGGGCGTGGTAGGCCAAATAAACAAGAGAATTTAAAATTTCGATACGGTTTAGTTCAGCGTTTAAAAGGGGAATGATAGGTCAGTCTGTTTGTCTGTCAGTTGAGCTAAGTAAACTAATTAAATAAATTAGTATAGTGAACATTTTTCTAAGAAAATATGCTCAAAATTTCAATGTGATTAAGTTATAAATATATAAATAGATAGGTGTAATATATAGTATTAACATTAACATCATTTTGAAGTCAGTAACTTTGCCTCCCTACTTTGAAGCTATAGGTTTATAATCATCAATTCAGTTGACCCATTCTAAGTCTCAACTGCTTACTAGTTACTTTACTGCTTACTCAACTGTCGAGTGCGTACGACTATAGCCATGTTTGAGGTCTGTTTTCAGACGGAAGCGTAGCCAACTTTACGTATCATAAGTCATTAAAATCATAGTATAAGCCTCAGCCAGTTACTCCTCACCTTACTGTCGACTGCGCGCGACTGTAGCACTGTTTGAGGTATGCTTTTAGACGGATGCGTCGGTCGAATGCGACTCCCATTTGCCTAACCCAAGCTGCTAACCAAAAAAACGCCAACACACACTAAAAAAAGAGGCAGCCGCAATACGAATTGATAATAGTTAATGAAAACGATACAAAGCAGTGGGAAACCAGTTTGATACAATAATAAAACACAATTCGAGAAACAACATTCTTGGAACGTGCATATTTTGTTGTATAAATATTTATAACATGACAATATTACTACATACTTTTTTTCTATTTTTTGAGATTTTTTTCCTTCATTTTTTTTTTTTTTTTTTTTTTTGACTTATAATAATGTCATCTAAAAGCTGTTAACCGCCTTTTACGACAATGCGTGTGTTGAATGAATAAATGTTTCTATATGATCGAATATTATGCATGAATTGATAAAGTGCCATATCATCTTTTTGGGCAAGAGTTCGGCGGTGACCTTGAGGCCCGAGATGGGCTCTTAGGCAGTGTGCGAGGGGGGTACAATTGGAGCCAAGAGACAATTGGAAAACTCTGAGTGGCTCTGTCCCTGACATGTTTTATTTTCAATTAAATTTCACTTAAGAATGCAAATGAATTTTCCGAGAAATCCGTCTAGGACTTTACCTTTCGTTCTGCAATAATTTAATGGCAATTTGTTCTCTGTGCTACCTCGGATTGATACCAAAACTTTGGCCCAAAGGAACCAACTTGGATGAATTCCTAATTCATTTCCTATCACTTTCTCACCTTCTCACTTAGCCAAGCAAATGAGATTTTGAGTACACACCTCACACACACCGCACACACGCACACACGCACGCACAACACACTCTGATGTGGGAGGAGATGTTGGCTGGGAATATGTCATTTGTTGGGGGCGCTGCCACGCCCCATGTGCCAGACCCCTTAGCCATGTTTCACAATGAGAAATTCTTTTTGAATCTCACCCAAGTGCTGAACATATCAGCCGACAATCTGACGAACCTGCTACACGGACTGGATCTGGAGAATCCACAGGATCTGCTGGAGCCCGCTCCGCCCAACATGGCCCACCACATAGGCCTCCTGGCCACGTTGAGCGTGGGCTATGCGCTCATCTTTGTGGCCGGGGTGCTGGGCAATCTGATAACCTGCATTGTCATCTCACGCAACAACTTTATGCACACGGCCACCAATTACTATCTCTTCAACCTGGCCATATCCGACATGATACTACTCGCCTCTGGTAAGCCGAAGGAGTAGCAACTGACCCACTCACCTTAATCCGCAAACCATTCCCGATTCCAGGCATGCCACAGGACTTGTACAATCTCTGGCAGCCGGACAACTATCCCTTCCCCGAGGCCGTCTGCATCATTGAGAGCGTGCTCTCGGAGACAGCGGCCAATGCCACCGTGCTCACCATCACCTCGTTCACCGTGGAACGTTACATCGCCATCTGCCACCCGTTCAGGTAAGCTTTCTGCCCTGCTGAGACTCCCCATTGACTTGATTGATGCCAGTTCCCCAACAGGCAACACACCATGTCCAAGCTGTCGCGTGCCATCAAATTCATCTTGGCCATCTGGATAGCTGCCCTGCTCCTGGCCCTCCCCCAGGCCATACAGTTCTCAGTGGTTCAGCAGGGACCCGGCTCATCATGTACGGTAAATGTTCTCTACAAATTGCGTAAATGAAACCAAATCTATCATTCAGAGAGAATGTGAGAAGGGGAAAATGAATTGGGGTTACTTGATGGCTCTTGAGTCACAAGAAATTCTTTTTCGAAAGATTCCCTATTCTTGTATACCCTGCCTTAAGGGACAATTACTTACAAGATTATTCCGAGTTATTTGTTTTATGATGTTTGCATTTCTGCCTTTCTGCTAGGGTCAAGTGAACACCCTGATTAGCAGCTTCTCTCCTGACTGCAAGGTCTCTTTTAGGTCATTTTTATTCAAAACTTCGCTCTCTACACTTTTTAATACAGTTATTTGATATTTGACATTTGACATTCACATTCTGCCTTTCTGCTAGGGTTAAGTGAACACCCTAATTAGCAGCTTCCCTCCTCTCTTTATCGAATTCACTGTAGGATGTTTATGATTCGTCTAAGCCGAAAGTCTACACTGATAGAAAAAAGATTCTAAAATCAAGATTTTGGTCTTAGAACTGAGAATTTTGGTCTAAAAAATGCAGCAAGAACATGGAATTCTTGAAGTAAGAATACACAGCTTGATTTCAAGAACATTTTAAATAAGACCAAAATCTTATTAACAAGACCATAAATTCTTAAAATTTTAAGACCATAAATATAAATTTAAGATTATAAGTATTTAGATTTTTAAGAACCAAACATCTTATTTATAGACCACAAATTCTTATATAAAAAAAAATTAGATTAACCGCCATTTTACATATGTTGCACATTTTTAATATTTATATAATTTTTTTTTTATAAATTTTTCTTTATTTTATAAATTTTTTACATTTATTAAATTTGATTATATTTTATAAATTTTTTACATTTATTAAATTTGATTATATCTTTAATTTTACATACCAAATTTACTTGTCCGGCTTCTCGGTTTGAACTCACGACTCCTCCTTGGGTTGACACACGGCAACGCTGTTCACTGTCGACTTAGACCCTTGCGCCGCAAAGCTTTAACAGTTTGCACTTTTTTAAATCAGTTATTTGACATTTGACATTAACATTCTGCCAATCTGCCTTTCTGCTAGGGTCAAGTGAACACCCTAATTAGCAGCTTCTCTCCTCTCCCACTGTAGGATGTTTATGAGTCGTCTAAGCCGCAAGTTTTCACACCTTTGTTCTCTACACTTTTTTAATACTGTTATTTATGCGATATTAAATTATTCTTTTGCTTTTCATCAGATGAATAATGACTTTTTTGCCCATGTGTTCGCTGTTTCCGGGTTTGTCTTCTTCGGTGGTCCCATGACGGCCATCTGTGTGCTCTACGTGCTGATTGGGATCAAGCTGAAGCGTAGCCGACTGTTGCAGGCGCTACCAAGGCGCTCCTACGATGTGAGTCGCGGCATCAGTGCCCAGACCAGGGTCATACGCATGTTGGGTGAGTGTGGAGGGGGGAGCGTAAGGAACTACTTATCGTTATCACTATCGTTTCCTTTGGCAGTGGCTGTGGCGGTTGCCTTCTTCATCTGCTGGGCTCCGTTTCATGCTCAACGTCTGATGGCAGTTTATGGCTCGACCTCTAACATTGAGTCTGAGTGGTTCAACGATGTGTTCAACATCTTGAACTATACATCCGGTGTGCTCTACTTTCTCTCCACCTGCATCAATCCCCTGCTGTACAACATAATGAGCCACAAGTTCCGCGAGGCCTTTAAGGTGAGTGAAACATTATGTGAATCAAGAACTTCAGATGAAAGAAGAATGCTAAGGTCGATAAATTGAAGGTCGATTAGAAGTAAGATTACATTTTGAGCTCGTTTTTTGGGAATGAATTTCTTGATTTAAGATTATTGATTGATTAGGTTGAATCAGTCTTGAAAGAATACTGTTTCAATCTTAAATTAAGAAGAAATGAACTCAAAAAACAAGAAATGAGAATTAGATCGAAAAGAAATGAGAATTAGACTGAGAAGAAATGAGTATTGGATTGTTATTGATTTAAACTATAAAAATAAAGCATAAAAATACTCAAAGTTATGAAGCCTGATTATATCTAATTTCAACTCAATTAAAGAATAATCTAGAACGAATAAATTTGAATAATATGCGAATGATATAGGTTATAAATTCTAGCCTAATTTTAGAACTCCGTTTTCTTTTTTTCACTGTGTATATTTGTATATTCTATTTCAATTTCAATATTATGAGAAATTCTAGCCTAATTTTAGAACTCTATTCTCTTTTTTCACTGTGTATATTTGTATATTCTATTTCAATTTCAATATTATGAGAAATTCTAGCCTAATTTTGGAACTCCGTTCTCTTTTTTCACTGCGTATATTTGTATATTCTATTTCAATTTCAATATTATGAGAAATTCTAGCCTAATTTTAGAACTCCATTCTCTTTTTCACTGTGTATATTTGAATATTCTATTTCAATTTCAATATTATGAGAAATTCTAGTCTAATTTTAGAACTCCATTCTCTTTTTCACTGTGTATATTTGTATATTCTATTTCAATTTCAATATTATGAGAAATTCTAGTCTAATTTTAGAACTCCATTCTCTTTTTTCACTGTGTATATTTGTATATTCTATTTCAATTTCAATATTATGAGAAATTCTAGCCTAATTTCCGAACTCTATTCTCTTTTTTCACTGTGTATGTTTGCATATTCTATTCTACAGGTCACACTGGCGCGTCAGTTCCGTCTGTCGGGCAAGAATCAGGGTCAGGGTCTGCCACACACCTACAGTGCGCTGCGACGCAATCAGACGGGCTCGCTGCGACTGCACACAGTGAGTATTGACTATGGAGAGTAGTAGTGTAAAGGGTAGTATATATAACAGTACTGCTTCGCCTTGTAGGATAGTGTACGCACCACCACCACACTGACCACCTTGAATGGCAACAGCAGCAATGGCGTGGGCAACGCACGCAATTCACAGCGCTTGCAACACGGCAGCTCGCATGCCACATTGCTGAGTCGCAGTCGGCAGGATCTGCTGGGCGGAGGAGGAGGAGTAGCTGCAGCGGTCATAGCCGCAAATCCTGTGCATCGCATGCTGCAAACACAAATCTCACAATTATCCTCTGTGGGCGATGCTCACTCGCTGCTGGAGGCGGAGCTGCAGTGGCCTGGAGAGCAGGAGCACTATGAGCTCTCGGCACGCCATAAATGTCAGCAGCAGCAGCAGCAGCCACAGGGAATGGGCGCGATTGATGAGCTGAGCTGTCAATCAAGTCCGCAGACGCCGCCCATACGTGTGCGTTCCAAGTTGACCCGCATCACCCGACAGCAGCAGGCGAAGCCATCGGAGGAGACTACAGAAGTGGGAGGAGCAGCAGTAGCTGTCGAGGCACAGACACAGCCACAACCCACAGTGAGTGCGGGCAAAGTGCGCAAGGCAAAGACCAAGACTCAGAGGACAGCCAACGCACTCAAGGGTCTAAGGGCCAAATTAAGCTGGCGTGGCAGGCACAAGGAGGCGCCACAACCAGAGCCACAGCAGGACAATAATGGCCAACAGCCTTTGGGAGAGCGCGCACTCTACTAAACGGTGGCAGGGCCTCCATTCCAGCGAGTGTGGGCATACTTACAGGCCCCACTGTAACTGTGATAAGAGCGGCGGCAGCAGCAGCAGCAGCAGCATCTCAATTCCAAGTTGTGGTCAATTATTAGAGCCGCTTCAACATATTCCTAGCAAATACTACACATAGTCTCTGTATACTCTTAGTCATAGACTCTTAGTCGTAAATTTTAACCCACTCCATGTACTACTCCTCCCTCCACCCCCTAATGAAATTGTTACTGATCTGTGTATCTCAATAAAAATGTAGCATAATTCACTCGATTTCATTTGGTCTTTTGCTTTTCTTTTCAGCGCCATACAAGAGTTGATTTGTGTTAATGAATTCCACACTGAGAGAAATAGAATGGATTTCATATGAAAGGGGAAAACTTCACAGTGGTTTTGACAAACTGTTCAGTTATTATCCAGTTTCTGTTTAGTTTATTATACTTAAATATTTTGCTGTTCAAATTTGGACTCAAAATCTATGCTCTCCTATTAGTGAATTCGATTATAAATTGTTGTTTATGAAGCAGTCTAGAAAAGGTGTTCAATATGAGCTACATACATATATGTGTCTTTAGATAATAGGTAACAGTAACCAACAGATATGATTAAGGATAGTTTTTACTACCTTTTTACTAGTATATTTTTGTTGACATTTTTTAACATTTTTTTTTATTTGATTTCCCTTTTATTTACTGCTTTAGCCCCGCAATTTCTCTCAGTGTGAATAAGTTAAATTATCTATATGTCTATAGATAATGGGTAAAAGTAACCAACAAATATGATTAAAATTAGTTTTACTACTTTTTTACTAGTATAATTTTTTGACATTTTTTAACATTTTTTTTATTTGATTTTCCTTTTATTTACTGCTTTAGCTCCGCAATTACTCTCAGTGTGAATAAGTTTTAAGCACAGCATGCGTTGTGGTAAATTATATGTATATGTCTATATAGATAATAGGTTAAAGTAACCAACAAATACGATTAAGGATACTTTTTACTACTTTTTTACTAGTATATTTTTTTGACATTTTTTTACATTTTTTTTTATTTGATTTTCCTTTTATTTACTACTTCAGCCCCGCAATTTCTCTCAGTGTAAATAAGTTTTAAGCACAGCATGCGCTGTGGCAAATTGAGGCAGTGTGGTGGCACATTGACGCAGTGGCTGCCTCTAAACCATAATCCCCGGCAATTAAGATGTCTATCGGATGCATTAATTCACTATTTCGGGTCTAAGCGTCTAGACATTTTGAGCCGAGCGAGTGGTTTAGCATTCAGGTAACTGTAAAAACGCATCACTCATTTTTAAGTGTCGCAAAGTGTGTGCGATTGTGCGAGAGTGTGTGTGGGTGTGGGTGTGGGTGTGGGTATGCTTGACTAATTGCTAGCAGTAATTAGGATACTACATACTATACTCGACTAATGAGCTACAAAGAGAATCAAATTAGAAACTGCAAAGGACTCTCTCAAAGGGAAAATAGTAGCAGAGTGATGTGGTATAGTTCATGTGACTCATATATACCCGCTTTGGCCTCACTGGTGCAGGTAGCAAAACCGCCAGCTGTGCACTTTTAGTTTCTAATTGTAGCTGTAGGGTTTTAATTAAGGCACCGAGTGAAAGTGTTGGAAAAACCGAGGAAAATAAATGATGCTGTATTCATAAAGTGCAGCATGTGCACAAATGGAAATGTAAATGGAAAATACATGAAAACTCATTTAACACGTGCGAAAAGTAGGTGTAATGCCCACCACAAAGGCATTTATAACTGTCGCCTGGGGCATATGGAAAGTATAGTTTACAGCGAGTCATGACAAGTAGCTAATGCACTTAACTAGCCTAATCACATGCTTCAAAAGTCTGGCCAAAGTATTTCATCAAATCCACCATATAGTATAGTATAGTATTACGATCAAGCAGAGTCAAAGGCTGTGGCAATAGTTTCGATGAACTGTCGTCAGTTTTATGGGCTCACAAAAAGAGTCAACGTGAATGTGAGCTGAGCCAACCACACAATAAATTTGAGTGCCCTTTATTTGGCATATCTCTCATCGAATATTTAGTATCACTTTGCCCTCCATTCAACTCGTCTGTCTCGAATACTCCTCGCCTCATTGCGGGAATTGTATGATTCAATTTTCGCATCAAATAAAGAGACTTTTTCTTTAAATTCACCCACAGATATACCACATTCTAGCATAACCCATAAATCGAATAGAAATTGAAGGCGAATACACACTGTAAAAAATCCTATAAAAATACTATATAAATTTGCTTTGAGTGGATGGAGTTGAACTTATATGAAATGCTATGAAAAGTTATATACATTTTATTCGAATATAAATTTATAAAACATAAGTACGTAAACTTTGTTCAAATGTCAAGAGATAAACTTATAAAAATCATATAAAAACTATATAAATTTTCTTCTAATGTATGAATATAGTATATTAAAAGATAAACTATATATATAAACTTCTTTTGAATGGAAATAAATTTATAAAAAAAATGCTCTAAGACTATATCATTTTCTTTCGAGTAGAGGAATGTAAGCGTATACAAAATTCCATAGGAACAAATTTTAAAAAATTTTATAAATAAATTAATAAATTTCTTTCAAGTAGAAGAATATAAATTTAAAAAAAAAAACCTTTAAAAAAAACATATTAACTTCTTTAGTATGAAAGAATTTTGTTCAACTATAGCAACTCAGCTAAAATAAGAGTTTCCTTCAATTCTTTCATTATGAATTCTTTAGTCTAAGTTTTGCTGTCACTAAATTACCCCATAGTTTTTCTCTCAGTGCATTAGCAGCAGCACTGCCAGGGCGTACTGTGGCAATAAACTCTCAATTCCATTTGTATGTATGAGCGTCCAGTTTGCAATTCAAATGTTCATTTATATGTTTCGGGTTTATCCACATAGTATATGGCTTATCATTTGGGGGGCGTTGCAGCTGTGTAGTGCGTGTGTGGGCGTGGCCAATTAAGCCATAAAATATTGTTGCCTACTTTTCGCGGCATTCGCACGCTGTTGGCGTGTGATAAAATGTGCATATTGAAATTATTTACAGGGTGTGGGCTATATTCACTCAATCAGTGGACCCTTCTCAGTCATAATTGATGAACATGCTGAAATTAGAGCGGCATTTTCAATGCAATTTGCTGTTACATAAGCCGCAGAGAATATTTGCATAGCAAACAGATGAAGAGAAGCCTGACATACCCAGTAGATATTGGCAAGAAGGCGTGTTGTATACCCTGATATACCCTGTAGAAATTATGATTATTATTCCTTCTATAAGCAGTGAAAGAGCTCTAGTCGCGCACTCCTGACTGCAGCATGCCCACCGTTGTGTAGCACACTGATTGGCGCATTTCACATGCCAAGCATGTCGTACAGTGCGTCTGAAAAGTACAGACACACCAGCTCCATATGAGTACAATTCATGAATACGAGTGTGAGTGCAAGTATTCGAAGTTTCACGCTGGGCACGTATGCGTATTATTCGTATTGTTGTTATTGTCATGACTGTTGTTGAGATTTATGCTTAAGCCTTGGTAAAACGTATCAAATCTTTAGCTGTTGACTTCAGAACCTCCTCCTCTCCCCTCCCCCTGTTGTAGCCTACTTGAGTTTCACTTTATGCCTGGCAGATGATGATGATCTCTCACTGGTATTTCCCTGACTTTTGCTGTCGATTGGGATACTTAGTTCAGCTTCATTGTGGCATTTTGCACATTGTTAGTCCGGCCCTGTCAGAAGGAAGGAGCCAGGACAATGGCTGTTGCTTGTGTTTGTCGTAAAATGGAATTTGATAGGCAAGCGCCCTCAGTTTGCTTAAATGCCAAATAAACTGCAATTCAATCACACAATTTGAAAAGACCAGAAGCAAACATGTGTAAAGAGAGAATGTACAAGCAGAAAAGCAAACGAATTGTAGGAGTATCCTTTGCAAAGGACTTTGTGGTAAAGAAATAACTTTCAATTGGGCAAAACCAACCGATATGTAAAGCCAACGATAGTGTATGGAAACTATGTGTGAAGAGGCGATTGAGCTTAGCTAGCAAATAATATTATAGTTTGTAGAGGAGTCTAATATCTTTGCTTTAATATTTTATATGTAAATCACTTTTGTGAATAGATAAATAAGTTATGTATAGTAGATACAAGATGCCTTAATCGAGAGCTAATTAATGCAATATTGCTGTGAGAAAAACAAAGTAATTACTTATAATTTTCTACGAATTTTTTATTGCTTTTAAAGTGAAAACACTCCCATATCAGAATGAATGTCGCTCGCTCATTATGAATGTTACTCATCTGATATCACTCATTTTGAACGTCACTCATTCATCACTCATTCAATAACACCCAATATGAACGTCACTCATTCGATACCACTCATCATGAACGTCACTCATTCATCACTCAGTATGAATGCCACTCATTCGTCATTACTTATGAATGTTACTCATTCTATATCTCTAGAATGCCACTCGTTCGATATCAATTATGTCACTCATTCAATGTCACTCATTCGATATAAGTCAAACGAATTGTAGAAGTATCCTTTGAAAAGAACTTTGTGGTAAAGAAATAACTTTCAATTGGGCAAAACCAACCGATATATAAAGCCAACGATAGT
This sequence comes from Liodrosophila aerea, assembly GCA_035045005.1. NCBI lineage: Eukaryota > Metazoa > Arthropoda > Insecta > Diptera > Drosophilidae > Liodrosophila > Liodrosophila aerea. The sequence continues at coordinate 664,571 of JAWNNL010000646.1, read as the reverse complement.
AGTAGGAAACTATGTGTGAAGAGGCGCTTGAGCTTAGCTAGCAAATATTATTATAGTTTGTAGAAGAGTCTAATCCCTTAGCTTTAATATTTTATATGTAATTCAATTTTGTGAATAGATAAATAAGTTATACTTATATAGTAGATACACGGTGTCTTAATCGAGAGCTTATTAATGCAATAATACTGTGAGAAAAACAAAGTAATTACTTATAATTTTCTACGAATTTTTTATTGCTTTTAAAGTGAAAATACTCCCATATCAGAATGAATGTCACTGACTCGATGTCTTTCGTAATGAATGTTACTCACTCGATACCACTCATTATGAACGTCACTCATTCATCACTCAGTATGAATGCCACTCATTCGTTATTACTTATAAATGTTACTCATTCAATATCTCTAGAATGCCACTCATTCGTTTTCATTTATGAATGTTACTCATTCGATACCATTCATTATGAACGTCACTCATTCATCTCTCAATATGAATGCCACTCATTCGTTATTACTTATGAATGCCACTCATTCGTTATTACTTATGAATGTTACTCATTCGATTCCACTCATTATGAACGGCACTCATTCATCACTCAATATGAATGCCACTCATTCGTTATTACTTATGAATGTTACTCATTCGATACCACTCATTATGAACGTCACTCATTCATCACTCAATATGAATGCCACTCATTCGTTATTACTTATGAATGTTACTCATTCGATACCACTCATTATGAACGTCACTCATTCGATTTCATTTATGACTGTTACTCATTCGGTAGCACTCATTATGAACGTCACTCATTCATCTCTCACTATAAATGCCACTCATTCGATTTCATTTATGAATGTTACTCATTCAATATCACTAGAATGCCACTCATTCGATAACAATTATGTCACTCATTCGATATAAGTCATGAATGCCTCTTATAGTATGTATATAAAACTTATGTAAGTTCACCCGACTGAAGCATACTTATTTTCCTCCTTTCAGTTTATTCTCTACACTCCACCATCCGCACCGCACTAACTTTTCAATTTGCGCACACACTACTGCAGCATGCTGACTCCATACCAAAATATGGAAAATTCCTTTGCTCCACTTTAGCCTGTTGCTTTGGAAACGCTTCTCAAGTTGGTCGCATACTTTTCTCTGTGTGTCTTTTCTTCTGCCTTGAAATTGCTTCACATAAGCAGATAAACTGCTCTAAAACATTCCCAAGTTTATGGCATATTTATTTGTGGCACTTTAAGAGCCAAATCCACTTCGAAAGAGTCTAAGGAATTGAGACGAAAAGTCAGGTTAAAGTTGCTTTTAACATGAGCACAGATTGAATTAATTAAGATACGATATGAATTTGTAAATGAAGCGAAAACAAAGCTGCGATTTGATACACGTGTTATTGTTTATTTTTTCAGTAATATTTAATTTATTCATCAAGCATTTATTGGCGCGCGACTAACTGCGAAATGAAACTGGATTTGCTCCTCCATTGATCCAAATAAAGAGCCACAAGCTGAGTCAGCTCTTCAACATAGATAGATAGTATATAGTATATCTTCAATTCCATGGAAATATGTGGAAGCTGGCTAATTTTAGCGCTCTTATGCCAGTATTAGAAGCGATTCCAAAGAAGTTTCTGACAGAAGATTATTATTTATTACATATTTTGAATAATTACTTTGTGTTTCCACTCGGAGAAATAGTCTAGCATGAGGGGAGATACAAGAATGTGGTAAAATATAGCACAGTGTATTTGATTTAGGTATACTGAAATGTTTAATTTAAGTAAGAGATTTCTAATTGTAATATTTATCTTAATTCAAGTACTGGAATCAAACGTACTCTACCTAATCCTAACTGCAAAACGTTCTGCTTTAAAGCAGCTTATACTAGAGGTAGCCTAGCTGCCGTAAGCTTGAAATAAAACTCACTAAAAACTTCAAAAGAATATCAACTTTTTGGAAAGAATCTAGCGGAAAAGATGTCACCCGGGAAACAGAGGAACCTGACGAAGCTAAGCAGACCCCCAAAGGCTGAGGAAATTCAAGCTCAAACTCGGCAGACAAATGGCATGAAAATTGCGGCAATTTGGATGGAAACTTTTACGATAACTAATGAGCAGAAATCTAAAGGAAAAACTGTGGCTATAAGCCCCATTGTTTATCGTGGAAAATGTATAGAGAAGAGCTACAGATAGACTTGACTTACGACGTAGTACCATAAAAAACGCATTTGCATTAAAGAAAAGCAATGAAAATGAGAGGAATGATTGAATTAAATGGCGACATAACAATCCTAATTAATTGTAAACAAGTCATAAGAAATCAAATAAAAAATAAACCACAGAGAGAGCAGTCAAAGTGAAGGCATATGGCACCTGCTATGACATGCATAAGGCGGAGCAAAGGCTACACTCTGCGACTGAGTATGAGTATGAGTATGAATGTGAGTGTGAGTGTGAGTACTCATTCATTGATTCATTATGTATACGTGTCGGAAAAGCGACTGACTGAACACATGACGCTCCAAACAATAATATTTTGATTGTTCTTGTGATTGAATACAGTTTTCCCAGAAGACTCTACCACATCAGAGCGGAGCAGACACTGGCGTGGGTGGGGGCGGTGGTGTGGGTGTGGGCGTGGCAGCGACAAAGTGCCATTTTATTTATGTCAACACGGAAAACAAGCTGTTAAGTCAAGTCAATTGCCGCGAAAGGGAAAACGCAGTCTGATTGAAAACAACACTTGCACTCGTGAGGCACTCTCGATCACTCAAAGCACAAGCAAAATATAAACAAATACTATAAAAACATTAAACGTGTCATTGACTTCAGTGTTCAGCCAAATAAACAATGAATATTTTTGCATTTGAAAATAATTTCAACTGTAATTAAAACATATTTTTAAAATTGTTTTGAAAATTATGAAAAATTATTTATAGCTATAAATACATAGTACTATAGTACAGGGTATATTAGTAATTGCAGACTTGTTTACTATATGCTCTATATAGTTTCCAATATTTACCGTTTCCTTTCTCCTGCACTTTGCTATTTTTACACCTTTTACGCATGCTTTGAGTTTTCTTTGAGTAATGTCAGGAAAAGCTGGCGACTGCCCAGCGTCATCAGCGGCAAATACCTCATACTACGTCTATAAAATAATGATTCATTGCATTTTCAACAGAGATATGCCACATATTTTAATACCTGCATATTAAATATGTTTCGAGAACATTTCGAATTGAGAATTATATTCCTCCCAGGGGTTTTATTACTTAAAGAGCGTAGAGGGTATAGTAGTGGCATATTCAGTTGAGTAAACAAATAAAGCTCTTTATAAATAAATTCATTTTTATGTAGAAATTTTCTAAATTATTTGGAATTGTTTTGCCAATTTCTGCATAATTTGATTCATAGAATCAACTTAAATTGAATGCAAATAAAACAATAGAAAATTGATGTGGAGATTGAATGATGTTTTGTATGATTTTCAATGTGTTTACTAAACTAGTGAGGCTCTAATATCAGCTTTATAATATTATTAGAAATATTTTGAATTGCTTTTGCACAATTTTATTTTACTGGGATTTTGGTACAATTTTTTAAAAATATTTACAAATAGAATATACTTTAATAGTAAAATTAAAAATTTTATATAGAGATAGCAAGGTTTTTTTTGCTATAATTTTTATCATAAATGAAACTCTAATTTAAGCTCAATATTATTATTAAAATAATATTAATAAATATATAATAAATAAAATAATGTTTGACATTTCCGCAAATTTATAAAGTGCGGAGGGTTTAACGAAATTGTTGAAATATTTTTACAAATTTCGAAGTTGAGTTAATGAAAATTTGATGTGCAGATAATGAATAGTTGTATAAATATTTTCTATATTTTTATTAAGCAAGTAAAACTCAAATTTAAGCTCAATGTAAAATACATGAAAAAGGTTTTATCTGTTAGTTTCTTGCTCTCTTGGTTTACAATCATTTATATCAATTATGAAGGGGTATCCGCCAGTCATGCAGAGCCATTATGACTGGCCAATTTCCGTAAGATTTATGCGCCTGGAGTGCATAGTACTCGCCGCTTGACTTATTTATAGGCCCAGACGAAATCTGAACAGATTTGTCAGTTCATTAAAAATGATTCTATGTAAAGGCTAATAATGAATTTAATGCTTTCACACGGCCACAGCTGTCAGATGTCTGGCGGACAATCGGACACCTCTGACCACAAATTGTCAGTGTGGCGTGGCTTGATTTTAATTTATGAACATTATTTATTTGAACGCGTGCGGTTGAAATGCCTTCGAGTGGAAAGCAGTTAAAAGAGTTTGCCTCCCACTAAATTGAAACAAATGCGGGCTAAGCGAAACTTTGCCAATAAGCGAAAGGCTTAGAGCTCAGGCTGAGGCTGAGCCACAATACAAATGGAAAATGCAAATGCAAATGGAAAATGGCAAAGATAAACGCACATTGTCAAGTTGTAAACAAACTACAAATGCAAGCAATTGAAACAATTCCCATCGATACGAAAATGCAAATGAAAATTACCAACGAATCGCATTGACACAACCATTTGCCATTACTTACGGCCACGGCAACATTAAGTACACGCAGTGTTGAGCATTTTGGGCCATTCTCACGCGGCGCTTGCTGCATGCACAATGAGCGAAAATTAGCTCTACTTTGCCGTTAAGAAAACAAAGGAGAGTGTAGATGGAAATTCTAATAAATTGGTCTGCTGCACAGTATCAATCTATGAAGTACATTTAATAATATTTCCACAATTTCTTTACTGAGTGAGCTCAATATAATTATAATTTTAACAATATATTAATAGAAAAGAATGTGATTTATTTACATTTTCAGTTTCATACTACTTTTCCTATAAGTCGGCTGAACTTAATTAAATTTTTTTACAGCTAAAAATAATCTCGAAACCACAAAAGTCAAATCTCTATTGTGTGAAAAATATGTCAATAAATAAGAAATATATCAATATACTACGAATAAAAAGAAAACAATAAATGAAAATTTTAACTATATGAAAATACTGAAAAAATAAACAGTTTAATTTATAAGCTTATTTGAAAGCCTGATCAATTTTTTTAGGCATTGTAGTCGCAGCAGTAAAAGTTTATAAAAATATATTCATTTTTCTAGTATATGTGTCAAGTTGCTGGTACTCTGATGCTTCATATTAGTTACTATATCATGTTGTTTTTATGTATATATAATTAATAAATAATTCAGGAATTTATTCAATTTCTCTAAATTATTTATTATATTATCCGAAAAAACCGCTGGAAAATTATATAAAATTAATATAAATATTTATAGCAGTACTTTAAAGAAACCTCCATTACTCTTAAATAATAAATCACATCCATTGTGCAACATAATTCTCTTTAAACTGCAACGAGCATTGCCAAGTGCAGCAGTTGAGAATATTGTTACATTTTGGCCATTTGTCGAGCTATTTTGTTGTATATTTATGAAGTTGTCTGGCAGCGGACCATAAATCAAATGCTATACCCCCTGACAATTGTGCTGCTCCAGTCGAAGGGAATAAATAAGCAGAAGACAAGGGCAAACTGAATTTAAGCATTCAATTAAAATGATAAAAATGCATTGAGCCTGATTTAAGCTTAAGAGTTCAGTCACATTACGCATACGACATGCATGACACACATGAGTGCGAGTGTGTGTGTGTGTGTGGCATTTAATTACAGACAGTCGCATCATTAAAGACTTTTTATGGCACTTCTTTGGGAAGATTTTTATGGGCAGTGTGATATCAGTAACAGTAGCAACAGCAGTCGACATTTTATGCACTGTGTAGGCAGACAGACAGACAGACAGCTGGGGTTAGCCCCTGCCCCATAAGCTTGTAAATAAAACCACGCATCAGCAGTTAACAGCAGCCAACTACAGTAAATATTTGCAATAAATATGCAAACGTACTGTGAAATCGCTCAACTGAAAACTCAGTATAAAAGTCAAAGCTTAAACTGCAGTTGAGCAGCCAAGAGTAGTCACAGTACTCGCTCTGCTGTGAACACTGTCAAAGAGTAAATATGTACAGTGCATACCAAGCACTTTCATTAGCCAAATAATAAAGTGCAGAGCAGAGGGCTTTAATAAATTAAATAAAATGAAATCAAGTTTATGTGGTAAAAGAGAAATTGCACACAGAAGTAAATGTATTTATTATTCTTTTGTTTGATTTCATTTTATATTTATACGAGTGCAAACAAAGCATTTTCTTTGGCCAAATAATAAAGTATTGCCTTTAAGCTGAGGAATTTAATAGAGAGTTTTTTTATATAGAATAGAGCGCTTTATTATACAAGTGTATTTTTATATTCTTTTATATGATTTTATTTAATATTTATCAGGAGTAAACACGAGAGCAAACAAATAACTTTCATGGGTCAAATAATATTGCATATTGCATTTACACAGAAACTTTCAGAAACTTTAATATTAAATACATATTAGACTATAGTCTAGTTTATATTATGGATTTGATAAGGGAAATTTATAGATTTTAGTAAACTTATTTATTATTTTTTATACAATTTATTAAGAGTAAATACGAAAGTACTTTCCCTGGCTAAATATTAAAGTATTTCATTTAAACTGACAAATTTATAAGAGAGTTTTTATAATAGAGTCAAGTCTATATTATAAATTTAAAAACAGAAATTACAGAATAAAAGTAAATTTTATTATTATTATTTGTACTATAATTTACTTAATACTATAATAGTATAATCGTACTTTACAACTGGAGTACCATCCAAGACTTTACAGAATTAGGTTAATTACATTTTATTTCAATGAGAATTTAAAAATTCAAACTAAACAATACATTTGGCATGATTTAAATGAGCTCTAATAAACTAAAGAATTTCTCCAATGCTCTCGTATATTCTAAAAGCGAAATGCGTAAAAAGTACATATAAATAACATATAAATAAAGTAAACAGAAAACTCGCACAGTGCAAGATAAACAAATAGAACAAATATAAATAAGTAACGAAATGTCGAAAGAGAAATAATTTTGTGGTAAACTTTTGTTTACAGTGCAAAAAGCCAATCTATTAGGAGATTAATTTTGCTTAAATTTCATAAACAATTTAAGTTGAATGAATGGAATAAAGGCAAATAGATAGAGATGTCAAATTAGAGAATCGAAATTGATTAGAATTAGTATAGCTCAATAAATGTGTATAAGATACACAGATTTTATATGTGAACTTATTGTTTTTGTATTAATAAATTTATATACATAAAGAGTATTTGCTTTATTTATAATAATGGAATAATAAAAGGAAATCTGTCTGAAATAAAATAAATAATTAGAAGCAAGCGGCTTCAAGTCGTCTTGATTGGCTTTAAGCCAACTGGGCTCAATCAATAGCTAAAGGCGCCGCAAACTGTCATTTCCGAGTGCCACTAATTAGGCCACCCAGATGTCCAGAGTCCACTGCTAATTCCAGCTGCTCCTACTCCTCCACTTCCCATTCCATTCAGACCATCTGTGTTTGACACTTTAATTTTTACGAGGCGACTTAATGTGTGTTTAATTACATAAAGGCAGGCGGTCGTCGCAGCGCTTGATTGAATATATATATTTACACTGCATTAAGATTAATGGCCTAGAGCAGAGAGGACTATATCCTGTACATCCTGTGCGTGCAGTGTATTCCAACACAACATAAATAAAGGCCCCTACTCTCGTCTACTCTTTTATTGATGTCCAATTGGGTTTGGGTTTCCGCCTGGCAACGGCAGAGCTGCTCGATTAATAACGTGAAATATTAATCGATTTAACGAGTTAAGGCATTTTCCTTTAATATTTGACGCAATTCAATTAGCAACTAATTTCGCAAATTGCTTTAATCACATTACGTTTTTATAGATTTCAGTTCGGCTGGAGCACAGGTTTGACGTCATAAAAAATAAAACAGCGAAAATGCAGTCAATTAAATGAAGACTCACCCCGCGACCCTCCCCTGTAATTAGGAACTCTAGATGAACGATAGCGCCCACAGCAAGAGTCAATGTACCAGAGGCGGGACAACATGGCGTATGAGCGTATGAGCGATGCCAGCATGCAGTATATTCCGAGTATTTATTTAGTATATACCAAATATGCTGTTAACTGTTTGACAAACGAGTTCCACGACAATCTCTCTCTGCCATTCGAAATTATTCTTTATTGTTCGCCTGATAATGGGCATAGACAGAAAGTTTAGCCCGACTTTTGGGCGAAAACTACATTTTATTGCTCTCTGTTGGGAATTATTCAAGTGAAATAAAAAGACTCTACTGCGACATTAAAGTTGAGTCTTAAATTGTATTTAATTAATATTCTAGTTTCATTTGAGAGCCCGAGCTAATCCGCTTTAGGCACCCAAAGTGATTTATCCGCTTAGTTACAGTTTAAATTTATACTAATTAAGTTTTAATATGCGTATTTATGTCACTTGATTGCACTTATTACGCTTAGTAAACATATTAAACTACACATTCGCCAAAGACCATAGTCAGAAATTGCTCAACTTAATGCCAAATGTGAATTGAGGCAATGAGCTTGCCCTGGCCTTGGGCCAATCAAGTGCCAAGTGGGAAAATACCAAGTTACTGGGGATGGGGATGGAGTAGGGAACACTCTTTATGGGCCACAGGGGATTGAGCATGAACATCGTTTTGTTTTCTTATTGTTGTTGTAGTAGTGAGTGTTGCCGTTGTGTTGGCCAATTCAAAACGCCTGCAGCTGTTACATTTACAGTTAGCACAAGCGAAAATGCTGATATGCGCACACGTGGTGGACTGACTATAAGATGCCCTGCATACACTCACACAAACACACTCACACAAAACTCACTGCTGCACTCAACCCAACTGCTTGCATTGACAGCATAAGAGCGACTGACTAACAGCTGCAGCATTGCGCATAATATAAGCAGAGCGCAAATATTCTCCCAAACACACACGCTCACCTTCGCTCTCAGTGAGCTCAAGAGCTTCACACAGATCTGTCGCTGCTGCTGCTGCTGAGCGCAGCGCGCAGTCGACAGCTGAAGAGAAAAAGAGTGCATGGCGCACTCTCTCCCGGTGGCTCTCGTTCTGTCTGCAGTCGCTGCTGCTGTATGAATTGCATTGAGCGACGACTGCACTGCACACAAACACACACACACATGCTAATAGCACACGAATTTGTTCCCACGCAGACACACATACATGTAAACGCAACGAAAGCGCGCGCTGTATTCTAAGTCGGCATTTACACGGTGAAGTATTTACGTCATAAAGCATAGATTTTGTAGGCAAAGGGTGCAGAGGGGTAAGGCGTGAAGTATTACCTCCCTACATCTCTTACCTACAAGCCAATGCTTCACGAGGCAAATGCTTCATCGTGTAAATGCCGACTAAGATGATATGAATGTGTGTATGAATGTATGTATGAATGTATGCTTGCTTCGCAGCTCTTGTTTCCAGTTACTTTGATTTAATGCTGTTACTGTAATATTAATGATGTTACATTATTATTAATGACTGAACAGATTCACAGATGAAGGACACCCGCTTTGTGAGGCTGTATAGGGTATAGAACAAAGCAGTGGTAGCGGTGGAGTTCTGGCCAACTGTTTTGATACCCATTATCATGTCTCGATTTCATTAAATATTAGTTAGAAATAATACTGTTAGTCTGACTGCCTGTCTGTTCGTCTGTCCGCTCGTCTGACTGGGTCGATAGGCAAGTTTTGTGACCTTGGGCAAGTCTTTAAAGTCTTTAGTGACTGACAAGCAACAATGGGAAATCAAAAAGAAGCCACTGAGAGGGGAGTGGAGTGGAGAGAGTGTGTGTGTGTGTGTGGAGGGGTGGGGCGTAAATTTACGAGCTAGCATCAAATTCGAATAAAATCGAAATCAAATAAATCGCTCGCCGTTGCAGCGACAGATTATCCACAGCAAGGCTGCAAAATATTGTCATTTATCACAATATGCATAAGTGTTAGTGCGTATGTGTGTGTGTGTGCGTGTGTGATAATGGCGCTTTTCCCGTAGTGAAATTTATGCAATTCCCTGGGCATGGAAATGCTGTCATCATTTTTCGCACATTTGCTTGTTCCGCTCTGTTTGAGCGATTGACTACGCCGTACAGATCAATCCGGGGGATTGGGGAGCGACTACGGCTCTATTTGTTGTACTCGTAGTAAACATCATAATCAGTTGGCGAGTTCAATTCCAAGTCGTAAACAATTTCATTTAATGGCCTGCTGACGCCATTTGTGGCATGAGTCTTGGCCCGAAAAACTGTCCGCAGGACTTAACAGTAACATCATTGCTGGGACCATAAACAGCCTGGGCGACATCAAAATCTCTGGAATCTCCGGCACATAAAGAAGCCAGCGTACTGTCTTTCAAATTAAACAAACACGCGCACTTTGTTGCCCATTTCCATTTCCGTTTCCGTTTCCGTACGCACAATTGCCATTTCCACGGTTTGTAGGTCAGCCACAGGATAATAAACCTATAAATAAGGTTAGCACAAACTTTATGCTGATTTTTATTGAAATCACCGGCTGTGACAAGATTATGATCCCCCGAAGACCCTACCATAACTAGAAAAGTTGAATTACTTTTTTTGTGAAGAGTATCTTTTATGGTAATCTTGGAATTACATGAAATTAAAAACATTCTGAAGGTACTCAGATAAGAAACTGTAAAACATATACAGTGGAAACACACTTGATGGATAGAAAACTTGCCCACCTAAGAAGACTCTCCTGATAAGAGAAGTATCCCCTATGACACTTTTCATTCTGTATATAAAAACCTAAACAATAAAAAAAAACTCGGAAAGCTACAGTCGGATTCAACCGACAGTAGGAGACCCTGTACTTTCCTTCGCACACACACATGCTAACCAACACTCACACATGCACACATAGCGCAAAGTCACACATACCACACATACGCTCGCGCTGCTCCCCCCTTACCTATTGCAGGGAATTGAATCTTGAATATCTCCGGTGTTTATTATCCGATTGAGCCACAATTCACAGCACAGATAAAGATTGTCATAAGATTATCGTATGCCAAAACACAAGTTTGTATCTTTAAAATTGTGGGCGTGGTAGTTTTTCGCGGTTTTTGGGGAGGGGGGGGAGGTATCAAAAATCTAACACAAACTTAATCTGCTTGCACTATAGGGGCATCTAACTGCCAAATATGATGTCTCTAGCTCTTACAGTTTACGAGATCTAGGTGTTCATACGGACGGACAGACGGACATGGCTAGATCGACTCAGCTCGTCGTCCTGATCAAGAATATATATACTTTATGGGGTCCGCCACGCCTCCTTCTGCCTGTTACTTACATACACTCTAAAACCTGTACAGTGAAAACACTCTTGATGGACACGTATTTGGAGTCGGGTCAAGAGGTTGAAGTACACCGAAACGAATGTAGTTGAAAAAGTGTCCCTATGGTACTTTCCATTGTGTACATAAAATCCTAAACAATAAAAAGTTTCTAACCTTCCCACAACTTGACATATTCCAATGCTTCTATAGTACTTACAATTCTTTCAATATTTTACTCAAAAATAATCATATTCACAATTCATTCATTCACAATAGTGCAATACTTTAGACTAAGACTATGCAGTTGTTCTTTTTACATAAATCGTATTTTACAGTAGCTCCTCATTGAATGCTGTTGGTGACCTTTGACTGCTGCACGTAGTTCTCCAGCCATTGGGCCACTGGCGCCTGATTGAGCTCCAGCCACTTGATGTTGGCCTTGACCGTTTCCAGTGCCTGCTGGCGCGCCGTGGTGCCCGCTCCCGCCTCTGGGTATTTGGCAAAGAACTGCTGCATCTCCTCGAGCTTCGTCTGGGTGGCAAAGCGTGCGGTTATGGTGGGAATCAGGCGACCCAGTGTGCGCTCATTGATGCCAAAACGTTCCACTAGCTGCGGCCATTGCTCACGCACATAGTCCCAGACCAGGCTCTGACCCACAGGATTCTGGGAGATGTAACCCAGCAGCGTAAAGTAATCCTGACGCTTCACATACTTCTCATCTGCTGCAAACCTGAGGTAACGACTCAGTAGCCAAGGTAACTTGATGGCCGACAGTGATTGCATCAGCTTCAGCTTCTCCTGTGCGTCAGTCTCCGTGAGGTACAGCTGCCACACCTTGTCCCAGTCAGCCTCGGTGTTCAGCTGCTGCAGGCCATAGTAGTAAACCACATCGCGTATATCAGGACTCAAGCTTGTGCCAGGATTCTCCAGCCACTGCTTGAAGATGGTGGCTGCCTCCTGCAGGGTGCTCTCGTGTCCAACGCTGCAGGCAGCGCCGAGTACCTTAATGCGCAGTTTGCTGTAAGATAGATCCATTAGAGGATACACACATATGCAGTGCCCACTGTACTTACTTCTCCAGGTGATTGTCACCCACTGTGAATGTGAGCTTCTCCACAATGGGCGTCAACAGCTTGCGTGCGTAGAGCGCAAAGTTCTTGTAGAGACTGGTGTAGTAGACGTGGATCCTCAGTGCCGACAGCGCACTGACGCCCACACTCCAGGGCACATAGTCCTGCTCAGTCTCCAGATACGTGCTCAGCTCCAGTGCAATGGGGTAGCTGAGTTGCGCAGCATCAGCCAGAGCATTGGCATCGTTCAGCAGGTGTGCACGATCCGCAGTGCTGAAGGTCTCCCGCGATGCCTTGAGTGCAGCGGTAAGGGTATTCCATTGCTCCTCGGCATAGTTGACGCGGTAGTAGCCCACCTGATCCTTGTTCAGCTTCACCCACGTGGCAGTGGTGGGCAGCGTCGCCTGATTGTCATTATGGTTGAAGATCATGGACTGCGGGGTGCTATCGTCGCTGGTCGTGTAGGTAATGGGAATGGACCAGCGATAGCTAGAAGCGGAGTAATCAAAATTGGGTTAGTCTAATCAGTAGAGGACGCAGAGTCACACATACTTAAAGGATGAGTGTTCCGCCTGCTCGTTGTAGTCATCCTGGTTGGCCAGGAAACGTTTCTGTGTCAGCTTGTAGCTGTTGCCCTCCTTGGTCACCTCCACCACTGGCAAACCCATCTGCTCTGTCCACGTCTGCATGATGAGCCTGCCAAATAGAAAGTGAATTAATAGTGGATTCAGGAAATATCAGGAAAGATTGAGCTCCACACTTACTTGACATCAAAGTCGAGTCCCTCCTCCGCCTCAATGGCTGTCAAATAGTCATCCGTGGTGGCCGTGGAGTACAGATGGTCGAACAGATAGCGAGTGGTGGCACTCCGCAGTTTTGTCTCGCCCACAAGATTCTCCAGCATGCGCACCAAGGCGGCGCCCTTGGAGTAGGTAATGGTATCGAAGTACTCTGTAATCTCAGCCGGACTCTCAATGGATTTGACAATTGGATGCGACGCCAGTGTAGCATCAATCTTCAGCACTGGATGCAGTTCCTCAGTGACAAATTGATTCATCTGTTAAGTGAATATAATAAATTAATCAAGAGGATTCGACGTAGGCTGCACTCCTCCTTACCATGTCCCAATCTTCGTGCATGTGATGCACGCCCTTGTACTCAATGAACGAGGCGAATCCTTCGTTAAGCCACAGATCATTCCACCAGTTCATGGTGACCAGATTGCCAAACCATTGATGCGCCAACTCGTGGGCCACAACAACAGCCACACGCTGCTTATTAACACTGGAACTGGTGCTCTTATCGTAGAGCAGAGCCGTCTCACGGTAGGTAACCAGACCCCAGTTCTCCATGGCGCCGGAGACAAAGTCGGGTATAGCCACCATGTCCAGCTTGGGCAGTGGATACGGTACGTTAAAGTAGTCAATGTAAAAGGCGGTCACACCAGCCCCCGTCTCCAGGGCGTACTGTGTCTTGGAGACCTGTGCTGCTGGTGCATAGACGCTCATATCAATGTCGGTGTCCTTAATCTTTGTTGTGGTGTGGGCAAAGTCCGAGATGACAAAGGCAGCCAGATAGGTGCTCATGGGCACCGATTCCTTAAATGTCACCTCTGTGATGTCGCCGTCCACATGCTCGATCTGCAAGCACGGATGAGATTAGAGCATAAGTTATGGATGTCTATGGAATTAAGCTTACGTCAACTGGCATGTTGGAGAGCACGTGGTAATCACTGCCCGTGGGCCTGGCTACGGTTATGACAAACTGCGCCTTCATGTGTGGCTCATCGAAGCAGGGGAAGGCCAGGCGAGCATAGGTGGGCTCAAACTTGGTGCTGGCAATCCACCTGGGAATAAACAAGGAGTAAGATTAGAGTTGGAAGAGTTTAGGGTGATTCGCTTATAGTGGGGAGCATGCATGAATGGGGAGGCGTCGCTACCTGGTGCGATTATTGAGCTTATCGTAGTATGAACTCTGATAAAGACCCGTTATGCGATCCGCCAGGGAACCGTTGAAGTTGAGGTGTAACGTGTAATTGCCCGCTTCCAGCGGCTGCTCGAATTCCGTAACCCAGTACTCATAGTCCGGATAGGCAAATGAGAGCATTGGTTTGATGTCCACCAAGGGTGCCCCGGAGTCATCCAGTCTCTGCAGCTTGTCGTGGCTGACATTCAGCTGCTTTATGTGCACCGGGATGAAGGCGATGGGCTCCACCACTTGCAGGTTGATGCTTATGTTGCCCGTGTAGCTCTTCTGGTTGAGATCTGGCTTCAGGTTGAGGTTGTACTTGCGCGGTTTCAGTCCTTTTGGCAATCGGAAGCCCAGTTTTTGCAATACTTTGCTGGCAGCACGGATTTCCGGTGAGATTGCACTTAAAGTTGGCATTTTCTTTGTTGTTGAGGGCACTTGAGTTGTAAATGCGCGTATATCTATTGTTATCAAGTCATCGATTAGTTATCGCAACGTAAATTAGCTGAATGCTACGAAACTAGCAGCTGGAATTTATCGCTGCTACAAAGTAAAAGCTACTGCAGCTGCTACGCCAGTGAAGCTGACTGCTATAAACTACAGCTGTTATTCAAAAATAGCTCACAGCTATGAGACATTCGCATATTAAGCGCGAAACTTTAAATTTGAATTTGAATTTAATTCGAAAGCGTTAAAGCGTTGAAGCTGACTGCTATAAACCACAGCTGTTATTCAAAAATAGCTCACAGCTATGAGACATTCGCATATTAGGCGCGAAACTTTAAATTTGAATTTGAATTTAATTCGAAAGCGTTAAATTTTGTGATTGAAGTGAAACAAACCTGATAGCACACTCAATATGGGTTTTGTTGATAACAATTGATCGCGATCCACAAATATGGTGCGTACAGTGTCATTTACATTGACTGTCTGTTGCTTCTGATGCTCATCGGCAATGTTCTTGCCCACATAGACCAGGGCGCCCAGGAGAAAAGTGCATAATACTAACAGGAACACACAGAATGCGACCAGGGTCAACACGGTATTGCTATGTGATTTCGCATTCGTGCGATTTGTGTCCTTTATCCGATGATTGTCGTCTGTGGAGAGGCTGCTGCGGGGTCGTACATTTTTCGTCGCGTACATGCCGTTGACTTTTTGTGCAGTGTATTATATATTACTTCTTTAGTTCTTATATTTTAGATTGTTCAGGTCATTTGCACTGGTTCGGGTTACATTTAAGATGACTTGGCGAGAGCTAGTGAAGGCGATGGCAAATTGTTAAGATACTGAACAGAGTTCGTATGGTAATGAAAGGTTTTAGTACTTTCATTTTAGTCGAAGAGTTCTACAGACATTTCTCAGATACAATTTAATTAATAACCCAATCTATTTTCACTTATTTAATTACTGATCTCTTGCAAACTTTACAAACTGCCCTAGGCAAACTGCTAATTAACTCCGAGTCTGCACGTAAATCAAGTTGTACAAATAAGTATCTATACGTATCGTTTCGAATGTATCTCAGATATCTCATAAGCTGCTAGAGCGACAAGTGCTCTCGCATTGTGTCATCGGCATGCGTAATTTGAGCTGGCAGTAAGCAGACCAAATTACACACGTTTTCGACAGTTATAGCCTCCCTATAAGCAGATCAGGCACAGATACAGATACATGCAGTCACATCATCATAAGTCTCTGTGTCTCTGTGTGTTTGTCTGACGACTTCCGTCGCATTTGATTTGATGTTTGTCTCCACTCGCAGATCAATCAAATGTAATCTCTGCTGTCACGTAATGGAGTTGGTCATTGCATCGATGTCGATGTCTGTGTGTATCTGTATAATTGCAACAGCTTTAAGCTCTGATTTTCTTAAGTTTGTTAAACCGCAAAGTTGTATTACAATTTCCCGGTTTTGTTGCAATTTTCAGTGCACTGATAGCCACCGCCACAGGCCACTTTCTATCCGAGGCGGAGGCGTTGGCAGCGTGTCTCTCCCTCCCTGGCTGATTGACTGACTGACTGGCGGGAAGGTTGTTGCCTCTTTTGTTCCATCATCATGCTGCAGACACCTCTGCTGATCATACAAATCGCAGCCATGGGAAAATGTCTCCGCTTAAATTAGCATTGGAAATGAATGAAGACTGTGAAGAGGAGGCAGCACACCACGAGTGTCATCGCCTCAGTGCGGACTGTGGACTGTGCTCAATCAATGCTAATTTTATGATAATCATTGGCAGGCATAAAGCACAACTCTTTAAATTGGGAACAGTTTAGCAAATCACTAAATGAATAGTGATTAATGTCATAAAGAGCTTTTTCTGTGCATTAGAAAGTAAAGCTTTTGTCATGGCTGCAGATTTAGCGTGTGAAGCGCTGTTAGAGCTTTAAGACTGAGCTTATTGAAGACTAAGCGTGTTCAATATGGTATGAGCTTTAAGACTTAATGAACTTTATTAAGAGCTTTAAGACTGAGCTTATTGAAGACTAAGCGTGTTCAATATGGTATGAGCTTTAAGACTTAATGAACTTTATTAAGAGCATTAAGACTGAGCTTATTGAAGACTAAGCGTGTTCAATATGGTATGAGCTTTAAGACTTAATGAACTTTATTAAGAGCTTTAAGACTGAGCTTATTGAAGACTAAGCGTGTTGAATATGGTATGAGCTTTAAGACTTAATGAACTTTATTAAGAGCTTTAAGACTGAGCTTATTGAAGACTAAGCGTGTTCAATATGGTATGAGCTTTAAGACTTAATGAACTTTTTTAATTTCATAAAGAAGATATACTCTTATTCTACCACCCTTATCTCTTCGATTTAATATTTAAAGTTATTTTTAATTTAAATTTTTAAATAAGTAGATACTAAGCTAAGCTCAATTATTTACAGCTTTAAGATTTATAAAAGCTCATACTTTTATGCTCTTTAGCTAGCTTCTAAAATATGGTGAGAGCTTTAATACTTATAATGTTAAAGCTTTGCTTGAAGCTTATGCTTTAAGTTAACTGAAGTGAGATAAAGCTTTCAGTCTTCAAACTGAAAGTTTGTTATAGTGCACTTAAAACTTAAAAAAGTGACTTATAAATAAATGAATACTAAGCATCTGTTTTAGTTAACGAAAGGTAGACAGAGCCTAAAAGCTTTAAGCACAGCTTGAGCTTATTTCAAGTTAGCTTTAAGTTTAGTGAAGAGTTAAGAGTTCCCTATGAGCGTTATCTGGTAGTATATTGTGACACTAGCTTTGATTTTGAGCACAGATTGAGTAATGTCTGCATAGATTACAGGGCTTTGTGTATCCGAGAGATACATTATGTGCAAATTGATTAAGATTCAAATGTAGTCAGGCATACGCAATGTGAGCTCGCACACTCGCATTCATTAATTTGGCAAGTATTGTGCGATGAATACCTATAGCGAATATGAGTATGCTAATTCCGAGCTACAACGGTTGCAAATTGCAATAGCAGGAAGGCGGAGGTGGCAGCTGCAGCCTCCCATCGCATCGCTCATTGTGTGACGCCTGCGATGATGCAATGCATCTGATGTTGACTCAAACTCAATTGGGCTGCAGACAAAGGTATAAGTAATATCATATTGCATGTGCCAAAAAGAAGCCCAGCTGCTAAAGTATCTGCAACTGCATAATTGCACTTGTATCTGTATCTGTATCCATGTATCTGTGTGTGGAGCAGAGCATTCTGAGCTGCTGGAAATGTCAAAGCATGAGCGAACCTGACATTAAGTCAACTAACTGGCGCGCTAATTTAATTAAAAGCGAGTTGAATGCACTGTAAAAAACTCTGTTTACTTCAACTGCAATTTGAAAATGATAATTTTTGTATAATTTAAAAAACATTCACTGTGCGCTTTTAAGGTCGCAACTTTCACAAACAAATAACACACACACACACACACACACTCACACACACTCGTATGCAAACCACAAATGCCCAAAGACAACTGAATGGCTGAAAATACGATCCCCAGACATATAACAATTACTGGGGCCCATTGCCAGGTTTTTGATTGGGTCACTCTGACGCATGCGGAGAGCCCCCAATACGTGCCTGCAATTTGTAAATAATTTCGGGTACTCATACGAGTGCGAGTGCGAGTTCGAGTACTCATACATATTAATGGGGACCCATAAAAACACCTGCTGGAGCAAAGGCAAAACAAAAGTTAATAAGTTTGGCTACTTTCAGTGTCTTAAGCGCAATAGTTAACTCTTTTTTGGCCTAAAGTTACATAAGGATTACGGAAAAGTTAAGTGCATAATTTTTTATTCATTTTTATTTTTAATATATACTAATGATTGAGCATTACTTGACTGTTTCCTAAAGTTCAATATCATTGTTTACGACAACACAACTAATGAACATCTATGATGAATGGAGTAGGCAGAAATTCTAGAGCCTTTTCTATTACTTTTGAACAATCCATTAATAAAGTATGAAAATATAAATAATCTGGCCTGTTCCCATTTACGAAATCGATCATTCGATTTACTTTTTGAAAAAAAGGGCTTCCTAAATTCGATGTATCGTTTTCAAGAAATGAAAATGTTTATTGTACTTACACACGAAGCTAATCTATTTCGAAATGGACCAAATATGAAGCTAATCGAAAACGATAAATTGAAATTTGGAACCGCATTTTTTTCAAAAAGTAAATCGATTGATCGAATTCGTAAATGGGAACAGGCCTGAATATAAACACAACTAATTAATACTACATTTTAATTTAAACTTTATGCTTTTACTAAGTCAAACTTTATCCATTTCTGAAATACAATCTTCTTTTTATTCTATTTATAATTCTTGTAAATTTCTACATAATTAAATGTGCTAAATTTTTGAGTCTCTGCATATAACTAAATTGATTAACCCGCCTCAAAATGATGTTTAACACCTCTATCAACTAGGTGTTAGCTTGAAGACTGAGTGAGAATTGGAGCTACAAAAGCTATTAACACCTCAACAAGTTTACTTGCCTTATTAAGATATTTGTTTACTTTACTTTAAAGTACAAAAGGGTTTATTAAGTTTGTGCAACTCAGAAATGAATCTTATGATAACCTTTATCTGTGCTGTGAATTGCAGCTCAATCGGATAATAAACACCGAAGATATTTTTTTTTTATTTTTAACTAACGCTTAATTTTTAGAGTATTATCAAAAGGTTTAAATACTTATTTGCATGCGTATATTTACCTAATACCCCCAATTTGAACTTGAAAGTTTCCCCATCCGAGTTATTAGCACAATTATAACTGATATGATCAGCTGGAATTTCGTTAATTACAGAAAAGCAAAAGAAATAAGAGTTCTGAAAAACAGACACCAAAGTGTAAGAAGAAGCAGACAGAAAAGAAATCAGTGTCAATGAAAATGAAAAAGGTTTGAAGAATGCGCGTTGGTTGAACTTGTGAGAACAAAACAAAAGCATGAAACCAACAAAAAAGCACCAAGACAACTATTGGTTGTTGTTGCTGCTGAACTCTAGCCCACAGACACGGTTGCCACTTGAAACTGAAGAAGGGCACCCGAAGAGGCGTGTAAAAAGAACCAGTTCAATTAAAGGGGAACCAAACTCACTTTTGGGAGTTTAGTTTATGATATTTTCAGATATTGAGTCCTCATACTAACTTAACTAAGCTATAATCATGTAGGTCTGTAGCAACTGGGCCAAAAAACACCACTTTTAGCACAGTTGTGCTCACTGTGGCAACCCTGGTCACACCGAAAAGGCAGGTAAAAAGAACCAGTTCAATTAAAGTGGAACCAGACTCACTTTTTGGAGTTTAGTTGATGATATTTTCGTTTAACTAAAGCAGAAATTGAGTGCTCATACTAACTAAACTAAGGAATAATCAAGTAACTTTGTAGCAACTAGGCCAATAAACACCACTTTTGGCACAATTGTGCTCACTGTGGCAACCCTGGTCACAGCTGCCCGCAGCAGAGGCAGAAGCGGCAGCAGCAGCAGCAGACAAACGGAAACAACATTAAAGCCAATGTCGATGTCGATGCCGATGTCGACCCATTTCGTTTGGTTCTCTCGAAGAAAGTAATTTCTCAGCCGCGAGCCACAGCATAAATAGTTGTATCAGTCACAGCCGCAGTCGACGTCGACGTCGCAGCTATTCAAGCGGATGGTCATACATATTAAAACACAAGCAGAGTGCTGCAGTCGAGCATGCTGCGACTGGTAATTAAGCGTTGGTAAAGTGGAGCAGCATTGAAGCGGTGAAATGTGACACAATATGAATGGAATTAATGTGAACTAATTAGGTTTTAATTCGTTAGGTTTATCACTAACTTAACTTTAACATTTTATGCTTAATTTTAACTTTTTAATTGATAACTATAAAATTTACTTATTATCAATAGATGGATTAAAAAAAAATAAAATAAAAAAAAAAATTGTGATTGATAATAAATTGAATGAAGCTAGCATAAACTCTTTTAGTGTGTTGAAACTAATGTAAACACAAGCCAGTAGTCAGCCGCTGTCACTTGGCGCAGTCGCAGTCGACGTTCGCGTCGATGTCAGCGTCGCTGCCAGCGTGCACAGCGTGTATTGGCCGATTTTAAGGCCAAGAACTTGCGCGGCAAGTGAACTATGCACACACAAAGAGAGGCTGGAACTGGAAGCTTGTTTGCCGGTTTCAAGTGTGGAGTGTGGAGTGAGGAGTGGGGAGAGTGTGGAGTGGAGTGTGGTTCGCTGCAGGAGTAGGAGTGGAGGGGTGTGGTAGCATGTGGCAGTTGCAACCTGTTTGGCGTGCGTGGAATATGTTGCCGATCTTTGCTCAAAATTTATTGTGTTTATTGTTGAAAGTCAAAGTTGGCATAGCACTCAATTCGCCTGGCCGCATTTCAAGCTATTGTTGTTGTTATGATTATTATGAATACGTATTAAAATTAGTTTGCGCCTCAATGCGCTCAATTAGAGCAGACAGAGAGCCATAACGGCGCTGCCTCAATGACAGTGACAAAAAAAACTAAAAAAAACAAAACCAAAAACAAGAATTGTCCCAGTCCAAGTGAAGAAGACTCGGCGACAAACGGTATTCATTCCGATTCAACTAATACTCGCACACACTCAGTCTATTATTCACACAGTTCAGTTCAGTGCGAGTATTTCGCGTTTTACAGTAATTCCAAATCTTCTTTTTGGCACTTGATTTACAGTTAGATCACATTATAGCAGAATGACTCTTCAGTTGTTGCTTTGCTATTTATTTATAGCTTTGCCCAATATTTTATTGCTCTTATTGTGATCTATTTTAATCACTTCGATTATACTTGATTCGAATAGGATCGGCCGTGGCCGGCGCGCGCTCAAGCTGCAGCGATGGCGAGTTACTAACAATCGCGGCAAACCGAGTACCGTCGCGCTCAGCTTTCGACTGACAACTGAATGAATTCTGCCGCTGGCCAAAAGCTGCGTGCAGCGCAAAGCTTTGCTCATTGAAAGCTTCACTCCGCTCCACAACGAGACCGGCTTCTGCGGCGCAGCAGAGTTAAGCGTACGCCAATCAGTGCTGGCAACTATTCAAACTAGCTAGCAAGCTAGAAATGATAGCTAAATAAATAGCTATAATAGTATTACTATTGTTATAATTATGAACTGATTATGTTCATGGCAATTCTATTGTGCTTTCTTTAAAGTTTATAGCATCTATCGATTAAAAGTGTTGGCAGTGATGGCAATTATTCAAACTAGCTAGCAAGCTAGAAATGATAGCTAAATAAATAGCTATAATAGTATTACTATTGGGATTCCTGAAACTGATTTTGATTTGATTTGATTTTGATTATGACAATCAGCTGTTCGCAGCTGTTCCATACAAAATTTTGTGTGTGACCAAAGAAAGTACGGAAATGACGGTCACACTAAAAGTTTTAGCATAATCAGCTCCGAAGCTGATTTTGATTTTGATTATCTTGCTGTGAAACCGTTCACTCTTGTGTAACGGTTTACTACGTAGAAAACTAGTGGCAACACTTGGTGTTTATTAGAGCTATTTGAAAATTGAATGCTTTGTAAGCATTCTGCGATTTTATAATAAATTGCTTAATTATTTTAAGTTTTAAATATGTTTTAGAATTTGAAGAGAAAGAGGACAAGTGTCTTGAAGTGGAGCAAGGCTGCCAGATGTTCTGAAAATCAGAAGCAAATCATAATCAAATCAGTGCGCAAAAAAGGTCATTCCGTCAACTGATTTTGATTTTCTATAAGCAAATCAAAAGCAAATCAAAATCAGTTTCAGGAATCCCTATATTAAGTTCATTGCAATTCTATTGAGCTTTTTTTTTAAGTTTATAGCATCTATCGTTTAAAAGTAAACATTAGCCGCTCTTAATTTAAAAATAGCTATAATTCCCGCTAATATTTCTTACAATTTATTCCGCATTTTGCAGTTGAAAAAGGCTAGTCCAGTGGGAAAGTAGACGAATTGACAACTCTGACGCCAGCGACAATATCAGAGGCATGCTGTGTGTTATACTACTGTCATACTGTTATATGCACTCACCTCTCATTGCCGTTCTCGTCAGTGTAGCTGCTTCTATAGGCGCCCATTAGGTTGTTCAGGTTGCAGTCGTAGCTTATCGACAGCGTATAGGCTCTGCCCGTCTGCAGCACCTGCTTCAGCACAATGACGAGCTGCTCACGCGTCTCATCCGTGTAGAATGTCTCCACGCCAATACGCATGCGTGCCATCATCTGCAGTATGCTAATGTTGTGTATGGTCAGGTCCTTGGCATGCAGCACGATTATATTGGTTGTTGCCTCTAGCTGGAACTGTATGGATACGTCGCCCGTACAGGCACCTGTCTCCAGATTGGGATGGATGTAGATCCTATATCGAACAGGTATAACTTCTTCGGGCAGACGCCACACAAACTGATTGGGGTGGTAAAGATTGATTGGTCAAAGAAATAATTACAAAGAAAATAGATAAGCCAGATAAGCCGATAAAGCTGATAGCTATAACAGGCGTACCGCATGGCAAAAGCTAATTGCTATACAATGCATAGCTACAGCAAGCGAATGTCTTGCATGCATGTCAAATGCTAATTGCTATGCACTCTTATCAGAATTGAGTGCTTCATAAATTACTGTAAGGATTCTTTATTTCACAATTGACATTTGAATATAATTTCCCCTTAGAATTCAGTGTGCCCTTTTCCCAGATATTGCCTCTGCATATTGGACAAAAGATTGGACTGTATGTAATCCTCGAGCACGTCCATTTTCTGCTTGGCCTCCCTCAACTCTATCCAAAGGTTGTCCCTGTGCACCACCACAACCACCAGTGCCACAATCAGACAAGTGGAGAGCAGTCCAAAGAATATGGCCACCACTTCCGCGGTGATTTTCTCTAGGAAAAGCATATTATGTACAACGGAAACTCCTCTGGATTCCAAAAGTAATGCTCACCCTTAATATTTGACACGAACTTAAACATTTTACCCAAGTTTAACGAGGTCTATGACTAAACTGACTGACCAGCGACAATAACTAGCTAATACTTTTTTAGCCAAGATAAAAAGTAACACCAAGATAATCGGGGTAACAAAAAAAAAGAAAAAACAAAGAACTCAATTGTGATAATACTTGAAATTGGTGGCTCGCCGCTTTTACGGCTGGCTGGGTATACGTCGTTGAGACCCCATATACGTGTATAAATAAAAGTACTTACGTCTTCAGGGACCGGCAGTCCGGTGGGTAGAGTGGGAAATATGGGTTCGCCAGGAGTGGTGGCGCTAGGAGTGGTACCTCCATCAGGTGTGGTACCTCCATCAGGAGTGGTGGCGCTAGGAGTGGTACCGCCATCTGGTGTGGTTCCAGTATCGGGTGTGGTACCAGTATCTGGTGTGCTACCACCATCAGGTGTGCTACCGCCATCGGGTGTGCTACCGCCATCTGGTGTGGAGGCATCCGGTGTGGTATTGGGAGCTCTTGTAGTCGTAGTGCCGGTTAGTACTTCGATTTTATCCATTGCGTCTTGTAGATCATTCTCCAGATCGGCCTTCTGTACGGCCAGCACAATGGTGGCTATACAAAAGGCGGTAGCACTCAGGCCCAGAAATATGGCCACATTCTTGGCCGTTAGCCCTGTGGAAGTGATGAATCACGTTACCTCCAGTCCGATAACACTTTATCTCAACTATATCACTTACAGGCAACCATTTTGCTTGAAGTCCTTGCTTTGGGTATACGGTTTCTCACTCCCGACCAGACACCTCTACTGTGTACCGCGTTTGGACACAAACTGAACTGGGTATATCGAATCTGACCGAGAATTTTGACTTGATAAACAGATTCGATAACACTATTGTCCACAGTCCACAAAGTCACGACCATATAACTGTTATATGGCGCCTATAACCCGTACTCTTTTACGACAACTTCACATTTATCCAACCATATCTATATAGAGCCTTCCCTCGATAAACGGACATAATGTTTTATCGGACTTATCATACCCTATACTAATACTGGTATCGTAAAAATCGCCACTCGAGTGCATCAAATAAAATTTGTGGTTTTTTCCTTTATGATATAGCTTCGCTTGTCTTTATTGGTATTATAGGGAAACTATTGTACATTCTTTCATTATGCAATCTCAATTGAAGTAATAACCATACAGTACATTTACGATTCTAATTGGATATTTCAAATTTTACTGCGGGTTTTTTACGGTCAACGGGGTGGCCGTCCCATCCAGCCAACTGGCGATATCCCCGCTGTTCTCCTCCTGCCACTTGATGTTGAACTTGATCGTCTCTAGCGCCTCCTGCCTGGGATTAGCTCCTGCTCCAGCTTCTGGGTACTTGCTGTAGAACTGCTGCACCTCCTCCAACTTCACCTGACTAGCGAATCCACTCGTGATGCTTGAAATCAATCTGCCAAAAACCCGACTGTTCAGACCCAAACGAGCGGAAATCTTTAGCCAATGCTCGCGATAGAAGTCCCAGACAATGGGTTCTCCCACGGGATTAGCGGCGATATTCTGAATGCAAGTGGCATAGTCCTGGGTACGTATTACGCTCTCATCTTCGGTTAGCTCCAGCAAACGGTACATCAACTGTGGGTCCTGTACACCCGACATACCATACAGTATCTTCAACCTCTCGCTGGCATCCAACTCGGCCAGGTATAGCTCCAGCAACTTCTCGAAGTTGGCCTCGGTGCTCGTCTGCTGCATGCCATAGTAGTAGACCACCTCACGGAGATCAGGAGCTGGACGGTTGGCGGCTGTCGGATTCTGTATCCAGGTGTTGAAGCGAGTCGTCGCCTCTGTCAGACAATCGGGTAGACCCAGGGAACAGGCAGCGTTAAGTACACTCACCCGCAGGCGACTGTAGATGGAAGAGAACTGTGAGATTAGGAATTCAGGAAAGAGGAAAGACTCTTTAACTTACTTCTTCAAATGATTATTCGCATCCACAGTCCAGCCCACTTCGTTGTAGATGTTGGTGAGGATAGAACGGGCATAGGTCAGGTAGGGAGCATAGCTCTCCATGTACATAAGGTTCTTCTTCAGGGTTTGCAGCTTTGATACTGCCACATACCAGGGCACAAAGTCATGCTCATCTGCCAGGTAGGCGGTCATCTCGAGAGGCACATTGTAGCCCAGTTGTCCAGCATCGGCCAGGGCAAAGGCATCGTCCAACAGGTGAGCCCTGTCTGCGATATCGAAGGTCGTTGGAGTCGTAATCAAGTCTTTGATGATCTCATTCCAGATGCTCTCCTCATAGTTAACCCTATAATAGCCCACTTGGCGCGTGTTCAGCTTGATCCATCTGACAGTGCTAGCGACTGCAACACCCACTGCATCCTCATTGTAGGGGAAGATTAGGTTGTTGGAGTCATCACTGCCTGAGGTGTCTAGCACATAGGTGAGGGGAACACTCCATCTGTAGCCGAATTCACTGGGCTCTGCTTCCTCCGCATAGCTGGCCTTGTTGGAGAGGAACCTCTGTTGGGTAATGGTGAATGCCTGGTTATTGGTTCGCGTCACATTGAGCACGGGATAGCCCATCTGTTCTGTCCAGGTGCGCATCAACTGCTTGAGATCAAAGTCCTCTACCAAGGCGGCGACCTCAGTAAGGAAATCATCTGTGACGGTGTTCTGGTAACTAAACTTGTTGAGATAATTGGTGACTGCCTCCTGGAACTTGTCCTCCCCTACGAGGTGCTCCAACATGCGCAGAATAGAGCCAGCCTTCTCATAGCTAATGGTATCGAATAAAGCCACAATTTCATCTGGGGATTCCGCTTCTTGTACAATTGGATGAGAGGAGAGTTTGGCGTCAAAGACCATCACGGGGTGCAAGGCCATGATTTGGAATTGCTCCAGCTAAGGTAAAGGAATAAAGAATATAAATAAGAGTTAAGAAAACGGATGCTTCTCTTACCATTCCCCAGTCGGGGTGAACAGCATCAACACCCTTGTACTGTATGAATCTGGCGAATCCTTCGTTTAGCCAAAGATCGTTCCACCACTTCATAGTGACCAAGTTGCCGAACCACTGGTGGGTAATCTCATGAGCCAAGACTGCAGCTATAGACTGCTTGTTCAAGGTGGAACTATAGTTCTCATCATAGAGTAGAGCCGTCTCCCTGTAGGTCACCAGACCCCAATGTTCCATAGCATTCGCACTAAAGTCTGGGATGGCAGCCATGTCCAACTTGGGCAGGGGATAGGCCACTTTGAAGTACTGAATGTAGTACTCAGTGACAGCTGTGCCGAACTCCAATGCGAATTGAACCTTATTCAGCTGATGTGGTGACACATAAGCATCCATGGTGAAATCCTCGCCAATGCCATTGGCCTTCACAATGCCGCTCTGGAACTCAAAGTCACAGACAATCACGCAAGCCAAATAGGTGCTCATGGGCACACTGGTCGCAAAAGTGGCCATGGTGTTCTCTCCCAGATTCATGGATTCCTAGGGAAAGAAAATGTTAACTCTATTGAATGGAGAAGTGATCCTCAAATAGAGCTTACAATCTTGTTCATATTGGAGATGGCAATGTAGCCTTCAGTAGGATGTATGACACTGATGTCGTAGGTCGCCTTCAGCGCGGGCTCATCGAAGCAGGGATAGGCCTGGCGGGCATAGGTGGGCTCAAACTGGGTAGTCGCAATGTTGCTATAGGTTTAGGGGAGAAAATTATAGAGGAGGTTATGACTAAGGTACCCGAAAACAAGCTCAATCAAGGCAATTATAATAGAGTGACAAAATTATTGACAAAAATGTAAAAAAGAAGGGTCAAGGGGTCAAAGGTCAAGTGAACAGCCTAATTGTTTTACGTTTTCATTCCTGGGTTTGATTACCATACTTTCATTCCCTAGTTAGGTCATTTATGACCTAAAATCTTAATTTTATCTCTTTTTTTATCAGTTTATTTGTGGTCTGCTGAAAGATAAGGAATAAGGTTCCCCCAATACACTTACCGTTGTTCTCCTTCTGGATTCAAATAGGTACTAGTGTACATGCCTTCCAGTTTGTTCCTCATCTGACCTTCGAATATGAGGCCCACTGTGATAACCGCATTTACTGCCAGCGTCTGCTTCAGATTGATGATAAGGAACTGTCGCACAGGATCGAGCTCATAGCTCACCACCTCCTGATTGAGCACATAGACACTGGTCAAGGTCAACTCATGGGAATTGAGTATGATCTGTGAGGTGGCCTCCAACACTCTGGCCGTAATCTGTTCTTGGCCCGTGAAATTGCCTGTTACCAAGTCGGGATGGAGGTGTAGCTTGTAGTGCGTAGGCTCCACAGTTGAGGGCAGACGATAATCAATCTATAGATGGTTTCGATAAGATTACAAATGAGGTGGCTGCAATCGAGACGTCTCACTAACCTGACCAAGCACAAAGGCTGAGCTGGCAAAGGCCCAAATTAGCGCCAATCTTAGCCAATTCTCCGTCAAGAACATGTTTATCGTTTCAACGACCGGCAGTAACTGAATTCAATTCCCAAAACACTTGTATGACCATATCATTATCTCGGCATATTTAGGGCTGTGTTTATGGAGCTTCCATATATCCATATTATGTATATATGTGGAGCATTTGCACTCTGCTTTTATATCAGACTTCACTTTGGGTTCAATACATGACCAACATTTCTGCCATATCATAAAGAATGTGATAAAAATAATAACTTAAATTATATGAAATTAGTTTCTGTAAAGTCCGTTTAGTGATTAAGTCATTTCTTAAGTTTCCAAGTTGACTAAATTTTAAATTATGAATAAACTAAATTGTCTTAAGAAGTTTATTTCAATAAAGATTTATAATAGTTTTAAAATTTGATTGATGGCAAAGCTGAGTCATTCGCAATAGTTATAATTGAGTTAATTACCAAATGCCCAATTGATGTTTATTGCTTAGATTAGATACTAAGTCTTCTAGTTTCGATGCCTAGTCGTAGAGCCCAACATACTATAGCCTAACTGCCTATATCAACTTAGCTAGACGTCTTAATTAAGAGTATAGTATATAGTACAAGTAAAGTTAAAATATTGTATTCACACATTTATTCCAATAATACATAGTTAGACATATTTCATAGTTAAGTTTTGTAACTGAACTTGAGCCCATTGAATCCATCAATACTGATTTTTATAGAATAGTATCTACTATTGACAGCGGCACTCAGCCAGCTAGCGATACTTCCGCTGTTCTCCTGCAGCCAGTTGATGTTGTACTTGATCGTCTCAATCGCCACCTGCCTTGAGTTAGCTCCTGCTCCAGACTCCGGGTACTTCTTGAAGAAGTGCTCAACCTCCTCCAACTTCAGCTGACTGGCAAATCCACCCGTAATACTCGCTATCAATCTACCAAAACTGCGGTCATTCAGTCCAAACCGTGTGCTCAACTGTGGCCAATTCTCGCGATAGTAATCCCAGACAATGGGTTCTCCCACAGGATTAGCGGCAATGTTCTGGATGCAAGTGGCATAGTCCTGGGAACGTATTATGCTTTCGTCCTCGGTGAGAAGAAGCAAACGGTACATCAACTGCGAGTCCTGCACGCCCGACATACCATACATCATCTTCAGTTTCTCGCTGGCGTCCGACTCGGCCTTGAAGAGCTCCAGCAACTTCTCGAAGTTGGCCTCGGTGCTCGTCTGCTGCATGCCATAGTAGTAGACTACCTCACGGAGATCAGGAGCTGGCCGATTGGCGGCACTTGGATTCTGTATCCAGGTGTTGAAGCGAGTTGTGGCCTCTGTCAAACAATCGGGCAGACCCAGGGAACAGGCAGCGTTAAGTACACTCACCCGCAGGCGACTGTTGATGGAAAAGACCTGTGAGATTAGGTATTCGCTGAGGAAAGACTCTTGAACTTACTTCTTCAAGTGATTATTCGCATCCACAGTCCAGCCCACTTCGTTGTAGATGTTGGTGAGGATAGAACGGGCATAGGTCAGGTAGGGAGCATAGCTCTCCATGTACATAAGGTTCTTCTTCAGGGTTTGCAGCTTTGATACTGCCACATACCAGGGCACAAAGTCATGCTCATCTGCCAGGTAGGCGGTCATCTCGAGAGGCACATTGTAGCCCAGTTGTCCAGCATCGGCCAGGGCAAAGGCATCGTCCAACAGGTGAGCCCTGTCTGCAATGTCGAAGGTCGTTGGAGTCGTAATCAAGTCTTTGATGATCTCATTCCAGATGCTCTCCTCATAGTTAACCCTATAGTAGCCCACTTGGCGTGTGTTTAGCTTGATCCATCTGACAGTGCTAGCGACTGCAACACCCACTGCATCCTCATTGTAAGGGAAGATTAGGTTGTTGGAGTCATCACTGCCTGAGGTGTCTAGCGCGTAGGTGAGGGGAACACTCCATCTGTAGCCGAATTCACTGGGCTCTGCTTCCTCCGCATAGCTGGCCTTGTTGGAGAGGAACCTCTGTTGGGTAATGGTGAATGCCTGGTTATTGGTTCGCGTCACATTCAGCACGGGATAACCCATCTGTTCTGTCCAGGTGCGCATCAACTGCTTGAGATCAAAGTCCTCGACCAGGGCAGCGACCTCAGTGAGGAAATCATCTGTGACGGTGTTCTGGTAGCTAAATTTGTTGAGGTAATTGGTGACTGCCTCCTCGAACTTATCCGCTCCTACGAGGTGCTCCAACATGCGTAGGATGGAGCCAGCCTTCTCATAGCTTATGGTATCGAAAATGGCAGTAATCTGATCTGGGGACTCTACTTTTTGTACAATGGGATGGGAGGAGAGCTTGGCGTCAAAGATCATCACGGGATGCAAGGCCATGATTTGGAATTGCTCCAGCTAAGGTAAAGGAATAAAGAATATAAATAAGAGTTAAGAAAACGGATGCTTCTCTTACCATTCCCCAGTCGGGGTGAACAGCATCAACACCCTTGTACTGTATGAATCTGGCGAATCCTTCGTTTAGCCAAAGATCGTTCCACCACTTCATGGTGACCAAATTGCCGAACCACTGGTGGGTAATCTCATGAGCCAACACTGCAGCTATAGACTGTTTGTTCAAGGTGGAACTATAGTTCTCATCGTAGAGTAGAGCCGTCTCCCTGTAGGTTACCAGACCCCAATGTTCCATTGCATTGGAGGCAAAGTCAGGGATCGCAGCCATATCTAACTTGGGCAGGGGATAGGCCACTTTGAAGTACTGAATGTAGTACTCAGTGACAGCTGTGCCAAAGTCCAGTGCAAACTGTACCTTATTCAGTTGATGGGGCGTGGCAAAGGCGTGCATAGGGAAATCCTCGCCAATGCCATTGGCTTTCACAGTGCTGCTCTTCGAGTCGAAGTCGGAGACGATGAGGCAAGCCAAGTAGGTGCTCATGGGCACACTGGTGGCAAAGGTGGCCATGGTGTTCTCGCCCAGGTTCATCGATTCCTTGTGAGTGAATAATGTTTATGCTCTTTCAAATTGATTATAGTATTAATCTACTTACCACTTTGTTCATGTTGGAGAGTGCATCGTATGAGCTGTCGCTGGGATGTATCACGCTAATCTTGTAGTTGGCCTTCATCGCTGGCTCATCGAAGCAGGGATAGGCCTGGCGTGCATAGGTGGGCTCAAACTTTGTGGTGGCAATATTTCTGTAAGAAATGTGTAAACATCAGAGTATATTAAAATAATAATTTATAGACTTTTTAACCTAATTAAAACTATTCAAGGCATAAGCAAATGCTGTAGAAGTAAGTACAACTCAACGAAGTCTTATGGCAAAGTTTGCTTAAATATTTTCAGGCTATTGTAATTAAAAACTAATTAAGTTAAAAGTTTAGTCTTTAAAATAAGCAACTTAAATGACAAACAATTAATAATTGAAAATCTATAAACAACTTTTAACAAATTGAGCAACAATATTTAAGCACGCGCTGAAAAGTATGCTTCAATTTTTTGTTGCTTCAAGAACCCTTTGAAATATGTGCAGTTAATAAAGTGTTGCATACTTTTGGTTGCTAAATGATTCTAAGATAATTGCTGTTTGTATTTATAAACGATTTATGACAAACTTTGAAATATGAAAACTGGTTAAGTATTATTAGTGAAAATAAATATTATTTTTCTAAATATTCATAAAAATTTCCACTCTAAAGCAGAAAAAAATTCAAAATATTATAACTCATCACTCACCTCTTCTGTCCCGCTGGCGTCTGATAACTGCTGCTATACAATCCAACGAGTTTGTTCAGCATTCGACCCTCAAAGCTAATGCCCAAGGTAATTGTAGAGTCCACGGTTAGCTCCTGATCCAAGTCGATAATCAGAAACTCACGCACTGTATCAAACTCATAGTTTACCACTTCAAAACCTATTACATAGACCGACTTAATTGTCAGCAGATGAGAGTGCAGAATGATTCGCTTTGTGGCCTCCAGTACTTTAATCGAGATTGTCTCCTGGCCAGTAAAACTGCCATCATTCAGCTCCGGATGGAAGAACAGATCATATGCGAGGGGTTGCAGTGTCGTGGGTAGACGATAATCGATCTGTAGATTAAGGGGATAGATAATATATGATTACAATCTGTTGTATTCAGTTATTGTCTTAACTTGTGTTTGTTATTGCCGAAAGTTTATACAAATCGTAATTGATAACAATACTGATTACTCTTCCAGTTACGATTGCTTAATCTATATACTCACGGCTTCGTCAGCTGGTATAATCTCTGGCTCTCCGAGCCTCAGTGCTGAGCTGGCCGTGATGAAGGCCCAAAGTAAGGCCCATTTCATTAGAGCCATTTTCACTGTTCGAGCGACAACAGTTAACTGAATTCCATTGAACACCATTCAGGTTTATAGCTGTGAGTTAGGGCCAATATCTCACACTGATTATCACGGCACTCAGTGTTCACTTTATGGCCAACAAGTGCGATAATACCCACGTATAGTCCACCTAATGCCCTGTTACCAAACGGATAACTATTCAACCACACCACAAATTGACTTTTTGTGTTTTTCCCACGTGCAGGTAAAAATTAGGGTATATTAAGATAAGGTAAACACTCAGAAATGGAACCGTTTCAATTATGGTAATAATGTTCTCAAGAGCCTTGTGTATCTACCTGTGTTTCCCTGAAAGGGGTTTGTACTCTAGAGTACCTACGATTATTAGCGTCAAGTGAACTGTCTAATAGTATTTGAGTATTATCCGAGTCCCAAAGGTCAGCTGTAGCAAATGTAGTAGGCTGTAGAGGGCGTGGCAGACACCCTTACCCTTCGTTTTATGCCAAATCATGAAGTGCTTTTACTTGTTCTCGCTTGCAGAGTGGAATTGATTACCACTATATGTGATTACACTGATAAAAAATAGGTGTATATTTTGCAAACTAATTTGTTATTTTTATACAATTATTTTATATAAATTTCCAAGCTTATCTATAGCGTTATTATTCAATCCAAAATGTGTGTTAAGCCTGCTCATAAAAGACTCATTCTATGTCTATATTTCTTTCAGTGTCTAATCTTTATTGTGCTGTATTTATAATGGCAATTCGATGGGTACTATAACATGTGTGACAAATGCCAATTGGTTCCCCTTCACTGATTCTGCTGCGTCTCGAGCCAAGCGTCCACACTCTCTAGATTCTCCTCCAGCCAGACGATGTTGTTCTTGACTGTCTCCAGTGCCCGGACACGTGCAGCTGTGCCCGCTCCAGCTTCGGGGTATTTGGCAAAGAACTGCTCCATCTCCTCGAGCTTGGTCTGGGTGGCAAAGCGAGCCGTTATGGAGGGTATCAGATTGCCCAGATAACGCTCATTCAGACCGAAACGCTCCACCAGTCTGAGCCAGTTCTCGCGCACATAGTTCCAGACCAGAGGCTCGCCCATGGGATTGGCCGAGATGTAGGTGAGGCAGGTGAAGTAGTCCTGGCCACGCACATACTCCTCATTCCAGGCGAGATCGATGTAGCGCTGCAGCAACCAAGGCTCTTGCACAGCCGAC
This sequence comes from Liodrosophila aerea, assembly GCA_035045005.1. Classification (NCBI taxonomy): domain Eukaryota; kingdom Metazoa; phylum Arthropoda; class Insecta; order Diptera; family Drosophilidae; genus Liodrosophila; species Liodrosophila aerea. Next base: position 630,645 of record JAWNNL010000646.1, on the reverse strand, counting down.
AGACCATACATCATCTTCGACTTCTCGCTGGCATCGGCCTCGTTGACGAACAGATCCCAGACTTGCTCCCAGATCTCCTGGTTGCCCACTGACTGCATGCCGTAGTAGTAGATGGTCTCACGCACATCGGGATTGGGCCGCGTGGCCGGACTAGCCAGCCAAGTCTTGAAAGCCTCGCCACCCTCCGTCAGGCAGGTCTGGAGACCCAGGGAACAGGCAGCGCCCAAGATGGTGACACGCAGACGACTGGAGAGGTAAAGACAAGAAAACTTCACATATGGAATGTCAACTTATGTGTGTACTTACTTCTTCAGATGATCCTCTCCCACGGTCCAGCTGACGTCCTTGTATATGGGCTCGATGAGGGCATTGGCATACTTCTTGTACTTGGCAAAGCTGCTGGTGTAGTAGAGCGTGCGCTTCAGGGAGGTCAGCTTGGAGGCAGCCACACTCCAGGGCACATAGTCCTCCTCCTTGGCCAGATACTTGGTCATGTCAAAGGCCACCTCATAGGGCAGCTGCGTGGAGTCAGCCAGGGCGAAGGCGTCATTCAACAGCGAGGCACGATCACCCACACTGACTGAGCTGGGAGTCGCCACCAGTAGATCGGCGAGAGCCTGCCACATGGAGAGCTCATAGTTGACGCGATAGTAACCCACCTGATCGTGGTTGAGCTTGATCCACTGCACAGCGCTGTCCAGCTTGATGGAGACTGTCGTAAAAATGCAATAAAAATGGAATCAGTATCAGTTCATCATATCACATCGGGCATCACATCATCAGTCGAGATCTCTTGGGGCCGATAACCGTCTCTACCCTGACGTGCATAACAGATGACCACCACTCACTTTCGCTCTGATCATGGTAGAACCACTCCCGCTGCACCTCGGCACTCGCACTGGTCGTGTATGTGATGGGGATTGACCAGCGGTAGCTGAAAACAAACACAAACACAAGACACTCTATATAATCACTGTGAAAAATGTGGGAAATTTGTGGATTTATCTTGCCATCCTACTTGAATTCAGATGCCTCGTGATCCGCGCTGTAGTCGTTGGGATTGGACAAGAAGCGCTTCTGCGTCAATTTGTATTCTGTGTCCGAGACCTTCTCGATCGTGACCACAGGCAGGCCCATCTGTAAACACACATCAAAATAAAATAAGGCTCATAAATTGGGTTATACTATCAGCATATTGCAATCAATTGCAAACAGACACTGCGAGAAAAGTGGGGTGAGGAGAGGATGGCAAATGAAGGTAAATGTATAGAAATAACTATACGGATATTTTAAATAAATATATATAGTATATATATGTATAAAAGTTTAGCAAAAAAGATTAATATTTATTTAAAAGAAACTTCACTTATTATAAATAATATAAATCGGAAGAATAGGCATAGTAAAAGGTAGTAGTCAAAGAGTAGGGCGAGGAAAGAATATCATATAAAAGTATTTATATAGAATGAATAGAATAAATATATAGAGAAAAATATATAGAGTATTTAAATCATATTTTAGCTAAAAGGACTAATATTTATCTAAAAGAAACTGCAGTATATTATAATTAATATAATTCAGAAGAATACGTAGAGTAAGAGGTAGTAGTAGAAGAGTAGAATGAGGAAAGGATGTCAAATAAAAGTATTTATATAGAATCAATAGAATAAATATAGAGAAAAAAATATATAGAAAATTTATATAAAATGTTAGCTAAAAGGACTAACATTTATCTAAAAGAAACTTCAATAAATTATGATTAATATAAATCAGAAGAATACGTAGAAGAAGAGGTAGAGTAGAGTAGAGGTAGCAGTAGAAGAGTAGGGGATGGCAAATACAAGTATTTATATAGAATCAATAGAATAAATATAGAGAAAAAAATATATAGAATATTTATCAAAATTTCAAACGTTCATTAACCTTGTTCAACTTCATTTCACTCTACTATTTCTTGCAGTGTTGCGAATTGAACTCACCTGCACCGTCCAGGTGAGCATGATGTCTGTCACATTGTATGGCAGACCGAGTTTGTCAATCTCCGCAAAGAAGTTATCGGTTACAGCGTTCTTATATTTGTATTCATTGAGATAGTTGGTGACCGCCGTGCGGAAGATCGTCTCGCCCAGAAAGTCTTCCAACATGCGAACGAGGGAGGAGCCCTTGGAATACGTAATGGTGTCGAAGATTTCGGTTATCTGATCGGGATTCTCGACCGTCTGTACGATGGGATGAGAGCCCAAAGTGCCGTCCAGCGTGAATACGCCATGCAGAGTGCTCACTATAAATTGTTCGCGCTATTAAAAGAGAACCGTTAGAGCCGTTAGAGATTTCTGGAAGAGATTGGCTGTAATGTGAGGGAGATGTACCATTTGCCATGTGGGGAATACGGAATCCACGCCCAGGTACTCGATAAAGCTGGCAAAGCCCTCGTTAAGCCAGAGATCGTTCCACCAGTGCATCGTGACTAAATGGAATGAAATATATCAGTTGGATTAGGGGTATTTCACTGGGGTATTCTTACCCAGATTTCCGAACCACATGTGAGCGAACTCGTGCGCTATGACGCTGGCAATGCGCTGCTTGTTCACCGTGGAGCTGGTCTCCTTTTCGTAGAGCAGCGAGGTCTCCCTGTAGGTGACCAGACCCCAGTGCTCCATGGCGCCCGACACGAAGTCGGGTATGGCAGCCATGTCCAGCTTGGGCAGCGGGTACTCGATTTGGAAGTAGTCAATGTAGTACTCGATGACACCCTTGCCCACCTCCAGGGCAAAGTCCACCTTGTCCAGCTGCTCGGGCGTGGCATAGACGCCCATGTCGAACTCCTGGCCTATGCCCTTGGTGTCGATCTTCACGCTCTTCGCCGCAAAGTCCGAGACGATGAAGCAGGCCAGGTAGGTGCTCATGGGCACACTCTTGGCAAACATCACCTCCGTATAGGTGTCCTGGTTGATCTCCACATCCACATTCATGTTGGACAGCGCATGATAGTTGCCATCGGTGGGGTGCCTCAGCGTGATCTCAAAGGTCGCCTTCAGTGCGGGCTCATCGAAGCAGGGGAATGCCTGGCGGGCATAGGTGGGCTCAAACTTCGAGGTGGCGATCCACTTGCGGCTCGCATCCGCCTTCACATACGACGAGCTGTACAGACCCACAATCTTACCGGCCATATTCCCAGAGAACTCGATGGTGAGCAGGATTTCAGAGTTCGCCGTTAGCTCCCGCTCCAACTCAATGACGAGAAACTCACGAGGCAGATCAAAGGAGAGATCCTTGACCAGTATGCCCGTGGCACCCACTTGATACACGCTCACGCTGCCAATGGTCAGATTGAGCGAGTGCAGCACAATCCTGTCCGTGGGCTCCAGCACAGTGATGCTGATGGTCTCCTGGCCACTGAACTCGCCCGACTCCATATTCGGATGGAGGTAGAGATCATAGTTGGTGGGTATCAGCGCCGCGGGCAGACGGTAATCCACCTTCTCTGGCGACTCTGTGGTGGGAGTGGTAGGAGTAGTGACTGTCGTAGGAGTAGTTTCAGTGGTAGGAGTTGTGACTGTCGCAGGAGTCGTCACAGTCGTAGGAGTCGTCACAGTTGTAGGAGTCGTGACAGTGGTGGGAGCTGCCGTGCTTGTGGTTCCGAAACCCTCTTCCAACTCGTCTATTTTAAGACGCGCATCCTCTAGATCCGCCTTCAGATTCGCCTTCTGCACCGCCAGCACTATGGTGGACACAAAGAAGGCCGTTAGGGCCAATCCCAGGCAAATGCTAACCGTTTTTGCCGTAATTTTCATACTAATCCAATACGCACGGCACTCGGAATGAAACTAGGCATAGGTGTGACGGGTATTACGAGTTCCCCCTCTATATCTTAATTGGACTAGCCGATGCGATAGTCTAATCTAATCGCCAGGCGAATGCCACATGCCTCTCTCTAGCTCGATTACGGGTCAATCCATTTGCCGATTAAAACTATGAAAAGCCAAGACTCTCTTCGTTCTTTTCCCATCGCAAATTTTCCAATCATATGCGAAAAACATCGTCTATGTATTGAATATCCCGGCGCCAGCATTTTCCAACGTCAACTTTCCCTAGCGCCGGCGCCCAGATGTTTATCACTCTCTCCCTCTCCTAGGGACTCTCCCTCCAATTGAGCATATCCCACTACCTGAACAGCTTTGCATTTACCCGGCGCTAAAAAAAACCCCTTTTCCCGGCCTAATTAGAGAGTTTCTGGTAATTTCATTGTGCGAAAACCCAAACAACCGATTTTCCCAGGCTTGTTTTTTCAGCTAGGGGAAATTATACAATGACTTTATCGGTATGCAAACGAGGCACACTCTAGCAATGCCTGAAAATACGCACGATAATAATGTGTTGAGAATATGTTGCAAATTTAATAAAACATTTAGGTATAATAAAAATTATAACCGATAATAAGTAATAAGAGGCCTTCGACTTGGTAGTATACTTGGTTTAAATTGTGTGCTATAGATGGAGCCGAGAAATACGGAAGAAAAGAAGGGAAGGCTATAGTCGGCCGCAACGACAGTAGGAAGTCCGTGACTCTAAAACTGTGGGCGATGTGCCAGCTAAGAGAATATTTTCGGGGGAGGAGATATTGATAAACAGAAATAAACTTAATATCATACTTACAAAACAAAAGAATTGGGTCCAGAGCTTTTATACTGCAGTTGGCGAGATCTATGTATTCAGAAGGACAATCGGACAAGACTATATCGACTCAGCTCATCACCATGATTAAGAATATATATACTTTATATAGTACTTTCTACAAGCTCCCTTCTGCCTGTTACACACTAAGGTCAATTGCGCAATCTTAATATACCCTTTTTTACTTTTCAATATAACGCAATATAGAGATCTTCTTTAACCCTCACCGTCATCCTTCGTCAAAATGACTACGCGCGATTTTATTTTTGAATTAAAACCTATTTATATTGTTTATTTTAGTCCCCCTTTTCGTGTAGTACTTGTCAGTAACTTAATAGTTGGTAATCAAAGTAGGACAATGCACTAGACACATCCTAAGTATTTGATAATTTGATTTTTACTGAAGAAGTCGTCATATTTTGTATGTAAATGACGTAGTTTTTTGTTGAAAACGAGCTATTTGCCAAAAAAAGGAAAATTGTGAAATGATTTTTTTAAGTTAGAGATTAAAAAAAATTACAAAAATGATAAAAAATCTTAAAAGAAATATGTTTAAATATAATTAAAAAATATATTTTGGTATTTAATTTTGCTCACGACATATTTTAGACTCACATAAAATAGGTCGTAGTCATATTGACGAAGGATGACGTTAATGTACAAAAAATAAGGATGACGTTCCAGGGTTGAAAGTATATATACTTTATATAGTACTTTCTACAATCTTCCTTCAGCCTGTTATGCCCTAAGTTCAATTGCGCAATCTTAATATACCCTTTTGTATATTGTTTGTCAATATAACACAATTTAGAGATCTTTTTTAAAGATCTATAACACTGTTGATAAAAACAGTTATTGATGTCTAGATATAGAAATTCTGCGAAATCACTGTTCGAAATTTATGAGTGCCATATCAGATCTATAAACGTTTCGGCTAGGGCCCCGAGAGAAGAAGGAAAGATTGTAAAAGTTATGCTCAAAGTCAGTTTAACTGCGGGTGTAATAAAACTTGCTTCCGACACTCGCAGGTACATAGACTTAACTGAAGACTAGAGTCACTATAAATGTTATATAATAATGGAAGTGACAAGTTGAAAACCCATAGAATCTGTAATTGCATTTAATCTGGAATAACTCTCGTAATAAACTGCGATAATTTCCAAGTTGAGAGTACAAAAAACCTATTCTCTGGGTAAACTGCCGGCATTAACTTCCAACGGTATTCCCTTCAAGGCTGGGAACTTAGGGTAGGTAGAGGGGTATTCAGAAGGGTTTACCGCAAGAGCGCAATTAATTTCCCAAATGATCCGTGCGCATTCCCATTTTCGTAGTATGTTTTGTTAGATAATTGGCTTTGCCAGTTTAATTGGCAAAACACACGACTTCTCTCCATGTGGTCCTGGTCCTTATCCTGTCTCCTGGCGTGCGCTCTCTCTGAGGAAATTGGGAAATTCCGATGTAAGTGACTGGAATTGTGCGATTTTCATTCATGAGACGTGGGAACTACCTGCTTAAGCGTGGGAAAATCGACGCTGGTAGGGAGTGGGAAGTCTGTCCGGATGAGCAGGTAGACGAGCTGTAGAAACTGGGCTGCTCCGCTATCGCTTGGGTTATTCGTGAGTCGTTGGGAAAAAAGTAATGTCTGTAATGCCTGGTTTTTTTTAGCCGTATTTTCCTGCGATCAAATTTCCCTTCGGCGCAGTATAAATATCTCTGGCAGGAGCTGCTCCTGCATCAGTCAAGCAGAGAACTCGAGAGAGCACACATCGATTCATCATGTTCCACTTAATCCACTTAATACTGAGCATCGCCAGCATCGCGACGGCGGCCAAGGTGCCGAACTACTATCAGTACACACAGTTCCAGGCGCCGCTCTCCTGGGAGACGCTTATCAGCAGCAGCCTGGAGCAGGCATTGAGCAGCTGCCAGCAGAACTTCAGATGGCAGCGCTGGAACTGCCCCAGCCAGGACTTTCTGGTGCGCCGCAACAACGCAGCAGCTGGAACACTGGAGCTGGATCGCGAGGATGTCTATGTGGCCGCCATTTCCATGGCCTCCATCCTACACACACTGAGCAAGGAGTGCGCCAATGGTGCCATCGCTGGCTGCGGCTGCTCCAACAACGCCTTGAATGTGCCCTGCTCCCATGAGCCGGAGCAGGCGCTGAAGCTCTACGAGCAGCACTTTGGTCTGGCCACTGGCCCCGTGGCACACAATCGACGCGTGGTGACCGCTCTGTTGGAGCAATCCCTGGGGCAGGAGTGCCACTGCAAGCAGCGGAGTGCGGAGGGCAGCTGCCTGGAGAAGCAGTGCGTGCAGGTGCTGAAACCCTTCGAGCAAGTGGCTCAGGATCTGCTGCAGATGTACGACGATGCCATACAGCTGGACAGCTCCGTCGACAACCTGAAGATCATGTGGGAGAACGTACCCCTCGACTCACTGATCTACATGCTGGACTCGCCCGACTACTGCGAGCCCGAGGCCACTGGCCGCTGGAAGGGCACACATGGACGCCAGTGCTCCAAGAACAGCGACGGCTCAGCGGAGGAAAAGTTCTCCTGCCAGCAGCTCTGCCGCTCCTGTGGCTTCCGCACCCGCGTTAAGCATGTGCGCGTCGAGCGGCGCTGCAACTGCAGGCTGGTCTGGGGATTCCACCTCCAGTGCGATGTCTGTTATGAGCGGGAGCGCCAATACACCTGCTACTAACTGAGACAGAGGCGCTAAGGAGAGAGAGAGAGAACGAGACTGAGCATGGGCAAGCGGCAATCGGCAATCGCATTTAGCATTAGGTTTATTTATTTCACTATTTACTACAAGTATAAAAACTATAATAAAAAGAAAATCGAATATCAAAAAACCAATTTACGACGCTTCTTGATCCCCTTTCTTGACTGTTTGTGATTTATTTGGCCAATACTTGTGCCCCATACTTGGCTCTGATCCCATGGAGATAATACCGAGCACTCTGTACTGTGCCATGTCATTATATGAATAACATTATCTTATCTGGGACAACCAATCACATACGTAATTATACGTGTGGCAATTAGTCGAAGATTTTGTATAATCTGTGCAAGTTATCAGAGCTTGTGATGTACTACATCCACGAATACACTCATGACTCACACTCGAATCTCTAGAATGATTGCAGAAATATCATTCAGCATTATATAATACCAAGAGACTCGAAATAAACATTAGCAAGAGTTTGAACTATTGGCTACATTCAGCTGAACAACTTGAATAGTGAAGAATTAATATGCTCATGAATATGTTGTAAATCCATGAATACACTCATACACGAATCGCTAGAATGATTGCAGAAACTTCATTCAACATTGTATATTACTAAAAGAGCAAAAGTAATCACTAGCATTTGTTTGAGTGATTGTAATCATATCATATTCATGAATACACTCAAGACTCACAGTCTCGCTGGAACGATTGCAGAAACTTCATTATTATAATACTCAAAATACACTCACTGTTGACACTCGAGAATGATTGTAAAAAGTTCATTCGACATAATATTTTATACCAAGAGACCCGAAATAATCATTAGCAAGAGTTTGAATGAATGAATCACTGCAAAAGTTTTATCAGAACTACTATGCTCATGAATATGTTGTACATCCATGAATGCATTCATACACTTATAAGTCGAATGGTTTGTAGAATGGTTGCAGAATGATTGATTTGACTGATTGACTGTAATCATATCATATTCATGAATACACTCAATATTCACACTCTCGCTAGAGCTATTGCAGAAACTTCAGTCGACATTATGTCATTCTTAAAGACCAAAACAAACGATTAGTAAGAGTTTGAATGATTGACTGCATTCAAATCATACCCAAGGCTCAGCAGCTTTAACTGTCTGATCTAGAACTACCGTACTATCGTTATAGCATTGAAAAGTCTCGCTACTCACCCGACTTGCACTTTTATTTATAACTATTTCATTTGCATTTGCATAGCGTTTACTTAAAGCGATAACCTATTGCAACGTGTGTATTTTGTTCAACTAGCTGTCTGTCCGTGCTCCTCCAGTGCGCCGCCTTCAGTTCACCCAGGCGGCGGGCTTGCCCTCCACCCGATAGCCATTGTAGGCAGCTGCAGCGGATGAGGCAGCCGCAGCCAGCTCAGATCTTCGACTAGGCTCACTGGCCCAGTAGGAGGGCACCTCGTAGGCCTGAGACATCTTGTTGCTGTTCTTGATGGCCGATATGATGAGCAGAAAGATGGCCAGCTTGCCCACCAGAATGGACTTGACCAGCAGCAGCTTCAGCTTCGTCACGAGGAAGGGCACAATGGCCGATTGGATGAGGAAGGGCAGTATGAAGAGGGGCAGCACTTTGGTGATCATATCATACTTCTTGCCACGACCTGAAAGTGAAGTCAAGTTATTGAGTGCAACTATTTCTTGCAGTGTACACTCACCCTCCTCACTGTTGTCCGTGGTGAGCCAACGTGCGCCAATGATCTCCTTGAGATTCTCGCCGTCTAATTTTACTTTAACGATGTCATTGCTCAGGTCCAGGCTGACATTGAGCCCCGGTCCCACTTGGTAACTCTGCAGTGACTCTAGCTGCAGCTCCTCCACTTCCTCAGCTACCTCCTCCTGCTGCTGCTGCTTTGGATTGTTACGGTATTTGCGTTTACGCTTGCGTCGCTTCTTCCCGTTGGGCGTGTCGGTGTCATCATAGATGGGCGTATCCGTCTGCGCCTCCAGCAGCGCCTCGGCATTCGCCTCGTTGCGCAACTCTTGCACCAGTGCATCATCCATGAGCTGGTGCTCCTGCTGCTGCTCCTCGTACTCGATTGGCTCTGTGGCACTGGCCTCATTGTTGGCCAACTGTGTGGCACCGAGACGATCCCGCAATCTCTTTCGGTACTCACTCGTTGTCTTGTTGCCCAGGTAGGTGCTCTTGTAGTTCTTATAGATGCCCATGTATATGTGGGAGTTCTTCTTCTCCGGCTCATGGCTACTGCTGCTGGCTAGGCCACGTGGTGTGTCTGTGGCGGCGTCACTGGTGTCCTGACTGTGCGTCAATGTGGCACAGAGCGCGAATAAGATCAGAAATCTGATGAGGCTGCTCATCTTTGGCGCATTGGGAACTGCTTGCAACGCTGGCTAGACACTAAGTGTGGCACGATCAGCGTACGGCAAGCGTTTTATCAACTCAGCTCAGCGCAGCGACAACTGCAGCAGTAGCCACAAAGAAAGCCACACGACTTGCCCCAACATTCTGCTGCAATTGGCATTGGCATTGCCATTGGAATTGGGCACACGCCGAGTGGCAGCCACTCTGCGCCACAGACATGGCTTCTTGCAGCATTCTAGCAGCATTGACAACAAGTTCTAGCTCGTCTTCCCACTTGCCAGGTCTACTCTTCATCTCTCTTCCCGTTCTTCTGCACAGTACAGTCGTTGTCTCTGGCTGTGTTTGCGCTGATTCTGAATCCTAGGTCAATTAAATTGCCAGCCTCTGCTGCTCTTTATACTCTGTAATCTGCCAGACGATGTGTAGCAAGAGGTATATTGGTGAGCGTGGAAATACTTCATTAAATTCTTTCATTTGTAAATGAATCTGTTTGATTAGGTTTATTATTTTCTTTTTGGCGCGCAATTTCCATTCAATTTACAATTTATCGATAGACATCGCTGGTTCGATAACAAAAAAATACTAAGAAAAAAACACCAGGACGCAGGACCAGCAACTTGCATTTTCGCTGTATTGAACTAAGCTTTAAGTGGAATTCGACTATAAGACTGCATTCATAACATCCATATGGATGATTCGGAGGACTGTGCATGGAGATGGGCTATAAAACCACTCTGTTGCCAGCCGCAGCACAGTTTTGCATACCAAATTTACCACAGGGCTTAAAACTACTTTTTCAGTTTGCCAATTCTCCTCTGGCACATGCCGTTAGAATAAGTGTTTGTGTACAGTTCAATTTATCCCACCTACAGCAATAGTTGATTGTGGAAATTATGTGGAAGAACCCAATTCTACATTTATGGTAAGCTTGAACTACTTTACTTCACTCTATTCAACCTCCTTGACCTGTTGTTGCCCATTACAGCTCATCTTTCCGTGCACACTCGACTGTAGCAGTGCTGCTGCCGTTGTTGTTATTAGCTGCTGGTCAAAATATTGTATTGCCATTCAGTTAGCATGAAAAATATGTGGAGTAGGCCTCCAATTTCTCATTGAACTGCCTCAATGATTTCTTTTAGCTGTAATTGCTGCCCGCCGCACACCTGCGCCACCTGGCGTTCGATTGGCCATAAATAATGCTTGGAATGGCTAAGTAGTCTGGACCCGTATGTGCTAACGGTGCACCACTCTATACTCTATACTCTCGGGAGACAATTAGCTCTGACGGCGATCGCATGAGAAAGTTGTTGACAGAATTGGCTTACCATTGTGCTGGCGGTTACCTCTTCATCGACTTCTGCTGGGGAGGAGTAGGAATCCAGGCTAGAAAGTAAATTCTATTTGGCTAAAAGTCCGCCTAACATATTTGGCCTTTTTCCTCGATTTGATCCAACGACTTTCACATAACTGCGACGAACCCGTTTTAATGATGCTAGAAGATTAACATGTGTTCAGCGATTCACTCAACTGCGAGTTGATAACTCATTCTACAGGCAGCCAGCAGGCTGCAGTCGTAAGTGCCGTGCCTAATTTCCATCACTCTTTTTTTTTTATAGCCTGCAATGAAAGTGAATTGCCGAGGCCTAGCGTAGTCGCACTTCATTGATGAATGGTTGTAACTGAAATTAAAATGCATTGCCTCATTGTCAATTAGCTGATAAATCAATATACACATTTTCTTTAAGTTTGCGACAGAAATGAAAGCGAATGCTGCCCTCAATATATAGACACGCGTCGTGAAAGAATGCCCCGAGAGCCATACCAACTTAAAGACTAAAACAGAGACACCCTACTCTCCACGATCGACTCTCAACTCTTGACTCTCTACCATCTGCAACATGGTAAGCCTGGCCAAAAGTATGGTGCTGTCTGCACCTTAAAGGGCCCATGGTACAGTGAAAATAATGACAAATAACTTTATGCATATTCAAAATGAAAAGCAGTCAGGGAAGCACTAGTCGAGAGAACGTTTCAAAAAAGTTACTCTGGGCTCGGCTTAAAAATACCCAAGAAATTGTGAGCTTGAAGTGAAGTGACCTACAGCTGCCTGACAAGAGCTGAGTGCTATAGAAACGTGGAAAAGAATATATACTAATTATCTAATCATCTACTCTGGGCTCGATTTAAAAATACCCAAGAAATTGAGAGCTTGAAGTGAAGTGACCTACTGCTGTCTGACAAGAGCTGAGTGCTGTAGAAACGTGTAAGTGAGTAAATACTAATTATATAATCATTTTGAGTCTATTCTCTCTTCTACTACCAGAGATCTATTTAAATTGTGAAAAAACACCCATATAAATCGATTGCTTAACTAATTTTCTTACAATTATTCATTGCAGTTACTTTCCATAAACCCAACAGACCCTGCGCATTGGGTATAGGCACCTATTCCGACTTCATACATATGCATGGGGTCTTGAAACAAAAGAAGTGTCAGATTGGTCATCGACTGCTGGTGGCAGAGCAATTGAAGAAGCATTGTGGCATTCCACAGCGGCTCATAGTCATACTCGTAGCTGTGTGGCACGATTTGCTTGTTTTGGCGCACGTTCGTGTCGATGTCCGGCTATCGAATATCAAGTAGCCCATCAAATACGGCCAAGACCTCAGCGTCTAGGCCCTGATAAAAGCCAATGTCTGTCTGCATAGTACAGTCAATTGCCTGCCAGTGCTGTGGTCGTGCACAACCCTCAACTCGAAATCGATAACGGATTAAACAGCTCACAAGGATATAGCTAAAATGGCTGCTCTACAGAAAATTACCCTCGCCCTGCTCGGTTTGTGTTTGATGTGTGATTTGGTGTTGTGCCAGCAGCAGTCTAGCAATAACTCGGAAACGGAACTAGCTGGTGAGTACAGTGGATAAAGTGTGCCAAAAAACCAACTGTGGATTACTTCTAAAAGTGTTCTTGAAACAAAAGAAATTTTATAGGATTTTATTAAGTGGAACTTGGAATTAGATTCTACAGTACAATAGATAGTTTGAAATTAAATTCTATAGTAGTAGTAGTAGTAGTAGTAGAAGTAGTAGTAGTAGTAGTAGTAGTAGTAGTAGTAGTAGTAGTAGTAGTAGTAGTAGTAGTGTAGACATCGAAGTTGAGGTCTTCAGACTGATAAAGAAGAATATTTAGTAAATGTTTAATCAAATATCTCAGTCCTTTTTAAGAGATTGTACTAATAGATTTTTTATTTTGTTTTTAACTTTGTTTTATTTGTCGAATCTTCTTTCTTAGAGACTAACAACAAGTAAGCAAATCTTAATCTAAATACTAAAAATTAACTACTATTAATTGTATTATAAGCGGCCCTAACTACATTGCTGATTGAGGTACTAATAGATATTGAGAAGAAAGTAATCTAGGATGACAGATGTAAGGTCTAATATATCTTCAAAATTTTTAGAAAAATGTATAAACAAAAGTTTACATTAATAATTAAAATAATCCATAATCATATTTCAAAAATTTCATTAATTTGTATAAATGAAAATTTATTTATTTTTCTAAAAAAAATGCTCAACAACTTTTATACTTTTCGTTCCAAAATTTCAATAAATAATTCAATAGGTTTCGAAAGGTTCTGTAGAATATGTTATCTGTTCCCATCATTCTTTTCCATCACAAGATTTACTCTCCTTCAGAGGAAGGTAGAGTATTTCTTATATTATCATTCAATTCAATGAATTTTCCACTCACCACCCCACTCTCTTCTCCCCCTTTGCAGAGGAGGCCCGCACCTTTGGTCAGCATTTCCTGCGTCGCATGAGCGTCGCCCTGGTGCCGGCCGCTTTTGTTGTGGGCGTTATTACCACACTGCTGGCGGCACTGACTGTGGTCTCCATGAAGGGATTGGGCGTGGGTGTCATACTGCTGGTGCTGGCTATTGGCCAGATGCTGTCCCGTGCTCTGCCGCCCGTGCATGCAGCTGCCGCCTATGCCGCTGCCCCGGCCCCAGTGCCCGTGGTGTACTCCCATTCGCACACACAGCAGCCCGTGTGGCTGGAGAAGGAGTGGTAAGGAGTGAGTCGAACGAAGCTGGTAGCAGGCCAAAATGATACCTCAGCGAGCATGCAACCAAATAATAATTTAAGTGTAGTTTAAATTATTTATTTATTTATTAAACAATTATTTAATGCATCGAGTTTATTACGCGTCTTTCTCTTACTTCTATGGAAAGTGAAATTCCATTGGCTCATTTCGTATGCGGCTCAGAGCCCTGCACGATTACGATTTACGATCCACGTTTACGGTTCTTCTCGATACGAGCTCTTCCGCCTAGGGTTCCAGCTATGGAAACGTGTAGAAAGTATCGAAATGGGTCGCAGTTAGAGTACAGAGGAAAATGATTGAGTTTCTCTATCGATAGCACATTGATTACAGAGAGAGAAATTAATATTACTATACGTCTTTCAGCTGATTATGGCCTGCCTGATTAGCGCTCATGACTCTCACTTGTTTGGCCAGCAAACTAATTGAACTGAAGACTCAAGACCAACTCAAGTTAATGCAATTCAATCACTTGTCAATCGACTAAAAGTCCGGCTTCAATTGTTCCACTTTGCCTCAATTTGTGCTCCCCTTATGGCCAAGTTTCTAATCAGTTGACATTGCTGATCGTTATGATAGTTAAACAAGTCATTTGATTTATGTACATTGACAGTAAATACTCACTAGTTAGTTCTAATTATCGAAAGTGTAACAATTACTATAGAGACTTATTAAGTTCATTAAAGTAAATTGAATACGAATGGGATGCCTCACTTTGCTTTCCACTAGAAGCAGTTGAATCAAATGAGACAAAATGTATTTATTTTCAGTGTATTTTCAGAAATGATCATTCAATCGATCAATAGTCCAATACCAATAATAAAAAAATGTATATTTTCTATTGATTGAAACAAGTGACTCCAATGGAAAGGGTCAAATGAGGATGAGTCGAATGATCATCCTAAAATCATCCAATGAAAATCAGATACAAATCATATAACTTCCATTCCAACTGAATTATATTTATATATAATTAGTAGTAATGTAAAATTAATGCTATTATTATTCTTGCCATTTCGATACATTTTATTACCCTCTGTATTACCAACTCTTTACTGTATGTAGGCATAATTCCACAGCCAAAGATAACCAACTACTACCTGGCCAAGTGCCTAGTGAAAAGCGATAAGGACAGGTCTAAGAGTCTTGTCTTTAATCTAAACACGCTTATCAGCCAAGTTATTGCCAATTGCCGTGTGATAATCCACAGGTTTCGCATGTCAAGACATTGAACACGTTATCGATCGAATGGGACGTGTGGCAACAATTGGGCCAACAATAAGTTAAATTCTATTGGGAGCAACACAATGGGAGCATCGGCTATTTGACCTGCTAAACTACATCTTCCAGTCTCAGTTGTCTCAATTGGCAGCTCTGTTGGGGGGAAAACCAGTTGGCAACTGTTGGCCAACAGTTGGCGCAAAGAAAAGTGCCGCTGTCGAGAGAAAAGTGCTCTATGCCAGGATTGTGACACTCTGATCTTGATGCTGCATTCAGTTTGGCGCTGTTGCTGCTCACGTGCAGTCGTGCAGAAATCGAGGCAAAATAATACAAATAAATTATTGGCAAAAAAAAACAGATAATTTAGAATGCAAGTCACACTGATTACGCTGCAGATCCTGCTCGGGTTATGTCTAACGCTGGCAGCTGATACGGTAATAAATATAAAATTAAAATAATATATGCTAAAGAATTCAGTTGCAATAAAATAATATAAATATAATAGAATATTTCGTAATAAATTAAACATAAATTTACCCATAAAATAATTAAAATATAATTATTTTAGCCATAAAGTAACAGCTGATTTTTTAAAGTTTTTTAAATATTTATTTTACAATTTAAATTCTCAGAATTCTTTATTCTGAATAAAGGGCAAAAAAAACCAAACTAATTGCTTAATAAAAATATTTGCTAAAAATTGGCAAAATATTGTAATGATTTTGACATATTTAAACTAAATTAATGCAATAAAAATTTTAAATTAATTCAAGGAAAAAATAACATAATAAAATAATATGAAAGAAAATCAATAAATAATAATTTATAAAATAATTATTTCAAATAAGCAGAAATAATATTATAATATAACTAAATACAAATATTTTCTAAGAATTAAATACAATTTAATTTCCTTTAAATTTGTTGTTTGTTTAGTTTAATTCAACATTTAACAAAAACCTTCTCCCTTTGCCCACATATAACTAATGTTAACTTTCCGTTGCATACTTTTAAGCGCGCCTATAAAAACTGCGATGACGCCAAGTGCGTGACACGACCCTATGGCTCATCGATACCAATGCGAATCTATGAGTGTCTGCGTGAGTTCAGCATGTTGCGTTGCACCAAACTGTTTGTGCTGCAGAAGCTGGAAGAGAAGAAGCAATGCCCACAGACAGGTAATCTCACCAGAGACTTTCTCGATCAGTTCTTTGGCGATGAGACCCAGTTGGGCAGCCTGGCCAGTGAGAAGTACCGCCAGATGTCGGAGAAGGAGTTGAATCAGCGACTGGTGCTCAATTTTCAGCGCTTCTTCAAGCATCGCGACATTAAACTACACTTTCTGCCCGGCATGCTGGTCAAGATTGTGCCCAGCAAGGAGAACAAGCTAAAGTTCACGCTGAAGAAGGGTGAGTAGACACGAAGGAGAGCCCTAGAGACATTTCAGTTAACTCTTAACTACTCACAGCCACCAAATCGCGCATGGGTCGAGCACGCCGACGCGACACTGAGGAGATGCAGCTGAATCTCATGAATCTGCCCACAATGACTGGCGGTGTGGGGGGGAACAGCGGCAGTGTAGAAGCCTACGAACCAGAGCCCGAGGGTGATACCAAGCAACAGTTGACGCACGGTGCCGCAGAGGGTGCTGGCCACACGGACATCAAGCGGAAGAACAAGAAGCCCTCGTATAAGACCACCATGCTCCAGGTGGCTGTGCCGATACTAGTGCTACCTGCCATACTCCTGGGCAGTCTGTTACCATTCGTGTTGCCCACCTTGAAGATGGCCACCATCCTATCGCTGTTCATGAACAATGGCGCCTTCCTGGCCGCCATGCTGTATGCCTACGCCTCTGCCTCTGCCTCCAGTCCGGCCAACCAGCCTCAGCACATCAGCTATGGCTATACCGATGGCTTCCACTGATCCCAAACTTAGTCAATTACAACTAGATTATGTCTAACTTAAATACCCGAATAAATGTTTACACGGCTGTACCGACTTCTATTCAATGGGCTGGGAAGGTTGAAGGAAGTGTTAAAAGTAAATTAATCTTGTATTATTTTTATTTATTTATAATAAAAGCAATTAGCAGTAACAGAAAAAAAGATCTTCTGTAAGACTAAAATAACTGATGGAATATATAAGATTTATTTTAATTTAAAAAGGTAACAAATTTCTAGAGATTCTTCTCATTTTAAGAGCGTTAATCTAACTTCAAAAATATTTAAATTTAATATATTAATTAACTTTAATTTAATTTTAATTTTTCAAGAATATTGTAGCATATTTTATGTTGCCCTTTTAAACGAATAT
Source organism: Liodrosophila aerea (assembly GCA_035045005.1). Lineage (NCBI taxonomy): Eukaryota > Metazoa > Arthropoda > Insecta > Diptera > Drosophilidae > Liodrosophila > Liodrosophila aerea. The sequence goes on along the minus strand of JAWNNL010000646.1, from coordinate 613,220 downwards.
CTTTCGATCTACTATAGTTGTTTGACCAGCCAGAGCTGCCCTAAGAATTTCGATTCAATATGCAAACTACATTTTTTTTATTTTTCTTTTTTAGAAATTTATGTGCAAATAAATTCCCAAATATTCTGCGTACATTTTATAATCCATCCAGTTTATAAATACTATACTATTTGCATATTAGAAAAGGCGAAAAATCAAACATACCGTTAAATAAATTTAGAGTGACAACAGAATTAATTTACTTCAATGCTAAAAATAAAATATATAGAAAAACAAATTATATGTATATCACGAGGCATAGGTTCGATTCAGCTTGACCGCAGTCAGAATAATTTTTCATAGCTTCCTTGGTGATTTTATTAGGCTCATTAAAAATGTATGAAAGCAAGAGTAATGCCCTTGACACAACGATTCAAATCTAATGATTATTCGCATCGAAATCAAAGCAAATGCAGTTAATGCTGATATAATAACAAGAAGCAGGGTTCTAACACTTCAATTTCAATTGAAATAATAGCTGAATATTATAATTTTAGTATAGAATAATTGGCGAATTTTGGGTATTTTATTTTGGGTATTTCATTAAAAATGTATGAGAGCGTGCCAGAAGACTTTGGGGAAAAACAAGTTCCATAACAACGCAGATGGCACGCTTCGAGAGTTCCCAGACATTGAGACTGATTACGGATACACAGAAAGAAAAAGCTATAATGTAAATGAATATCTAGGGATATGTCAAGATGATCTTTTATGAAAAGAGTTTGCCAATTGTACTCTAAATCCAATTATTTTTTATTGTAATTTATACCATTTTTTTTTATTGTAATTTATACCATTTAAACTCAAATTAAATTCCGGTTTATTCTTGTACTCCAATCAATCGGAGAAGCTCTCAAAATAAAGAGTTATGTGTAATGAAATCTTGGTATAAGGAAATCCAGTAATAGCTCTCTTCTGCCACCGATTTTACTACGTATTAATGGCATTTTTCTCGCTGTGTAGTCAAAACAAGAAACCAACCATAAAATAGGATTGAATTGCGATTGAAGGTATGTCAAAATCCGCATAACTGAATCTGAATTCAGTTTCGAATAAGAAAACGATTAAGGGTTTTTTTTTTGTAAATTTTTTAGTGATTTTTTTCGGGTCTTTGTTTTTGTGATTAAATATACAATAGAGACTTATACATAGCAAAATATCCTACACACCTAATAATTACAACAATATACACTCACTTCGTATTTGATACTTAGACCACTAAGGGCTTAACACTAGAACCTCTAAAGATTAAGGGTATGTTACACATTTATAGGGATTCAAATTGTTCAATATTTGAACGATAGTGGTAAGGGTATTAAAAAATTAATCAAAAACTTGTGCTGAACAATTTTGAACTTAACTCTCGAATATCTTTATATCATTTGTGTATGATTTCTTTTTGTTTTGTTGTTGCTGTTGTTTTTGGAATTGAAGCCTTTCAAATACTGCAGTCGCGATTGTTGGAATCGGAGAGAGTATTTCCCATACGAAGGATTAGTCCTGTTTACACACTAAGTCCTTGTTGACAACGGAGGCGTTCTTGCGGTCCTCCTCGCTGATATCCTTGTCATCCCAGCCCCACACAGCGGTCACCTCCTTGTCGTGATCCAGATGCATGACCAGCTCATCCGTGGGCGCAGCATTGTTGTTGTTGGCATCCAGCAGAGCGGCGGCATGAGTGCCATCTCCAGTGCGCAACACACGCTTGTACACCATCTCCTGGGACACGTATTTCAGATCATAGGCTTGTCCTGCGGGAAGGGATGAAGATGATTATCAAAACTCTCAGTTATATGGATTATAGACTTACCAATCTTGGCCATCAGATCGATGAAGGCGGTGCTCCAGTTGGCATTGTAGGTGCCCAGCTCAGCTGCTTTGTAGTCCCAGGGGAAGACGTGGTGATAGTTATGCCAGCCCTCGCCAAAGGTGATGTTCGACACCCACTTGGAGTTCACTGAGCTGATGTTGACATCGTAGGGCTTCATGCCGTAGAAGTGGGCGGCGCTGTTCACCAGCCAGGTGCCGTGCAGGGAGAGGCAATAGCGCAGCATGGAGCAGGTGAAGAAGCACACCTTGAGCGAGGTGCCCAGCCAGTAGTAGGGCAACATCATGGGCAGCACAAAGCAGAAGATGGGCATGATGGCAAAGTAGAATCTGGAAGGGATTCAATATAAAATTATTGCTTCTCTTTTCCATATGTATTCTTCACTCACTTCCTCTGGAACCTCACAACGGGATCCTGCTCAATGTCGGACATGTCGATCTGCTTGCCCTTGCGTCCCACGTCGGGATGCTTTCTGCAGAGGAGCCAGCCCATGTGGGCGAAGAAGAAGCCGCGACGCGAGTTGTGGGGATCGGCGTGTGTGTCCACGAACTTGTGGTGCACACGATGGTCACGGGTCCACTCCCAGATGCTGTTCTGGAAGGCCAGCGTCTGGCACAGCATGAGGAAGATGCGCAGCGGCAGTCTCGCCTTGTAGGCCTTGTGCGACCACAGACGATGGGCGCCAGCCGTAATGCCCAAGCCGCCCATGAATGCAAACAGATAGACTGCAGTAAAGGAGGTAAAGATTAGAGATTGACATATGTTTTTAAAATATTTCCAAAGCTCTTCCCACTCACCAAAGATGATCTCCAGATAGGCGCTCTCGGCAAAGATCAGATAGAGACCGTACAAAGCCATCGAGTGGAGTATGATGAAGAGCACAATGTTGTGCCACACGATCTCCATTTTATACGGAACGGCTGCTGGGGTATTCGTCTCCACTTGGGGTGCTGCAGCTGCAGCTGCCACTGGCGCCATTTTTTGCTGCTTTGCTGGCGGCGGCGGAGCTTGCTTCACGGGCGCCGGCGCAGCAGTTGGAGTCATCTTGTTGTTGTTGGCATCGGCGATTGCCGTCTCGGCCAGGATAAAGGTGCTGCCTATTATATTGGGAGCCATCTGCAAGACAAAGACAAATATTCATCCATAAATAAATCCGTATAAATATAAATAAAAATATTTTCAAGTACAAAATATTTCTACACATAAATAAAGATATATTTTGGATGTCTTTTAGTAATATCTTTAGGCAAATAAATATTATTTACACACATAAATTTGAGTAAGCAATTGCATATGAATAAGTTACACTGACAGAAATGAAAAAAAAAAAAAAAAATGTTAAAAATATAAATGAAGTTAAAGTGGAATCTTTAGTAAAAATAATTTAATTTAAAAATTAAATTCACAAAAAATAATTTAAATCTGAGCTCTGTTAAAAAATACATGAAATCATTTTAAAAAAAATATATAAATCTTAGAAATCTAGTAAAAAAAAGTGAAAAAATCTTTAGTAAATATAAAATATTTTATTACATTTTTAAAATATTATTAAGCATATTTATTTGCAACTAAATATAAAAAAATACATGAAAAATTTTTTAAAGAAATATATATTTCTCAGAAAATTAGAAAAAAAAATGAAAAAATCGTTAGTAAATAGAAAATATTTTGTTACATTTTTAAAATATTATTAAGAATATTTATTTGCAACTAAATATACATTATTGAAAACAATTAAAGCATAGACATTATAAATTTGTTAAAATTGAGAAATATTGAATATTTATAGTAAAATTTTGTATTAGAATGAGTGAATTATTTATTAATACTGATAAAAAGAACTCTATTAATATAACTACTAATTTTGTATTTATTTGTCCGTCTTTATAATCAGTGAAGAAAATCATACGAAATTGTTTCCAGTGCCTGTCGCAGAGATATCGCTTCCTTATTAATTGCCTGTCAGCGTAGTCGTAGTCTACCTCAATTATGTGCAGCTTTCAGATGCAAATTTTGCGATGAGCTTGTACCTCATTACGTATGCTCAACGCGTTCTTTTGGCTTTCTTCATACATGGCATCCCGGGTGCTCAGCCCGGACCCCTCACCCTCTCCGAATGCTATTGGCTATTGGCTAATTATGGACCAGCTTAAGGCAGCTGCTGGCGACTCATTACCAACGACCTTCGATAGTTGAGCTACTTCAGCGCATACTCAAAGAGATACAGCTACAGATACAGACAGATACAGATACAGCTACAGCTACAGATACAAGATCAAATACCAAATAACCATACCGGAAGACATGGCCAGCAAATCGAAAACAAAGAGCAGCGAGAAACAAACAACAACAATAAAAAAAAGATACAAAAACTATTCGAGTATATGAAATACTTATAAGCACAATTCTGTGCAACTCGAGAAGGCAATCGATAAACAATTTTGTGGACTTTTTTTGCTAATAAAAAGCAAAAATAAAATCATGAAATCTTTTTTATATTTTTTATTAGTTTTGCGGAAGTTAATTTGAATAAATCTTGTATAAGAAACTATAAAAAGAAGAAAGCGCAGTTGGTCAATGGCCAAAATTTGCATAAATTCGAGTTAAAATTGAATTAAGCGAATGAAAATCTGACTTGGAATATAGTAAAATGATTTCTACATTGCTTAAAATGATTACAAGTTTTAGTTTTTCCATTAAGATTGTTTACTAAAATGCTGAGCGACTAACTAGAACAATTTTCATAAGTGAAATAATAACAAACCTTTGGTATAAAATTGCTAAATGTTTCTTATAATTAAGACTAACTATACTACTTATATAAGTAATACTGCAATCTAAACTTTGCAACAAGATCGCTGATTACCTGAATAACATTTGAAATTCAATTTATTTTATATAATTTGCATTTTGTGCAGTGCATATCGCATTACACATACGCCGCGTGTTACGCCGCGCTTGACACACTTGAAGGAGCTAGAACAAAAGCATGTGCCAACGCGTGAGTGTATAAAAGTGTGCATGTGTGTGTGTGTGAGTGTGTGAGTGTGTATGTTTGTTTGTTTGCTGGCAAGCTCTGACGTATGAAGTAGCAGCTGCAGAGGCAACAGCTACAAAGTGTATGGTTTAGGCAAATACTAAAGCCAGGCAGGCCACTTAAAAATTAAATACTTGACATTGGCCATGCAAAACACTCGTGCACTGCGCGAAAAATCTGGCAAATAGTCGAAAGATGTTTTATAAATTTTATTAAAATTTTATAATTGTTTTTATAACCACATAGACTTAGTCAAAGTGATTAGAGTTAAGGCCATCAAAGTGCAGTCATTTCTCGCAGTGTAATTGCAATTGCAACTCACTGTAACTCGTTCTGTGTGTGGGAATCTGTTGGTTTGGCCAACTGAAAGACACAAACTGGCTAAACAGTTGGCTTCTTCGAGAATCGCGCATAGAGAATGAAGGGGAATCGACAACCGGTTGACCTCATAACATATGCATGTTTCTATTGATATAAACAAATGTGCGAGTGTGTGCGAGTGTGTGTGCGAGTGTGTGTGCGAGTGTGTGCGCTAGTGTGTTCTTATTGGCTGCTCAGTTTCGTGCCAAGTTCTCAAGTCAATAACTTTTCGGTTTGGTTCAATGTCAACAGGTGGTTTAGCTGGGAGCAGGAGCACGTTGATCAAATTTAATTACAGTGTACGCCACTGCGCTTCTTCTTCTTCATTGGCATTTACACTAGTGAACAAAGTGTAAACAATGGCAGCAAATGACTTTTCTAGTGCAGCTCACAATAGTGGGAGCGCTGAGCTGAGCTGATGCTTAGTATGTGCATGGAGTACTGCAAGTTGGCTGATAATATTAATTGGCTAATACCTAATAGCTGATGAAAAGTGTGTCTGTCTATGGAATGATATATAACTTCATATATCTTTCAGCCACGCGCTGGTCTGCAGTGAGGGGAAACGGGTTTTTTGGCCACATGAAACCGAATGTGAGGCATACTAGTAGAGTCGATCCTTACCGGAATTATTAGCATAGTTAAATAACCAAGAGACACAAAGTTATTCATAGAACTGCTTTTGTTTAGAACCTCTCGATATGCTGTGGGATCAAGGTTCTGGCCAACAAGTTTGTGGCTTAAGTTCTTCGTTCTTCTCTTTGCTGGGAGGGGGTTTTTTTTTGGGCTGGTCGAAAAGTGTTTCTGGTATTTGCCCTTCCCACTGCCAACGGGCTTTGCCCGGCAACACACACCGCACACACCACACACACCACACACACGTCATAGACTGGCCATAACAATAATAATAATAAATCTATCTATCGGTTGGCTATGGATGTATCTGTAGCTGTATCTGTTGGCTCCATTGATCGATTGGCAAAGCGCACGCAACTAGCAACGCCTGGCGCATAATAATTGCCGTGACTGTACGGCGAGGAACGTGACTATTCGACAGCCACTGTTCTATATGCATAAATGGATGAGCCAGTACGAATACGATCGAGTACTCACATTATGCGTGGGGCATCCATATTCACAAACAGGGTCTAATCATACGAATACGAAGAAGAAATGCCATAGCTATGCGTTCTGTTTATGGATAGCATAATTCGATTATTAATTACTATCGATACGTGCACCCTTATTTCCTATCTAACTAGATGGATGATTCACAAGCCAATCAAACTCTAGTCGAGTTGTTTAAAGTCTCTCCTATTAACCATATGAATAAGAAGAAGAAATGCCATAGCTATGCGTTCTGTTTATGGCCAGCATAATTCGATTATTAATTACTGTTTATGGCTAGCATAATTCGATTATTAATTACTATCGATACGTGATCGATAACCCTTATTTCCTATCTAACTAGATGATTCACAAACCAATCAAACTCTAGTCGAGTTATTCAAATTCTCTCCTATTAACCATATGAATAAGAAGAAGAAATGCCATAGCTATGCGTTCTGTTTATGGCCAGCATAATTCGATTATTAATTACTATCGATACGTGATCGATAACCCGTATTTCCTATCTAACTAGATGATTCACAAACCACTCAAAACTCTAGTCGAGTTATTCAAATTCTCTCCTATATGTGAAACACTTCCGCAAAATAAAAAAAGAAACCGATTTTTGACTACTAATAAACTTGTCAGATTTTGCGTGCATTGACGAAATTTATTTTTATTTCGTTACTAATTTTTATGGATTTTCTATGCCAAAACTAGTCAGCGAGTCAGTCGAGTCTGATATATCATATTATTTTATCTATATATTTCACACTCACCTTTAGTTGTTGGGGTTTTGAAGTCGCTTCAATTCTACACTCAAATTTAACTTGTTATTGTTTGGGATTAATAGTTCTTGATCGTTTACCGATGCTGTCTGTTTTTTAGCATCAGCTGCTATGGTATTTTGTCACTTTTTATGCACACACAAGAGTTCGTTTGGCATCCCTTATAAGGATGTTCGGCTATTCCTTTTGACTGAGCCACCGATACACACACACGGCGCTCTATACTGGTTGTAGATCCACGATTCGCGAAGAATGCACGGCGTATGGAAGTACGGAACGAGTGGCAGAGCTTTTTAAGCGACTATCTTCAAATAAGATTCGCATAGAGCCGATGTCGAAACGACGAGCGACCAAGCGACGAGTGGCAGGCGTCGAGAGTTCGGCTTTAATGCTCTTGGATTCGATAACAACACGACGACGACAACGACAACTACAGCCAAATTGTTAGACACATTTCAACAGTGCCTCAAATAATTACGGAACGCCAAAAATTTGTGTGCGACTCTACGAGTGTGTGAGTTTTTTTTTTTTTTTTTTTTTGTGTGTGTGCTGTCGGCTCTTCACTTCGCTTAGACTCGGCTCGTTGGCAATTCTTGAGCTGTGACGCAGACTGCGAGTGGTGGGGAGGTGGGGAGGGGGTGACTGTAGCTCATTTATGCTGATGTTTATTTGTATTTAACGCATGGCGCGTGGCCGTGTTGACCAAGAAGCCCATTTGAGATTCTCTGCTTTGTTTTTGTGGAAAACTCTAACTCTTGGAGTGGGGGAAAACCCGTTGTAATAGCATTTGCATTTAAGCCGCCTGCACTTTCTGTGACCGAGCTCACGTAGGCCCCTCTCTCGGAAAAGCTGCCCAACCACCTATGGGCGACCTATGGCAATCTGCGCCATGACTTTGGCCCAAACAGGGTCGATCGAATGATCATTCCGCTTCAGTTTCGATTTCGTGTTCGGGCATGGAGTGCAGGTCATGTCGGCTCCGTCTCCGGCTCCGGCTCCAGTCCAATCGGTCAAGTTGAGCACGGTCGAGTTGTTCGCATTTATTTATAGCTCCGCTTTGAACTAGTTATCAAGCATTGGCTAAGTTCTTAATTTCAATGTGACCCACTTAAGACTGGGAAGTGAACTAAACACAATATATTAGGCAGTGATTAACTAGTTAGTGGGGGTTAATCGTATTATAACTGAGTATTAACTAGAGTAACAACAAGTGACTTTATATGCTCTATAGATGTGTATAAGTGCGTGGCTTACATATCGATAAGAGAGTTGCCTTCTTTACTTTGATTACTTTAATCGATAACTCATATTCATTGTTCTGATATAGCGGCAGTTACTCTCTACTACTATGACTTCTCTATGAGGTATTTGTAGTTACCATTAGTTAAAAAAAAACTAAGAAACTGACTCTGAAGCTCTGATCTAAATGAAGTCACAAATAGCTATCAGTCAAAATGTATCTATAAGATACACATTACTAGAAGTTACTAATTAGTTTAGGTTAATCATATTATAACTGAGTATTAAGTAGAGTAACAACAAGTGACTTTATATGCTCTATAGATGTGTATCAGTGCGTGGCTTACATATCGATAAGAGAGTTGCCCTCTAGACTGATTACTCTAATCGGTAACTCATTCGATAATCGATAATTCAATTGTTCTGATATAGCGGCAGTTACTCTCTACTACTATGACTTCAATGTGAGGTATTTGTATTTAACATTAGTTAAGCTGAAGCTCTGATCTAAATGAAGTCTCAAATAGCTATCAGTCAAAATGTATCTATAAGATACACATTACTAGAAGTTACTAGTTAGTTGGGGTTAATCATATTATAACTGAGTATTAACTAGAGTAACAACAAGTGACTTTATATGCTCTATAGATTTGTATAAGTGCGTGGCTTACATATCGATAACAGAGTTCCCTTCTAGAGTGATTACTTTCATCGATTAGTCCTATTCATTTCTTCTAATATGGCAGCAGTTACTCTCTACTACTATGACTTTAATGTGAGATATTTGTATTTACGACTAGTTAAAAAAAACTAAGATATTGACTCTAAAGAGATATCAGTCAAATTGTATCTATAAGATACACATTACTACAAGTCTAGCTCAATATTTCAACACATATTAAGGCAAGTCTGACTGCCTCAAATCTGGATTTAGTTTCAGCTATATTCTGCTGAAAGTCAAATAACATTTATGTATGTCTTACAGTTTGATGTTGACTGTGTTTTCGTTACAGTTCTAAAAAAACCTCACACGCATTTCAAGACCAAATTTAATTGCTGTTTAATCCGTGTCAATATTTGATATTTGGCCACATAAAAAAAGGTTCGCAGAAGACAAATATGAGATCAGTGGAGCACTGAGCACACTATTAGAGTGTGTGTGTGTATCTATGTGTAGGCTGTGCCTTAACCCAACATAATTAAACATTTTCTTAGCTCAGGCGTAGAGTAAAGTGTTGAAGTGTTTCTTGTGGCATTTTGTCAGTCGAGTGTTTATTGTGTTTGGCTTTTTCGCACAGGTCGGAATGGGCTGTGTCTAATTTAGTGTTTAGTGTTGGCCACTAAAGCTGTTTACTATACACAGTCGGATAGGTAGACATACTATACACATGCCTAGCATAAGTCTAGGTGTCAAAAGGCGCGCTCTGAGGGCTTGACAAGCATTTTGCAACTCCAGCAACAACGACAATGAGTTCAGCTGAAGGTCAAACTGTGGCAGTTAAAACTGCAGTCGGTGCACTGTGGTACACACAGCGGGAATGTGATGTGGGCTACACTGAGAGAAGTTAACATTTTTATTTTATTTTATTTTATTTATTAAAATTATGAACTAAGTGCAGTTGATGAAAATTTTAAAGTGTAAAAAAGTAAAAGTAAATTAAAATTAGATTATTAATTTAAAATATTAAAGTAATTTAAGTTTATAATTTGAAAAAAGAAAAGTTTAAAGTGAAGAAATTAAAATTAAAATTATAAACATAAATAAATTAATATAAAAATTGTGTTTATTTTATCTGTTAAGTAATGAGAGCTAGAATGACTCTGTTGATGTAGTTATAAATTATAGCCTTAACGCAATTGCTGTATGCTATCAATTTGTTAAGCGGAATCTACGAGCACTTTTAGTTAATGTTGCCATTAAAATGCATATGAAATTATTATTATTATAAATTAAATATTATTTTAATTTTTATGCTTTATGTTATGTTTGAGGTAATTCCAAATTAAACGCGTATTAATCATTAGAGCCAAGCGAACGTCTTCTTTATTTGAGTTGTAGAATGCGAGAGAGATAATCAGGGATGGGAGTTATTCTTATCGATATATATGTAGTGTTGGACAATGGCGTATATTATTTTTAAAAATTATATTACATACATATCACTTTATTTCCTTTGTATATTTTTGGCAGTGAGCTGCACAGCTAATCCATTAAATTACAAATAAATCAGTAAGTGCTCGCATATACACTGTGCACTCGTCCGTCTAGCTGCTTGTGCGTCTATCCGTCTGCCTAATAGCCAACCGGTTTCAATTGGGCTTTTAGCCTGAGCCACTTGATGCGCTTAAGAAAGAGAGACACATTCATACACACATTTACAAGTTCACGCATGTGCGAATTTAATAGTGTAATCAACATTATAATGGCAACATTATATTAGCACGTGCTCGGGCGTACTATAATCATACCGTTTACTATAATAATACCGTTAAACACGCGATCAATAAACGACGTGTGGACTTCTGAATGAAAATGGCTATATAGACTTGGGGATATTAATGCAGTTACTCACCTAACGATTGCTATGATAATTGATTCGTACCTAGAATTGCATTTTCTGTATATTCTTCATCAATTTAAATATGGCATGTATCAAAATAAAATGATGGAATTATTCATAAATGTCAATTTAGCACAGTCAACAAGTTCATTATAAAGTAATTCGATTAACGACGCATCTAAATGTGCATATAATAAGTAATGGATAGCCGCAGTTATCGGTAACAGTTTCGATAACCATTTTATATCAAAAGGGTGTCAATTTAGTACAGTCAACATTTCATTATAAAGTAATTCTATTAACGACGCATCTAAATGTGGATATAATAAGTAACGGATAACCGCACATACTTTCGATAACAATTTCGATAACAATCTTATATCAACAGGGTGTCAATTAAGTACAGTCAACAAGTTCATTATAAAGTAATTCGATTAACGCCGCATCTAAATGTGGATATAATAAGTAACGGATAACCGCACATATTTTCGATAACAGTTTCGATAACAATTTTATATCAAAAGGGTGATCACCCAGTGCAATTAAGACCTTACGACCCACAATTTTAATTATAACATTTTCTACTTTTTTGAGTACTTAGACCCTGTAAACAAACAAAAAATGAAATATATATAGCTCATAAAATTCTGGAGTATAAAATTCTAGCTAATGTTACGCTTTATCTAGCCGAAGGCCGTCTTTATAGCTGTTTGGCATGTAATTTTGTTGAGAAGTAACTAAATGTAAATAAAAATGTAATAAAAAACTCGGAAAGTTACAGTCGGATGCAACTGACAGTAGGAGACCCTGTACTTTCCCACACTATCAAAAATCTAAACTAAACTTGATCTGCTTGTACTATAGGGGTATCTAACTGCCAAATATGAGGTGTCTCGCTCTTAGAGATTACGAGATCTAGGTGTTAATACAGACGAACAGACAGACAGACAGACGGACATACATTTCTCAGTTGCACAAACTCAATAGACCCTTTGGTAGTATTCCAAAGTACAGGGTCTAAAAATGTAATAAAAATAAACAAGCACCACAATAGTTTACCATGAGGTGTTAACCACTGTGCGTTCGACTGTGTAGCTTCTCACTCGCCATGTTGTATCCGAGTCTTTATGCGCAATTGAAAGGCAGCAGCAGCTATAGAAGTGTGTAGTTGGTAGTTGGTAGTTGGGGAAGGCAGTTAAGAGGTAATGACACTCCTTGTGGCCAAAATGCATAATAACTGGGCACATTAAACGTTGTGTGGTTTTACATACTACTCGTACAGTGCTGTGCATAAAAATGTGGTGGGGGATGCAGAGAGATCATGGCGTCGAGTCGGGTTAAGGCGAGAGCCAAGAACACTGCAAGTTCTTGAACAATGTCAATTACCCAAAACAATTATACAATTACTATGTTAGCAATGAGCTATTAAGCGAGTGAAGTCGAGTGGAGTGGAGTCGAGTCGAGTCGAGTTAGTTGCTTTGTGGGTTTATGGCTGAGACAACCTCTGAAATGACATACGATTTCACAAATTGCCCAAAAGTTATACGATGCTTGAACCGTTTTGAAACTGAAGCTAATTGAAATGCGGGTCGCAAGACGCTTACGAAAGTCGAAAGCAACATTGGGCAGATCAATGGAGACAAGAGTGCGTGAAAACCTAATTAGGTCTGTCAACATGTAACGATCCGTACCGATACCCAACGATCCATACGCTCCCGATTCCAGCCAAACGATCATGTAAATCTATTGAGAAACTCTGTGCCACAGGAAGAGCGCAATGCCACACGTCTCTGTCAACAACATTTATGAAAATGGCAAGTGGCAAGCAAACAGCAAACAACAAAGCAAACACTCAGTCAAGGGACATCATTAGCAATCGCATATTGTACTATACTGATCCCAAAGTCACGCGTCGAACATCTTTTCAGCCTCTACTTAGAACTTGTTCCATTCCATCGTCTGCTTGTCCCATTTATCAAGCACACGATTATTCACTTTTAGAGAACAAATAAAATCCATTAGAGATCTTAACTCACACGTACAGAGATCTATCGGCAGTAGTAGTAGCTATAAAAACCCCCTCGGAAACTATATAGTTTTATTGACCTGTTGAAGTCTTGGGCCCGAAAGGAAGGAAGTGGGCGAGACAATAGTAAATGGAACAGTTCTTTAATGACGAACCACACCCAGTTGGTGGCACAATAGTAAGTGAATCAGAATGATACTATATAATGAATACCTATTGAGCAATCGATAAT